>RXID01022020.1:141185-151926 GCA_005019695.1 Trichopus zeylanicus subsp. travancoricus
ACCCCGAAAGAACTCAGATTTACAAAAAGTCCGCGAATTCGAATTTTTGCAAATAAACCCCCGAAATTATTCCCATTTACAGAAAATCCCCGAAATTTGGATTTTTGCAAATAACACCCCGTCGCGCGAGCGAGAGCGGAGGAGGAGGCCGGTCGGCCGGCGGCGGGAGCGGAGCCAGAGGCCGGGCTGGCGGGAGCGGAGGCGGAGGCGGGGGCATCGGCGGTGTTATTTGCAAAAATCCGAATTTCGGGGATTTCTCTGTAAATCAGAATAATTTTCGGGGGTTTATTTGCAAAAATTTGAATTCCGATGACTTTTTTGTAAATCTGAGTTACTTCGGGGTGTTATTTGCAAAAATCCGAAATCCGGGGGTTTAAATATAAAAAATTAAGTTTTTAGGGGTGTATGTGTAAAAATAACCGGGGGTAAAATCGAAATTTTTGAATAAAATTTTGATTAAATAACAATCAGGGGGTTGTGGGTAAATATGGGCGAATTTGAGGGGTGGGGGTAATTACGGTAATTACGGAGGTTAATCGTAATTAAGGCTAATTACGGGGGGTCACTCGAATTAGCCCTTTAAAATTTTTTAGGTTTTAAATCGTCAATATCTTTTTTGTAAAATTTTTATTTTAAAATTGATAAAATTTAAACTTCTTTATAAAATAAAAACATTCACAAGGGGTTCTATTTATAAATATACAAATATTAAACTTTAATTTTAAATTTAAGTTTAAGAACTTTCAATGTCTTTTTTGTAAAATTTTATTTTAAAAAATGATCAAATTTAGACTTATTTATAAATAAAAATATTCAAGGGGTCTATTTGTAAATGTACAAATATTAAATTTATAATTAAAAATAATAATTTTTGAACCCTTCAATATTGTGAAGTTTTATTAAAAAATTGATAAAATTTAGACTTATTTATAAATAAAAATATCTAAGTTGTCTATTTATAAATATACAAATATTAAACTTACAATTTAAAATTTTAAGTTTTAAAACCTTTAATATTGTACATTTTTTATTAAAAAATAAAAAATAAATTTTAAACTTATTTATAAATAAAAATGTTTAAGGAGTCTATTTGTAAATGTATGAATATTAAACTTGTAATTTAACTTTTTATGAAAGATTTATTTTTAACAAAATTTAAACATTTAAGGTCATCTTTGTAAATTTTTATTTGAAAAATATTAAAATTTTGACTTATCTATAAATAAAAAATATTTGATGTCTATTTATAAATTTATAAATATGTAAATTATAATTTCAATTTTAAATTATGATTTATTTGTAAACATTTGAGAGAAAGAGTAGAGGATGAGAAATTAAGAATTTTAAAATATTTAATTGTAAAATTATAGAGGGTAAAAGTAAAAGTTTCAAAAATATTTTTTATTAAATAACAACAAGGGAGTTGTCGATAATAAATTTGAAAAAAATGGGATTGTAAGTAAATATTGAAATCATAAGAGGTTTTTGATAAATAGGTAAATATTAGGATGTTATAGGTAAATACCCTCTTATCAATATATATATTAAATACAAAACACAAAATATGATGTATTAGTAGATAATGATTAATGATTTTTTTATCTCTTAATTAAAAAATCTCAATAATTCATTTGTATTTCTGAAAATAATGTCTTGATCTATACCACTTTATTTTTCTAAAAATTTAAATATATTTTTTAATTTTTAAAATTTTTTAGAGTTTTTTGTGTATAACTCTCGATATTTACTCTATTTATTAGAATTCTTTCACAATTTTAGTATATTTTTACACCTATTTTTTCAAATTTTATTACCTATAACTCTCTCACTGTTATTTAATTAAAAATTGGCAAAAAATTTTACTTTTACCGTTTATAATTTTATAATTTAATCCATCAAATTTTAATTAATTTTTTTTGTATGACTTTTTTCTCTTTTTTTCCTTTTTCTAAGCATGTGACAAAGCAGCACAGGATGAGTCCGGGTGCGGCTACAAGGCTAGCATAAAGTGTGAGCCTAGGCCCCTGCACCACCTGTGGCTGCACCGGCTCATGCTTACGTTGCTTTGCGTTCGGAGAAAAATAAAAATATAAAAATATTTAAAAAAATCACAAAAAAAATAATTAATAAACTTTTGAAAAATTAAATTGCAAAATTACAAAAAGTAAAAATAAATTTTTTGATCAAAATTGTAATTAAATAATAATAACATTTTTTTTTAAAAAAAATACATATATATTCTGAATTTATAAAAAAAATTAATAAATAAAATATGTCTGAGGAGATAGTATCTAAAAAGCTCTTTATCGCTGGACGACTTATTTGGACACCTATCGTACCCATCGCGGGGCAAACCGAATCTCAAAGCACGTCCCGGTTTATATTAATTTTATAAGCCTTCGAAAGTTCCCAATTTTCTTTGTCCTCAAGAGTCCGTCTTCCTCTCGCTCTTTCCGCGTGCTGTCTTCGACATCCTTACTGATTCCACTGGATCGAAACCCTAATTAATCCTCAATTCGGAACGCTAG
This sequence comes from Trichopus zeylanicus subsp. travancoricus, assembly GCA_005019695.1. Classification (NCBI taxonomy): domain Eukaryota; kingdom Viridiplantae; phylum Streptophyta; class Magnoliopsida; order Dioscoreales; family Dioscoreaceae; genus Trichopus; species Trichopus zeylanicus. The sequence goes on from RXID01022020.1 coordinate 143,714, forward strand.
ATTTGTCCCAGATATCAGATTCCCTGGGGGAGATGTGATTGGGGGTGCGATTTCGGGATTTTTTTGTCGAATTTGGTGAGGTTTTTTCTCTCTCTAGGGTTTGTTAGGGGGGTGGCCGGCTATGAAGGATCCGCTTGGGAGGACGAAGGTTGTGCTGCGGCACTTGCCGCCGGCGATCTCCGAGGCGGCACTCATGGACCAGATCGACGACAGGTTCGCCCGCAGGTACGAGTGGGTCTCCTTCCGCCCCGGGAAGAGCAGGTATGCGGTTGTTAATTTTTGATTTGGTTGGTTTTATTGAGTTTGCTGATTTAGCTTCTATTTTTGCACGATACTGATGCTAGGCGCTTTGTACAGCTTAAAAATCGCAACTTGTAGTTCATGGGACCTGCAATTTATATTAATCTTTTTATACTTATGGTTGCTTATGCTGGAAACAGTTATCTCTGCATGGTTCTGTCTTCGAATTTGACAATTTGAATGGTGTGTCGCATGCATGAGATTTTTGCTATTCTTGCTATTCGTTCATTTGAAGTTTTTCCTTACCTGTAGGGGTCTTTCTCCAAATGAGTTGATTTAATATTGTGTCTCTTGTGTGAGATTTGCTATTCGTGTTATATTTTCATTTGAAGTTCTTCCCTCCCTGCGTGTATCTGGCTTCATATTTTTCAATTTCAACATGTCGTTTGTGCAAGATTTTGCTATTCTAGTAATTTATCTGTTGAAGGTCTTTCTCCTCACTTATGTGTGTTGGTCTTCAAATTTGTTGATTTGAATATCATATCGCTTGCTTTTGTTATTTCCAATTCAGAGTTTTTCCTTGCATATTAAAATTCAATATTTCCGTTCTTGGCTTTGTTACTTTTATGGCTGATGCATATTGCATGTCCAAAAGAGTAGTTGCCTTGTTAATTGGTTAGAATTTATGTTTGCTCCATCTCTTGTAAATTGGAAGGAAATTTAAATTTGAGGGCTATACCTGCTCCTGATTGGAGCAGCAGACCTCTATGTAATCATTTTCTGACAGAGATTTAGGCCTAACCCATTCATATTCTAAAGAAAATTTTGCTCTGTTTGGAGATTCATCACTATATTTTCAATTTAAGCCTTATGATTGGGATGGGTCGGGAGGGTGCTCCTGGTTGGGCAGTCATATAAATGCATGTTATTTGAACTTGGTGGTCAAAGAGAAAGGTACAGGGTGAAAAGAAGCACATGAATGTGGTTGACTCTTGTTTCCTGCTATGAATGTCTGTGTAAACATGAGATGAAAGGTATTGAACCATTACCCATTAAGAAAAAAAGACTTAACTAAGATCCCTACTTGGAGTGACGCAGGAGAATGGAACTCATGAGTGATAATTTGCACGGTTTTCAGGAGGTAGTTTCAAATCCACAAAAAAAAGAGTTGTTACTCCAGTTTTAGAGAAATGAATGTGGATGAGAGGATGAATATCCAATGAATCTATTCCTCACAAATTGAACATTTGTATAAGCAATCAGATTTGATCATCTACCTTACAACTGAATGCTTTGCCACTAGTGCAATGAAGCAGAAATTGCAAACTTGAACAAGTGAATAATTTTATGGATATTGTGTCTTTTGTGTGAAGTTTTGCAACAACGCCAATGTACTTTGTTGTTTTTCTCTTGTAGGGATATGAAAAATGATTGGAAAATTCCATCACACAATACAGAATATTATTTTTTTCTCACATGTGTTAAAGAAAATTATGCTGCCACTTATAGGAGTGCTAGCTATTTGGTCCCAATAATACTTGAAATTAGCTGATTGTTTCATTGAGATCAATTTGCCAGTGAATCCCTCTCTGGACTCAAACTTCTTTTCCTACTCTAGTTTGGAATTCTTCTATCATTTATTGCAGTGCACAGGGCATATCTTGTGTAATTTATGTCCATTTTAGGAAAATAAATATCTGTTTGAAAGCTGAACGTGAGTCCTATATGTTTGTAACTCACCACTTTTTTAGTTCAACCTTTATAAGGCTCTAAATTAGGTCCATAGTTCAATTTCAGGACTATGAAAAAGTTCTAGTCTAATTAAGGATAGCTTCTGGATTTTTTAGTTTGGAAGTTGTCTCTAAGAGTAGTAAGGTTATTAATGGTCTATTTGAGGGCTGCATATATTCCTGAAGGCTTATATGCAAATTAGAGCTCACATTTTGATAAAGTCATTCTTTTAGGGTTTCTGCATATTATTTCTTCATTGTGGACCATTTCTGCGAATAAAAATGGTGATTGCTCACATGCTTAGGCTACATCAGTATTTCATGTTTTTATATCTATGTTACTCATCATACTCTGCTGTTTGTTGGCAATATAAAAGGCACACAATGCGCTTCTTGATTTGCTTTGGTTTCTTGGAATTTTATGAAGATATTTGAATTTCCTTTCTTCTGATACAAAAATCAACATCAGAATTTTTCTTGATAGATTCATCACATCTTAGATTTTTTTCTTTTTTTAAGCATATTCATTTTGATTAGTTGGATGAATAATTTAATCCATATCTCCACTAAACAAATTTTAGACCTAGATTTTATGGTCTATCTTTTGGCATCAGTGTCATGAGTTGATGTTTACTTAATAGTTGGAGGACTGTTTTGTCCTAGACATTTACAAATGTCTTATGTTTGTTGTTTCCACAGCCATAAAAATCAACGCTATTCCCGAGCATATATTGACTTCAAGAGGCCAGAAGATGTGGTTGAATTTGCTGAATACTTTGACGGGCACGTCTTTGTCAATGAAAGGGGTAATTTATTGCCTACCTAGCTACTCACATAACTATCCCGAGTATTAATTAATATTGAACCCTTTGTTGGTTGGGGGGGAGTTTAACCCTCCAACAATTTTTTTCTTTATGTTTGACCATTTGGGCTCCGTTTGGTTTAGGATCAGGATCAAGATCAGCCTATTTCAGAATTATTTTTTTCTTGTAAAATTAATATTATTTATTTTACATTGTTATTAAATTAAATTATTATAAAAAATTAAATAATTTTTTGAACTTTAAATTATCAAAGTGTTAATTTTGATAAAAAGATATTAGTTTACAAAAATGGTTCACTATTCTTGATCCTGATCCTAATCCTGATCCCAAACCAAACAGTGCCTTGAAGACAAAAAAAGGGATTTGCTGCTTATTTTACTGCCATATGCATATTCATGTTTTGTCTGATGGCCCATCTGCTTGTTGATTATTTTTTGCTTAGCTAAGAATTATGTTATGTTCACAAGTAATAGAAGGGAAACTGAATTGTATTTGAATTTTTCCCAGGTGCTCAAATTAAGGCTCTTGTAGAGTATGCTCCATGGCAACGTGTCCCGAAGGCATGGTCTACTAAGAAGGATGGTCGTGAAGGCACTATATTCAAGGGTAGCTTTCAGAAACTTCTTTTTCATTTATAAAATAACATTTGAGAATCTATGACCTTCAAGCCATTTATGTGAATGTTCTCTTGATTAATCACTGGCATTTCTAACACCTAGATCCTGAATATTTGGAGTTTCTTGAGCATCTTGCAAAGCCTGTCGAGAATCTTCCAAGTGCTGAGATTCAGTTGGAAAGGAAGGAAGCTGAAAGAGCTGGTTAGTTGTGAAAAATTTAAACAAATTTGCTTGTTTATATTTTTCAAAGCCAAAGATTTAGGAATGGGATCTGGAAAGCCTTAGTTAGTTTAGACTTGCATGAAGTTATTGTGTCTGAACCTGCTTTTTATGCTTTTTCTGTAGGTGGAGCAAAGGAGTCTCTTATAGTGACACCACTGATGGATTTTGTTCGACAGAAAAGAGCAGCAAAAGTTGCTTCTCAGGTATCTCTGTTCATAGTGATTTACTGGAACTTCAACATTTCTTTTCATAGTACTTTTCAGGATGGTCCTTGGTTGTTCTACTGGATTTTCAAGGGAAATCAGTTACTCTCTCTTTTTTACATAATCACAACAGCCTACACCTGATATTTTCTTGGGTCCGTTTTTGTTAACCAGCAAATAAAGGCAATCATGCAGTGGATGGCTTTTCTCATTTTCTGTAGATGTTTTTCTATTAATTTGTCAATTTTTTTACAAGCAATGTTCATTTGAGTGACTAATCTTCTGCTAACTATTTATATAAGCCAATAAATGGTTTGGTGAACTGAAGGTTTCTACTTAGCCAATGGTTTAGCTGCAGTATGTGTAACCATTTTACTTGGGGAGGGTGTTACGTAGAGATTTCTGGATTTGTATGTAGAAATTTTGACTAGTCATGAGGGGTTGTTGACTAGTGCTTGCAAATGCATGAAAAATATTAAACCATAGTTTATGTAACATTGAATAATATGAAATAGCATGCAGAAGTAAGTAAATAAATAAATGCAATTGAATAGTTCACTTACAAGTTTCTTTTCTCACACATCAAATCTGTTGTAAGTTTCCATCAGAACATTCTTATGACTATGGTTTCCTGCCACCCACATAATTTTATGCTTCTCTTGTTAATTAGGTTTGCTTTGTTGACTTTTGTGTTAAATTTGTTCTCTATATCATGAATAGTTTAGTACAGTAATTAGTATTCTATGATATGCAGCAGAGATCATCTACAAGTGGGAAACTTAGAAGAAGAGTTTCAGGAGCTTCAGGTACCAGTGCTAGGGCTTCTTCCAAACGAGGTTCTGAGAAGCGAAGGGCTCCTGCATCGGTGGTATTAAGCTTTCCTTTTATGGCTCAGGCTCATCTCTGTGCTCTGGATTTGGTTGAATTTGTGATTTGTAAAGTTTTCTTTGTTTAGTACTTTTTTGTCTTTTACCGCTTATATCCTGTTTCTTTTAGTTCTTCATGCCTTGGATGGAAGTCAATATTTGCAGGTGTTGAATCAGTAGGGATTGTCTAATCATTGATGTTTAGGGAGATATAGCTCCAGCTTCATAGGTCATAATGGTTCAGAATGCTTTGATACTGATTGAAGTATTATTTGCCCTTCTTCCTTTTGTTCCTTGGCATTATGAAGGATTGGCCCTTTTCAATATAAGGACTGGAAACATTAGCCAACAGTAACCACCTGAAGAATCTTGCTAGTAGGCACTGTGATGCAGTTGTGAGCTGGGTTCCATATTGTTTCAGTTGTTTCATTTCTTTGTGCAATTATTTTGATGGACCTGTGAATTTGACTCATAATGCATGAATAAGATTGTCACATGTCATCCATCCCTCCTGACACCTGACTTCATAATCAGGTGCAGTTTAGTTTTTAATGGCTCAACAATAGCTGTGTTAGAATGTAAACATTGTAACACTTCTAATTTGACACATTTTTTGTTTTTAATATAAAATACTTCCTCCTAGTCTAAGGATTCTGTGTTTTTTTTTTAACTGTAAATTTACTAGCTCTGCTCAAATGTTCCTCTTGCTATTGAAACACTTGTCTGAGTTAATTATTGAAGCTCACTCTGCTTTCTTTGTGTTTGAACTTCAGTATGTTGTAAGGGATCGTACAAAGGCTACCAGTGGGAAGGACAAAGCAACATACATTTTATTGCCAAGGAGAGAAAGCCAGCAACTTCCAGATAAGCCTGGTGCTACATCTCCTGCAAGTGGAGCTGACATGATTGAAGATGAAAATGGTATTACTGGACAACAAGCTTCCATTTTTTGTGTCTTCTTTGAATAACCATTCTGTTACTCGCTAATCTTGTGTGTATATCTTATTGATTTTGGCTTGTCCTTTCCTCCTATTGTAACTTGGGTTATACCAATTAGTCTAGGTCATTGCCTTTGAAGTCTGGCTGTTTCATGAATTATGCCTAAGCTTTTGTAAAAGGGTGGTGGCTGGTTGGGGGATCAAGAGAGGGGTGAGGCTTCTGTTTTCATGCACAGTTTATGGGCCAGATTGTGACATTATCATCTCTCTGTGTAAGCTTCAGTTTTGCCTGGTTGCCTTCTGGATGGTTGCAGTCATCATTTTCTCATCAAAGGGAAAAATGGTAGCATTAGCATGGAGTAAGCATGCATCAAGTTCCTCTTTCATCTTTGAGCAGAGCAGTTTTTAAGAATATGTACCCTGAAATCATTGCTTTACTGCAAGAACTTATATTGGAGTATGTTGTCCACTGCTGGAAGATTTATAATTGAGCAACTTTATCGTCATTTCTATTTTATACACAAGATATCTGCTTGCTTTTTTCTGGAGCAAATTGTATTTTGTTATCAGATTATATCCTCTAGCACATGATAGTATGTCCTTTATACCTGTTGCGTCATCTATTAACTTTCATTGTGGCTCCCTTTAATGCAAGAGTAACGAAGGGTTCTTTAGAACAGTTTTGAAAAATAATCAATACTTTTCTGAACTTATTTAAGTAGTGAATGTTGTTGTCATGACAATCTTTATGCAGATACCTGCAAATTATCTTTTCCAAGAGAAATTTGTCACTCTTTTCTTTTGTTTTCCGTAGATTCCTTAGTATCATAGTGGGTATGTTCTGCACAAGTTCATTTTTTCAGTTTACTGCTACTGTGCGGCAATTTTCTTGAAGTACTTAGTTTATTGAGTGACCATACGTTGCAATCTGGTTTCAATTTTTTTTTCTTATTGTAGGAAATGTTCCTGGTGGTGCAAGTTCTAATACATCTGGAGCCATTGAAGTTGGAAAGAGACTTGTGCCGCTGAAGGGGAAAGAAAGGGAATCTTCTCATGTGAGGAACTGACCCTAATTTGGATTTATATTTTGTGATTGTTCATGTTCTTGCTGTTATTCGCCTGATTAGTTGTTCTTATGGGCAACTGATGGATTGCAGCAGCAGCAGAATCCAACATCATCAGTCAGAAACTCACCAGGATCAACTGCTTTTAGGCATAGTCAGCGGCATGAGACCAGTGGAAAAATTGTTAGAAGCATATTATCTAATAAAGAAGGACATCAGAGTCAGGCATATACAGCTGAGTCACAGTCTGAACAGCAGATGCAGACATTGAATTTGGAGAAGGACAAGCGCCCACGTCGACCTCCAAATGCCCGTCTAGTTTCAAAGGATTCCAGTTCTAGTAGTTTGTCACTTGCATCTGTTGCTGATGCTGATGGCAAAAGGAATGTCGATGATAAAGTTGCTGTAAATGATTTTCATGGAACAGTATTCATGAGTGACAAGCATGATAAGCGCACAAGAAATAAAGATAGGCCTGATCGTGGTGTTTGGACTCTTCGTCGCTCAGATGCAACTCATGGAGGTGATGGAACCCTTGTTGCTACTGATGCATTTTTAGATTCTTTAGATGGCTTATGTGTTACCCAACGAGCAACAGGAGTTAGAATTGTGGATGATGATAAATGTATTCAGAACATCCGCATTGGACGTGGGATTAATCGACCATCGTCTTATGATATGGCGCTAGGTTCTGGAGAGGCAAAGCTGGATATTTCTAGTTCAAGCAAAAATGCTGAAAGTAGAAGTTCTGGGTTTGGGCGAGGTAATCTTTCTTCAGTAGAAAATGGTAAGAACACAATATGTAATAGTGAACTACTTCTAAAAATTTTTTGACCATTTATTTCACTTCTGCCTTAGCATTTATGTGCTTATTGTAATTTGTATAGGTTCTCATAGGCATGTTGGCCGTAGGGGATCTGCTCATGGTCTGAAAGAAGCTGATGGTGCTATGAACTTATCCAATGGGAAGCCGGCCAAGAGAGGTCCTCCTGGATACAGTCACCATGAGGTAACCCATGATTGATAAAAGATATTTTCCACTAATTTATTTATTCTCTGTAATTTTTTTCCTCGTAAAGCGCCTGTTCTAATTTATCAATCTGCTATGACATCTGCAGAAACAAGTTTGGGTTCAGAAGTCTGGTTATGCATCGTAATTCCCTTACAGACGGTAAGTTCTCATTGGAATTCTTTCGCTGCTTTATGAACTGAAATCTTCAATATACTAAGTTCTGCTCAATAAATACATGAAGTTATGATTCGTTGAATGGGTCATGGAGAGCTAGAAGCAAGAGATATGTTCTGTATAGACATAACCTCTCATAATGGCCGAGCTTTATAGTTTGATTTGTTATCCTCAGGTTTTACTCCTTATCAGCTTCAGTCACTCACTCGTGTGAATGTGTTTTGTTATTTAATATGCTATCCAATGTCTTTGGATTTGGACTAGAATATGCAGTGCAGTATCTTGGTGTTGGTTGCTCCATAAAAGAGAGTTTTCCAGTTTTT
>RXID01022021.1:0-37500 GCA_005019695.1 Trichopus zeylanicus subsp. travancoricus
TACTGCTCCTACAAAACCTACTACTACTATTGACACTACCACCTGTGCTACCAAAACTGCTACTGCTACTAATACTACTGCAACTAATACTACTACTGTTGCATCTACCACTGTTGTGGTTGCAACCACTACAACTACTACTACCACTACTACAGCTGCTGCTACTACTGCGACTACTTCTACTTCTGCGACTACTTCTAATACTGCTACTATTATGGCTACTACTACTAGTATGACTATTACAACTTCTACTACGTCTACTACAGCCACTACGGCAACAACTAGTATGACTTCTGACTTCTACAACTACTACTCCTACTACTATAACTTCGACTACTACACCTCGAACTACTACTACTACTTCGGCTACAATACTACTACTATTGCTACTACTACTACTACTACTACGACTACTACTACTATTACTACTACTACTACTACTGCTACATTACTGCTCCTGCAACTACATTGACTACTACTGCTATTGCAACTACTAGTACTATAACTGCAACTTCTACTACTACTGCTATTACGGCTGCTGCTGCAACGAAAACTATTACTATTCCTAATTCCACTACTGCTACTACGACAATTAGTACTACTACAACTACTTCTAAAATAATAACTACTTCTACTTCTAATTTGACTACTACTACTACTACTACTTCCACTACTACTGCTGCTTCTACTACTACTACTATCATTACTTCTGCCGCTACTGCTACTCGTACTGCACTACTATTACTACTACTACTACTACTATTGCTACTTCCACTACTACTGCTATGTCTACCTCTACTCCTTCTACTATTTCTAATGTGACTACTCCTCCTACTACTACTTGAATTACTACTCCTCCTACAACTACTACTATTACTATTTCCAGTACTACTACTACAGCAACTACCAGTATGACTGCTCCTTCAGCAACTACTACTGCTCGTACTACTACAATTACTTCTACAGACACTACTGTTACTCATACGACTGCTACTACTACTCCTACTACTATGACTATTACTACGACTACTACAATTAATACTGCTACAACAACAACTACTACTATAGCTACTACTACTAATACTACTACCCCAACTACTATTGCTACTACTACTACTGCAACTAATACTACTACTGCTCCTTCTGTGACTCCTACTACTACAACTGCTGCTGCTGCTGCTGCTGCTACTAGTGCTACTGCTTCTACAATTGCGACTACTACTAATACTGATACTACAACGCCTACTACTACTAGTATAACTATTACAAGCACTACTATGTCTATTATTGCCACTATGGCAACATCTACTATAACTTCTACAACTACTGCTACTACTACTATAACTACGACTACTACACCTACAACAACTACGACTACTACTTCTGCCATAATACTACTATTATTGCTACTACTACTACTACTACTACAACAATAGCTAATACTACTACAACGAATGCTACTACTTTGAGCATGACTACAATTGCGACAACTAGTACTACAACTACAATTACTACTACTACTACTCCTCCTCATCCTGCTACTGCTACTGCAACTAAAATTATTACTATTTCTACTACTACTCCTACTACCGCAATTAGTACTACTACAACTAATTCCAAAACAACAAGTACTACCGCTTCTAATATGACTACTACTACTACTACTACTTCCAGTACTACTACTACTGCTTCTACTACTACTACTACCAATGCTTCTCCTGTTGTTGCTGCTACTACTACTCATACTGCACTACTACTACTTCTAATACTACTACTACTATTGCTACTTCTACCACTATGGTTGCGACTACCTCTACTCCTTCTACTACTACTAATCTGACTACTCCTACTACTATTACTACTTCTACTACACTACTACCACAACAACTACTACTTGAATTATAACTACTCCAATAACTGCTTTTATTATTATTTCTTATACTACTGCTACTGCTACTACCGCTATGACTGCTCCTCCAGCAACTACTACTCCTTGTACTACTACAATGACCCCTACTAACACAACTATTCCACATACAACTTCTACTACTACTACTACAATTAATACTGCTGCTACTACTACTACTACTCGTCCTCCTCCTCCTCCTACTACTACTACTACTACTGCTACAACAGTTATAGCTACTACTACTACAAATACTACTATCTCTACTACCACTACTACTACTGCTGCTGCTGCTGCTACTGCTACTACTTCTACTACTGCGATTACTGCTAATACTGTTACATCTATAGCTACTACTACTAGTATGACTATTACAACTACTACTATGTCCACTATAGCCACTACGACAACAACTAATACGACTTCTGCAACTACTACTACTGCTGCTATAAGTACTACTACTACACCTATAACTACTATGACTACTATTTCTGCTACAATACTAGTACTATTGTTGTTGTTGTTACTGCTACTACTACTACTACTACTACTACTATTACGACAACTACTATTACTTCTACTACTACTACTACTACTACTACTACTGCTGCTGCTGCTGCTGCTACTACTACTACTACTACTACTACTGCTACTACAGCTACTGGTACTACTATGACTGCTACTACTACTACTACTCCTACTACTACTTTGAGTACTACTATTATTGCATCTACTAGTACTACAATTGCAACTGCTGCTGCTGTCGCTATTGCTGCTACTACAACTAAAACTATTACTACTGCTAATTCCACTACTACTCCTACTACTCAGACTACTACTACTACTACTACTACTGCTACTGCTACTAATATTGCTACTGCTACAACTACTACCACCACTGCTAAAACTACTGCTTCTCCTCCTCCTACTGCTACTACTGCTACTAATGCTCCTGCTACTCCTCCTAATACTACTACTACTACCACTCCTACTACTCCTACTACTACTACTACCACCACTCCATCTACTAAAACTAGTACTACTACTACTACAACTACTGCTACTTCTATTGTTAATACGATTGTTGCCCTACTATTACGGCTACAACTACTTCCAGAACACCTACTGCAACTACTGTTTCTACTACAACACCTACTTCCACTGCAACTACTACTTTTGTTATTACTGCAACAAATACTACTGCTGCGACTACCACTTCTACTACTGTTGCTACTACTACTGCTACTATTACTACTGCTGATTCTACTATAACTGTAGCTGCTACTTTCACTATTACTATTTCTTCTCATCCGCTGTTACTACAACAATAACTACTACTACTACTACTACTGCTACTAATCCAATTGTGACTATTCCTACTAATACAACTACTACTACAGCTCCTACTACTACTGGTACTGCTAATACAACTGCAACAATTGTTACAGTTACTGCCACTACCACAGCTACTGCTACCACTACTATGACTGCTACTACTACTACTACCATTACAATTGTTACTACTACTAGCACTACCACAACTTCTACTACTACTACTACTATTGGTTCTGCTGCTACAACTGCTACTACGCCTGCTGCTGCAACTACTACTACTAGTATTGCTACAACTGCTATTGGTTCTGCTGCTACAACTGCAACTACTACTACTATTGGTTCTTCTGCTATAACTACTACTGCTGTTGCTACTACTCCTACTCCTATGCTACTGCTACTACTTCTAATACTACCACTGCTGTTGCTGCTACTATGGCTACTCCTCCTCTTCCTACTACTACTACTACGACCACTTCTGCTACCATTGATACTCCTACTACGCTACAATTATTACTGCTTCAACTACTACTACTAATTCTGCTACTCGTACTACTACTACTATTGCTCCTACTATTACATTTATTGCTACAACAACTACTACTGTGCCTATTATTAATTCTGCGGTGACTACTATTACTACTACTAATTCAACTGCTACTACTATTACTACTACTACTACTACAACTTTTGCTCCTACTAGTATTGCGACCACTACTACTACTACTACTGCTACTTTTGCTTCAACTACTATTGCTACTACAACTACTACAAATTTTGATACTACTACTACTACCGTTACTACCTACTACAGCTATTATTGGTAATATTACTACAACTACTATTACAACTTCCTCTACTACTACTTCTACTACTGCTGTTGCTGCTACTTCTACTGTTGCTCCCACTACAACAACAACAACAACAAGAACTACTACTACTACTACTACTATTACACTAATGTTACTACTACTTCAACTACTGCTACTATTTCTGCTAATAATACTTCAACTATTTCTACTACCACTAATGCTACAGATGCTGCTGTTGCAGCTCCTACTACTACTAGTACGTCTACAACTACTATTCCTACTCCTACTCCAACTACTGCATCTACTACTACACCTATTACTCCTACAACTATTGCAACTACCACTCGTAATCCAACTCCTACAGCTACTACTACTACAACTAATACTGCCCAAACTCCAACTACTACTTCTCCAACTATGACTTGTACTCCAGCTCAAACTACAACCACTGGAACTACTTCTATAACTACTAGTACAACAACAACAACAAGAACAACAACAACTACTACTACTACTCTGCTACTTCTACCACAACAACTACTACTACTACAATGACTACCACTAGTACTATTACTCCAAGTACTACTCCTACTCCTACACCTACTCCAACTAATACTGCTAATACTTCAACTATAACAACTACTACTGCTGCTAGTACTAGTACTATTACTACTACTACTATTACTACTGTTGTTGCTACTCTTACTACTACTACTATTGCTACTACTACTACTATTACTACTACAACTACTACTTAGTTAAAACTATTGCTACTACTGTTTTTGCTACTATTGCACTGCTACAGCCACACTTACAATTGCTACTATTGCTACTGATACTTCTACTGCTACAACAACAACTACTACTACTGCCACTACTTGTAATACTACTACTAGTACCACTACTACTACTGCATATGGTGCTGCTACTACTATTACTAATTCTACTTCTAATACTACCACTACTATTACTGTTGCTACTACAACTGCTACTACTACTGCTGCTACAACTACTATTACTATGCCTATTACTACTACTACTACTACTATTACTGCTCCTTCTCCTCCTCCTCCTACAACTACTGCTACTACTCCTATTACTACTACTACTACTATAATTTATACCACTACTACTACTACTTCTGTTGTTGTTGTTGATGCTACTACTACTACTACAACTGCTACTACTTCTACTACAACTACGACTACTACTACTGCCCTTCTATTGCTGGCTGCTGCTACAACTATACAACAAAAACTCCTGTTGCTGCGCTAGCTCTACACTACTCCTACTCCAAATCCTACTCCACAACTACCCACCCCCTACTCCAATGACTAGTAGACTAAGACGGCTGCTACTACAACTACTACTACAACAACTACTACTATAAGAACAAATACTACTAATTACTGCTACTACTAGTTACAATGGCAAAACTACTACTACTCCTACTACTAGTTTGGTACACTACAAACAACAACTACGACTATAATACTAACTGGTACTACTACCACTCCTACTACAACTACTACTCCTACTACTACTATTATGACTACTTCTACTACAACTACTACTGCGAACATTCCTACTACTACTACTACTACCGTTACAGCCACTCCTCCTACTACTACTACTAAGACTATTACTATATTACTACTAGTACAGCTGCTAGCAATACTACTACTACTGCAACTACTACTGTTGTTGCTGCAATTGCTGCTACTATTATTACTAGTACAACTACAGCAACTACCACAACTACTATTCCTGCTACTCCTACTATAGCTACCACTACTACTCCTACTAATACTACCACTGCAACTATGACTCGTACGCCAACTCCACTGCTACTACAACTCCAACTACTACTTCTGCCCCTAATCCAACTACTACAACTCCTATTACAACTCCAACTCCAACTCCTCCTATAAGTATTACTACTCCTATTAGTACTACAACAACAACTACACCTAGTACTACTGTTATAACTACTACTACTTCCAGTAGTACTGCAACTACTATAATCACTTCCACTACTACTAATACTACTACTAAGACTTTTACTACTACTATAACTACTACTGCTACTGCTGCTCCTGCAGCTCCTATTACAAAAACTACTACTACTTCTACTTCTAATACGACTACCACTACTACTACTAATAATACTAATACTACTACTACTACTATTGCTAGTACTACTACTACTACTTCTACTACTAGTAAAATTGCAACTACTACTCCTCCATCTACTACTTGTACTACTACTACTAATACTAACATTACTACTATTACTCTTACTGCTACTCCTACTCCTACACCTATTGCCACTACTACTCCTACTTCTACTACTCTTACTGCTACAACTACTGCTACAAAAACTATTAATACTACTACTAATGCAAGTTCTACTACTACCGCTACTGCTACCACAACCACTGCTACCACTGCTACTGGTGCTATTTCTACTACTACTCTTATTACTGCTGCCACTTCTCCTACGACTACCAATACTACTAGTACTACAACTACTCCTACTACTACTTATACTATTAGGCTACTACTGCTACTTCTACTATTACTACTACTACTCATACTACAACTCCTACTACTACTACTACTAGTCCTACTCAACTACTACTATTGCTACTCCTACTAATACTCCTACTCCTAAACCAACTGCTAATACAACTACAACTACAACTACAACTACTACAATTACTCCATCTACAACTACAACAACAACTACTACTGCAGCTACAATTACTAATACTACCACAACTACTACTACAAGTACTACTACTTGCACAATTGCTACTATTGCTTCTACAATGATAACTGCTGCTGTTGCTACCACTACTACTACTACTAATACAGCTTTTGCTCCTCAGACTACTACAACTATTACTGCTACTACTATTAGTACTACTACTATTAATACTACCACCACTACTACTACTCCAACTATTACTACTAGTACAAAAACTAGTGCTAGTACTACTACTCCTACTACTACAGTTACTACTACTACTCTACTACTATGGCTATTACTATTACTATGACTATTACTACTCCTACAACTATAACAAAAACTTCTACTGCAACTATTACTGCTAGTACTACTACTAGTGCTGGTACTACTACACCTACTACTACTACTCCTCCTCCTCCTCCTACTACCACTACTACTACTACTACTATTACTCCTTGCCCTACCCCTAGTCACACTACTACTCCTACTACTACTACTACTACTACTACTACTACTACTACTACTACTACTACTAATACTACTACTACTCTTACTACTACTACTACTACTACAAACTACAACAACTACTACTACAACTTTTACAACAACTACTACAATTACTAGTACTACTATAACCACGACTACTACTACTACTGCTACTACTGCTACTACTGCTACTACGATAGCTGCTATTGAGACTATTACTACCACCACTACTACTACTACTACTACTCTTATTGCTACTACCATTATCGCTACTACTATTACTATTACAACCATTCTTGCTACTGCTAATACTATTGCTACTGCTATAATACTAATATTACTACAACTAGTAGTTCTATAGCTACTGCCGCTAGTAATGCTACTAATCCAACTACTTCCACAACTACTACTACTACAACTACCACTACTGCAACTACTACTCTGACTACTTCAAGTACTACTTTTACTACTACTACTACTCTTACAACTTTTCCTACTACTACTACTATTGCTACTACTACTTCTGCCACTACTGCTACTACTGCTACTACTATTGCCGCTACTGCAACAACTACTACTACTACTACTACGCTACTTATACCATAACTACTACTACAACTTCTACTACCACTAGTACTACTACTATAACTACTACTTCTACTACTACTACTACTACTAGTACTACTACTCCTATAATAACAACTACTACTATTTATCCAATAACTACTACTATTGCTACTACTACTACTACTAAACTATTGCTACTACTACTACTACGACTACCACCACTACTACTACAACTACTATTACCACTATTGCTACAACTACTCCTCGTCCTACTACAACTATTGCTATTACTACTTCTATTACTACAACAACTACTACTACTACCACTACTACTACTATTACTACTACTACTACTACTACTACTACTACTACTATTACTACTACTATTACTACAACTACAACAATTGCTTTGTCTGCTACAATAACTAATACTACTCCTAATACTACAACTGCTACTATGGCAACTACTGTTAATACTACTACTACTACTATTACTATTGCTAATGCTACTACTGCAACAATTGCAACTACATCTACTGCTACTACTACTCCTTCCAATACTACTGCGAACACTGCTACATTGACAACTGCTACTACTACTTCTACTTCTATTTTTGCAACTACTGGGACTGCTATGATTACTACTTCTAGTACTCCAACTGCTACTACTACAACTCGAGCCACTAACACAACTATTACCACTATGATTACTAATACTGCTATTACGACTGTTGTCGCTACTACTACTGTTGCTACTACTACTACTACTACTACAACTAATGCTACTGGTACTACTACCACTACTACTAATGCTATTATTACTACTACTGCTACTACTACTAACACTATTACTACGGCTATTATTGCAACTACTGTTTCTACTATTACAACTTGGGCTACTACTGCCATAGCTCCAACAACAAGAACTACTACTACTACTATTACACTAACTACAACTACCATTGCGATTGCAACTACTACTATTACTACTGCTGCTGCTCCTACAACAACCCTTACTCCTTCTTAAACTCCTACTACTACTCCAACTATGACTACTACTAGAACTAGTACTACAACAACAACAACAACTACTACTACTAATACTACTACTGCTACTGTTACCACTACTACTACTATTACTACTAGTACTACTACACCTACTGCTGCTGCAACTATTGCACCTAATAGTACTCCTTCTACAACTACTATTACTACACTACTACTACTACATCTGCTACTGCTACTACTACTACTACAACAACTAGAAATCCTATTTCTACTACTACTCCTATTACTACTGCTACTACTATTTCTATTGCTACTGCTACTACTAGTTATACTATAAGTACTACTATTGCGCGATAACTACTACTACTGCTTCTAATACTACTACCATTGCTACTGTTGCTACTACTGCTACCACTACTACAACAACAACAACAACAACTACTACTACTACTACTATGACTCTTACTACTACTATTACCACTGTGACTACTAATACTACTATTACTACTAATTCTACTACTGCTACTACTACTACTCCTCCTCCTCCTACTAAGACTTTTGCTACTATTACTACTATTACTAGTACTACAGGAACTACTACTACTACTACTACTATTACAACAACAACTACTACTACTTCTGCTGTAGCTACTACTACTACAACTACTAATAAAACAAGTACACTTGCTACAACTACTACAATGACAACTACTGGTACTATTGTTACTGCTGTTGCTACTACTGCAACTGCTACTACTACTACTAGTACTGCTACTACTACTACTACTTCTACTAACACTACTACTGCTGCTACAGCAGCTATTACTACTATTATCACCACTACTGCTACCACTACGACCACTACTTTCCCTACTACCACTGTGATTGTTGCTGCTTCTTCTACTACTGGTACTGCTACAACAACCACTGCCAGTATTCCTTCTGCATCTACTACAACTTCTACTAGTACTACTGCTACTACTTATGGTACTACAACAACAACAACAACAACAACAACAACAACTACTACTACTGCCACCACCACTTCTACTACTACTGCTGCCACTACTACTACTACTACTTCTACAACTGCTGCTCCTACTAATGCTACTACTGCTACTATAACTACTACTGCCACTTTTGCTGCTACCACTGCATCTGCTGCAACTACTACTATTGCTAGTAGTACAACTACCACCACTAATGCAGCTGTTGTTGTTGCTGTTGCAACAACTACTACTACAACTACTGCGGCTGCTACTACTAATACTACCACTACTTCTGCGATGACTACTGCAACTTCTGCTACTACTACTACAGCTTCTGCCCCTGCAACTACTACTGCTACTACTCTTACTACTGCTAGTACTAATATCACTACTATTGCTGCAGCTCCTACAGCTACAACTATTGTTGCTCCTACAACTACTAATACTGCGGCTACTACAACAACTACTACTACTGCTACTACTATTACTACTACTATTACTACTACTGCTGATGGTACTACTGTAGCTCATACAGTTGCTTCTGCTACTACTTATCCTACCACTACTACTATTCTTACAACTACTACAACAACAACAACAACTCCTACCCCAACTACTACTACTGCTACTACTACTCTCTCCAACTACTACTACTATAGCTACCATGACTCCTACTGCAACTATTACTACTACAACTACTACCACTATTAATACTACTACTACCACTACCACCACAACTATGACAACAATTGCTACTACTGCTACTGCTACTACCATTTCTACAACTTGAAATTTTACTAGTAGTAATACTGCGACCACTGCTACTACTGCTACTACTAATACTACTAGTAGTAATACTACTACTACTACCTCTGCTACTACTATTGCTACTACTATAACTATACTACTACTACTACAACTACTACTACTACTATAACAACTCCTACCATGACTACTATTACAACTATGACTACAACTGGTGCTATTGCTATTACTACTACTATTCCTACAAATAGTCCTTTACTACTAATACAACTGCTACAAATGCTGCTTCTACTACTACTACTACTACTCGTACTACTAACACTACTACTACTACTACAACTAATACCTCATCTACTATGACTGCTGCTACTATAACTACACTACTACCACAACAACCACTACTATCACTACTAGTACACCAATAAATACTACTATCACTCATACAAATAATACTACTTCAACAACAACTACTACAACTATAACTACTCCTACCATGACAACTACTACTTCTACGACTACTACTACAGCTACTACTAGTCCTATTACTACTACTACTGCTACTACTACTACTACGGCTGCCACTTCTGCTATGACTACTAATACTACTACAACAATAACTACTGCCACTTTAACTACTCCTACCACGACCACTACTACTTCTACGACTACTACTACTACTACTGCTGCTGCTACTGCTCGTCCTGTTACTACTACTACTGCTGCTACTACTACTACTACTGCTACTTTGGCTATGACTACTAATGCTGCTACTACTACTACAACAACAACCACCACTACTACCATTTCTACTACTCCTACTGCAACTACTACAACTACCAGCACTTCTACTACTACTCCTACTACTGCTACTAATACTACTACTACTCCAAGTCCTACTCCTACTGCTACTCCTACTACTACTTTTACAGCTATAACTACTACCAGTATTACTATAGCTACTACTACTTCTACCACTATTGTTGCTACTACTACTAAAACTAATGCTACTGCTACTACTACTACTACTGTTTCCACTAGTACTACTACTACACCTCCTATTCCCATTACTACTATAGCTACTACTGCTACTAATACTACTACTCCTACTACTATTACCACTCCCAACACTCCTATGACTTCTATGACTACTACCCTTACTACTACTGCAACTACTATGCTACTACTACTAGTATTACTACTACTACCACTACTATTATTACTACTATTGCTACTATTATTACTATTACGACTACTTCAGCTGGTACTACTATCCTACTATTACTCCAAATAGTGCTACTACTACTACAATAATAATAACTGCTGCTGCTGCTGCTACGACTACTACTACTACTACTACTACTACTACTACTACTACTACTACTACTACTACTACTACTACTACTACTAGTAATAGAAAGGTTATTACTACTACAACTACCACTACTACTACTAAGACTACTACTGTATTAATAAAAGTACAACTGTGACTACTACTATTCCTTCTACTACTGCTACACCTACCACTACTATGAAAACTACTAATACTACTACTACTACTTCTGCTACTACTATAGCTGCTGCTATTGCTATTGTTGCAGCTATTACTACTACTTCAAATACTACCTCTGCTGCTACTACTATAACTACTATAACTACTATGACTACTACTACTAATACTACTACTACTACTACTACTACTATTACGCCTAATACCACCCTCACTACTACTGCTGCTACAACAACAACAACTACTACTACAACTTGTACAACTACTACTGCTATTGCTGCTACTATGAGTACTACTACTCCTATTACTACCACTACTACCACTACTACTACTACTTCTACTAGCATTAGTATTAGTTGTGGTATTAGAAGCAATTATAGTAGTAATAAAACTAGCAGTAGTAGCACTAGTATTAGTTGTAGTATTAGAAGCAATTATAGTAGTAATAAAACTAGCAGTAGTAGAAGTAGAAGTAGTAATGGTAATAGTAGTAGTAGCAGTTGTAGTAGTAGTAGTAGTAGTAGTAGCAGTTGTAGCATTAGTAGAAGTGATAGTAGTGGAAGTTGTGGAAGCAATAGCTATAGCAGTAGTAGTAGAAGTAGCAGTTGTGGTAGTAGAAGTAGTAGTAGTAAACGTAGTAGTGGTAGTAGTAGTTGTAGTAGTTGCACTAATAGTAGTGGTAGTAGTGGTAGTAGTAGTTGTAGTTGTATTAGTAGTAGCAGGAGGAGGAGGAGTAGTAGTCGTAGTTGTAGTTTTTTTATTAGTAGTAGTTGGAGTAGTAGTAGTAGTCATAGGAGTAGTAGTAGTAGAATTAGGAGTTGTAGTGGTAATAGCATTAGCAGTAGTAGTAGTAGTAGGAACAATAGTAGTAGTAGAAGTAGTACTAGTATTGGTCGGAGGAGGAGTAGTAGTAGTAGGAGTAGTAATAGAAGCAGTAGAAGTAGAAATAATAGTAGTTATAGTAGTAGAAGTAGTAGTCATTGCAAGAGTGGCAATCGTAGCAATTGGACTGTTGTAGTAGTAGCAATAATAGTATTAGCAGTTGTAGTAGTAGTAGTAGCCACCATAGTAGTTGTAGTAGTCGTAGTTGTAGTTATAATAATAGTAGTAGTACTAGCAGTAGTAGCAGTAGTCGTAGCAGCAGCAACAACAGTAGCAGCAACAGTAGTAGTATTAGTAGTTGCGACAGTAATGGTATTTGCAGTAGTAGTTGTGAAAGCAAGAGTAGTAGTAATTATTGTAGCAATTGTAACAGTAGTAGTAGTAGTAGTAGTAGTAGTAGTAGTAGAAGCAGTAGCAATAGTAAAGCAGTAGTTGTAGTGAAAAGAGTAGTAGTAGTAGTAATAATATTAGTAGTTGTTGTAGTCGCAGGAATAGTAATTGTAGTGGTAGTAGTAGTACTTGTTGTTATTGTTGTAGTCGCAAGAGTAGTAATTATAGTAGTAGTAGTTGTTGTTGTTGTTGTAGTAGTAGTAGTTGTTGTTGTTGTAGTACAAGCAGTATCTATAGTAGTAGTAGTAGTAGCAGCAGTAGTCGAAGCAATATTAGTAGCTGTAGCTTGTAGTAGTTGTAGTTGTTGTAGTTGTTGTAGTAGTAGTAATGCTAGTTGTTGTAGTTGTTGTAGTTGTAGTAGACCTAGTCGTAGTAGTAGTAGTGGTAGTAGTAGAAGTAGTAGCCGTAGTAATAGTTGAAGTAGTAGTTGGAGTAGTAGAAGTAACAATAGGAGTAGTATTTGTAGTAGTGGGAGAAGTAGCAATAGTATAAGTTGTAGTAGTAGTAGCTGTAGGAGTCGTAGAAATAGTAGTAGTAGTAGCTGTAGGAGTTTTAGTAGTTGGTGTAGTAGTCCCAGCAGTAGGTGTCATTGTAGTAGTTGTAGTCGTAGTAGTTATAGTAGTTGAAGTAGCTATAGCGGCAGAAATGGTAGTAGCAGTAGAAGTAGTAGTGGTAGTCGTCGGAGTAGCAATAGTCAAAGTTATTGTAGTAGAAGTATTGGTAGTAGTAATAGTAGTAGTTGTTGTTGTCGTAGTAATAGTAGTAGTTGTATTAGTACAACTAGTAGTGGTAGTAGTTGTAGTAGTAATAGGAGTGGCCATAGTTGTAGTAGTAGTTATAGCAGTAGTAGTTTTTGTTGCTGTTGATGTTGTGGTATTAGAAGTGTTAGTACTAGTATTAGTAGTAGTAGTAGTAGTAGTGGTAGTAGTAGTAGTAGTGGTAGTAGTAGTAGTAATAGTAGTAGTAATAGTTGTAGCAGTAGAAGTAGTAGTAGTAGTGGTAGTAGTGGTAGCAATAGTAGTAGTAGTATTAGCAGCAGCTATTCCAGTAGTAGTAATAGTAGTTGTAGTAGTCGTAGGAGGAGGAGGAGGAGGAGTAGTTGTAGCGATAATTGTAATAGTAATAGCAGTATTAGTACTAGTAGGAGTAGTAGTAGTAGTAGTAGTAGTAGGAGTACTAATATTTTTAACCGTAGTAGTTGTAATCGTAGTAGTAGCAGAAGTAGTAGTAGGAGTAGTAATATTTTTAACCGTAGTAGTTGTAATCGTAGTAGTAGTAGAAGTAGTAGTAGCGTGAATAGCAGCATCAGTGGTAGTAGTAGTAATGGTAGTAGCAGTACTAGTAGTAGCCATGGTAGTATTAGTAGTAGTCGTAGCAGCAGTAGTATTAGTAGCAGCAGTAGTAGTACTTGTAGTAGTCATAGTACTAGTGTTGTAGTCATCGTAGTAGTAATTGTTGTTGTTGTTACTACTGATGTTGTGGTAGTCGAAGTAGTGGTGGTAGAAGTAGTAGTAGTAGTTGTTGTTATTGTTGTAGCAGTAGAAGTAGCAATAGTAATAGTAGTAGTAGTAGTAGTAATTGTAGTAGAAGGAGTTGTAGCTGTAATAGCAGCAGCAGCAGTAGTAGTAGTAGTAGGAGTAGTAGTAGTAGTAGTAGTGGTGGTGGTAATAGTAGGAGGAGTAGTAGTATTGGTAGTAATAGTAGTAGTAGTTGTTGTAGTAGTTGTAGTAATACTAGTAGTAGCAAGAGAAGTAGTGGTAGTAGTAGTAGTAGGAGTAGTAGTAGTAGAAGTAGCATTAGTAGTAGTAGTAGTAACAACAGTAGTAGTGGTTGCAGTGGTAGTAGTAGTAGTAGTAGTAGCAGCATTAGTTACAGTAATAGAAGTAGAAGTAGTTGTAATAGGAGCAGCAGTAGTAGTGATATTAGTAATAATAATAGTCGTATTACCTGTAGCAGCAACAACAACAGCAGTAGTAGTTGAACTTGTAATACTAGTACTTGTAGTAGTTGTAGTAGTAGGAGTAGTAGTGGTAGTAGTAATCATAGTAGTGGCAGGAGTTGTAGTAGCAGTAGTCATATTAGTAGTAGTAGCTGTAAGAGTAGAAGTAGTAGTGATAATAGTAGTATTAGTGGTAGCAGTAGTAGTAGTAGCAATGGAGCAAGCAGTAGTAATAGTAGTAGTCATAGCAATAGTTGTTGCTATAGTAGTACTAGTAGTTTTCATAGAGCTAGTGGTAGCAGTAGTAGATGTTGTAATAGTCATAGTAGTGACAGTAACATGAGTAGTTGTTGTTATTGTTGTTGTAGTAGTAGTAGCAGTATTAATTATAGTCATAGTAGTAGTAGCAGCAACATTAGTAGCAGAAGCAGTAGTAGTAGTATTAGTAATAGTAGCAATAGAAGTAGTAGCCGTAGTAGTAGTAGTAGTAGAAGTAATAGCAGAAGTATTAGTATTAGTAGCAGTAGTAGAAGCAGAAGGAGTAGTAGTTGTTGTTCTAGCTGTATCAGTAGTTGTTCTAGTTGTATCAGTAGTTGCAGTAGAAGTAGTAGTAGTAGTAGTAGTAGTTGCAGTAGTAGTTGTAGTAGTAGTAACAGTAGTATTAGTGGTAGTGGTAGTAAAAACACTAGAGTAGTAGTAGGAGTAGTAGTAGTAGCAATATTAGTAGTAATAGTCATTATTATAGGAGTAGTGGTAGTAGAAGTAGGAGCAGCAGCAGTAGTCATCGGAGTAGTAGTATTAGCAGTAGTGTAAGTAGCAGTAGGAGTTGGAGTAGTTGTTGTAGGACTAGTAGTAGTGGTAGTAGTAGTAGTAGTCGTAGCAGTTGTAGTAGTCATAGTAGTAGTCGTTGTGGAAGTTGCAGTAGTAGTAGTAGTATCTGTTGTTGTAGCAGCTGTAGTAGTTGTTGAAGTAGTCATAGTAGTAGTTGTAGTTGTACTAGTAGTAGTAGTAGTAGCAGAAGGAGTTGGGACATAATGACTACTACTACTACTACAACACTACTACTATGACTACTACTACTACTACTACAACACAACTACTATGACTACTACAAGTACTACTACTGCTACTACTAATACTACTACTACTACTACTACTACTAATACAACCAAGGCTACTACTAGTACTGCTACTAGTATAACTACTACAACCACTGCTGCTGCAAATCCTACTACTACTACTTCAACTACAACTACTATTACTAGTACTATTACTATTACAACTACTACGGTTAAAACTATTGCTACTCCTACTACTACTACTTCTACTACTACTACTCCTGCTAGTACCAATATTGCTATTTCTATTACAATTATCTCTACTACTACTACTATTACTACTACTCCTACGACTACTACAACTACTATTACTACTGCGGCTAGGGCTGTGCATTCGGTTAAAAACCGAACCGAACCAACCGAACTGAAATTTCTGAAATTTTCAAAAACCAAAACCGAACCGAACAGAATAGTATAAAAATAGAACCGAAATATTTCAGTTCGGTTCGGTTATAACCAAATTGCAAACCAAATTTTTACAGGACTGGCTGAACGGATCTGGTCATTTGCATAAGGGAAAAAAAAATAGTACAAGATATACATTATACTAACCCTAAATCTGGCCTGATAGGCTGATACCTAGTCCAATTGCATGTTTGCAAATTGCAACCCAATAAATAATTAGTTAATCTCAGTATCTCACATGCCACAATGGCACAACCGCACAAGCAGGAGCAAGACAGTTCAAGACTTCAAGTGAATCAAGTCTTCAAATTGCAGGAGCAGCATAGCAGGAGCAGCACAGCAGGAAGCTAGGAGCAGCAGTAGCAATCTAGCAATCTAGCAATCTTGCAATCTAGTAGACTAGCAATCTAGCAGAAGCGGGCAAGCAGCAAAATACTTCAGCAGCTCAACTTCATGTAGCAAGACAGTTCAAGACTTCAAGTAAATCAAGTCTTCAAGTTGCAGGAGCAGCACAGCAGGAGCAACACAGCAGGAGCAGCAGGAGGCTAGGAGCAGCAACAGCAGGACAATGTATAGTAGCAGACTAGCAGTCTAGCAGAATCGGGCAAGCTACAAAACACTTTAACAGCTCAACTTCATGTAACAAGACACTTCAAGACTTCAAGTGAATCAAGACTTCAAGTTGCAAGAGCAGCACAGGAGCAGCACAGCAGGAGCAGCAGGAGGCTAGGAGTAGTAGCAACAGGATAATGTATAGTAGCATACTAGCATTCTAGTAGAAGCGGGCAAGCTGCAAAACCCTTCAACAGCTCAAATTCATGTAACAAGATACTTCAAGACTTCAAGTGAATCAAGTCTTCAAGTTGCAGGAGCAGCATAGCAGCAGAAGCAGCAGGAGCCGCACAGCAGGAGGAGCATGTATAGTAGCAGTCTAGCAGAAGCAGGCAAGCTTCAAAACACTTCAACAGCTCAAATTCATGTAACAAGACACTTCAAGACTTCAAGTGAATCAAGTCTTCAAGTTGCAGGAGCAGCACAACAGGAGTAGCACAGCAGTAGGAGCAGTAGGACAATGTATAGTAGAAGTCTAGCAGAAGTGGTCAAGCTGCAAAATACTTCAACAGTTTAGCAGTTCAACTTCATGTAGCAAGACACTTGAAGACTTCCAAGTTCCAAGTCTTCAACAGTTCAACACTTCAACTTTATACTTGCAGGAGCAGGCGAGCAACAAGACAATGTATATTGTATAGTAGCAGAAGCTGGGAAGCTGCACTACTGCAGAACACTTCAACAGTTATGTGGTTCAGAATAAATATGATCAACTGGAATTATGTGGTTCAGAATAAATAACTGTAATTATCTGGTTTAGAATAAATATGATCAATTCAGTAATCAGTTAGCATTTTAACTTTGAAGGATTATATCATGCCAAATGGTCCATTAAGAAAAGCTTGAGAAATCTTCTGTAGTCCCGTGTACAGAAGTAACATAACAAAAGCTAGAACCAGAAGTTCCAACTTCCAACTAGCATAACATTACTAGGGTGAAGCCAAAGAAGGAGACAATCATCCAATCAGTCACTTGCCCACATGCGAGCATATCATATGGCAATGAGCCAATGATTCAACATCTTCATCGCCTCAAACAGCTTTTGAAAAATTCAACAAATACCATTAAAAAAACCATAAAATAATTCCAAGAGGGTCATACCATCATATTCACCTTATACCGTCATACCCAGCATCCCTTTCTGGCTGTCCCAGTGAGTGAATGGTAGGTAGTGGTTGCCTTCACAGGCTATCCAAACAACCATGCCATTGCTACATGCCTACAAAGTGAAGAGGACGAAGCCAGAGTAGGGGACCATTGGAACACCTCCGCATCAAAACACCAAAGACAACATAACCTCAAATAAAAGAAAAAATTCAAGAGGCTCAGATGGCTTTGATGCATCATCAAAAATGAAGATGTCTCCCCTCAGGCATCAACCTGCTCGGCTGCTCCTACAAAATAATAGTTGGATACATACCTGTCCCTGGATAGTTGGATCATACTATTGAACCTAAAAAACATAGTAAAATATCATCACAGTAAAAGCAATTAAGAAAATTTCAGGTAAGTAGGTAAATGGGTAAGGAACTAAGGACTGTAAGATCATAACTTCACACATGCACTGATGCTGTGATGCACATGAATGATAAGGATATATAAGAATGAATCTGCAAGAGATGACCATAGAAAGTTAGAAACATGAACAGAAATGCATAAAAAATAAGTAAGCATATTCAAACCTTAAGATGACTTCTCAAAATTCAATGGTTGCGACATCCAATTTCATCTTTATCAACTCTGAAATAAAAAAACTATTCAATGATTATTTGATCATAATAAAGAAATATACAATGCAATAATAAAAATATTAGCAATGCAAATCTTACCCTCTTGAATCTTTTCAAGTTCTTCCAAATTTTCCTCAACATTGATTTCTGTTTTTGAATTTTTAATCCAATATTGAGTGCAAACGAGAGCTTGTACTAGTGTAGGAGTCAAAGAGCTACGAAAACGATCAAGTATGCCCCCTCCTATGCTAAAAGCTGATTCAGAGGCCATTGTACAGATAGGTATAGCTAACATATCACGATCCATATGTGACAGAATAGGAAATCTGCAGCTATCCACTTTTCAGAAGCCCAGAACATCAAAGTTTGGCTCATTTTTTTCAATATCCTCTGATAAATACTTGTCTAGCTTAGACTTCATTTCATCACCCATGAAACTTTTTCTATGCTCAGCAAATAGACTGCTTAACATGCATTTATCTGATTGCTTTCACATACTTGATCCTTCACCAGATGGCATTCCTCCCGACCGTAGTCGCATTCTGTACTCTTTGAACAAATCATATACAACTTCATGCAACTTTCTCCTCATCATAACACCTCTTTCACCTTCATACATTTTTTCAACTCCAAACTCAACATATTCTAACTTGTGTCTTGGATCAAAGACAATAGGAGAAAAGAGAAGCATATTAATCTTCTTTGGCTCACCCCAATACTTGTCATAATTGTCCTTCATCACAGCAGCCATATCTTGGACTTTTATATCACCGCTGACTTTCCACAGATTCAAAAGAAGGTTAACTTGACAAATTTCATCAAAAAATAAATTACTTGTAACATACATAGAGCTAGAAACTCTAAGAGTCAACTCATAGAAGTGCTCTAAGAATGTAATAAGTCGCCTAACATTCTGCCAGTCAAAAGACAGAGGAATTCCATCTTCATCATTAAGCTCATGACAGAAATTTCTATCTTCCTTTTTAAATTTTTCAAAAGCCCGCTCAAAAGTTTGAGCTGCTTCAAGCATCATATAGGTGGAATTCCACCTTGTGGATACATCCAAGCAAAGACATTTTCTGCTTTCAATTTTCTCAATTTCCACACATTATTTGAACCTCTGCCATCTTGCTGGAGAATCTCACATATTTAACAGTAGATCTAACCCGAGCAATGGAATCTGCCATCTCTATCAAACCATCTTTTACCACAAGATTAATGATATGTGCTATGCAACGCATATGAATATATTTTCCTTGTGCCAAAAAAGTGCCCCAATTCAAAATTTTTTTCTTCAAATAGGAAATAGCAGTATCATTTGAAGAGGCATTATCAACAGTAACAATCAAAACATTATCAGTTCCCCATTCAGAGAGGCATGTTTCAATTGTTTTTCCTATAACTTCACCCTTATGACTTGTAATTTTGCAAAAATTCAAAAGCTTTTTCTTCAAGTTCCAATCAATATCAATATAATGTGCTGTGATACACATATAGTTTATGTTTTGAATTGAGGTCCAAGTATCAGTGGTCAAACAAACTCTCTGTTTGGACTCTCTGAAATATTGTTTCAACTTTACCTTTTCATCATGGTAGAGTCGAAAACAGTCTCTAGTCATAGTCCAACGTGAAGGCATTCAAAATCTAGGACAAGCTTGAGACATAAAGTATTGAAAGCCTTCATGTTGCACAAAACTAAAAGGCAGTTCATTTACAACAATCATGTGTGCCAGTGCTTTTCTAATTTTTCTTAATCAAACTTCCAGCTAGATAGCACAGACTCATTTGCTACTTCTTTCTGAATAGGTTGCATAGCAAGTTGTGTTTGATGTGTATCAACATTATATGGATATTTCTTGCAATGATTCATGTGATGTCTAAGAGAAGAAGTACCATTTTTTTTTGAATCACAAAAGAATTCATTACCACAGTAGTTGCATATGGCTTTTGTTGACTTGCCCGAGTTTGTGAACTTTGTGTAATGCTCCCATATAGCTGATCGTGCTGCCATTCTTTTTCTCGGCATTGGAGGCTTTGTACTGCACGTAGTTGCATTGCCCTCGTTTGAAATTTTGATAGCCATAGGCGTAAAACTTTCCTGAGAAGCAGAAATTGGCATTGGACTTGGAATAACTGGATTTGTATTTTAAAGCTACAAACTGTCATCCTTGTTCAACATCTATGAATAGAAAAATACAGAATTACAGATTAAATCGTATGAAATCAAAAAACTCTAATTTAATTGCACAAAATTCAACCCTAACCTTGCAATTTGATCCCGATGATGCCGTTGTAGAAAATGAGATATTGAAGCTCAGAGCCTCGAAGGCTACTCACAGAGAGATATTGAGGCGTTGGGAGTCAGAGCCTCAAAGGAGGAGGGGGGTCCGGGGTTGGACGAAAGCGATGCCACCGGGGATGAAGGAGAAGAAAAATTGGGAGTTTGGAACTGAGGATTTACTGATCTAACAATAAAATCGTATGAAATGAAAAAATCCTAATTTAATTTCACAAAAAATTAACCCTAAATTTCATAATTTCCAACATACTCTCAACTTGCAGCTTAATCCGTTGTAGAAAAATGAGAGATTGAAGCTCAGAGCGTCGACCAGAGAGATATTGAGGCGCCGGGACTCAGAGAGTCAGAGCCTCAGAGGAGAGGAGGGGGGGTCCGGGAGTGGACCGTGGACAAAAGGGTTAACAATAAAAACGTATGAAATCAAAAAACCCTAATTTAATTTCACAAAAAATCAACCCTAAATACCCTCACCTTGCAGCTTAATCAGTTGTAAAAAAAATGAGAGATTAAAGCTCAGAGTGTCAATCAGAGAGATATTGTGGCATCGAGACTCAGAACCTCAGAGGAGGAGGGGGGTCCGGGGGTGGATGAAAGCAATGTCACTGACACGGCGCAGCACCGTAGCTGTAGGGATGAAGGAGAAGAAAAATCATCAGTTCAAAACTGAGGATTTACTGATCTAACAATAAAATCGTATGAAATCAAAAGACCCTAATTTAATTTAAAAAAAAATCAACCCTAAATTTCATAATTCCCTAAATACGCTCACCTTGCAGCTTAATCCATCATAGAAAAATGAGAGATTGAAGCTCAGAGCGTCGACCAGAGAGAGGCATCGGGACTCAGAGCCTCAGAGGAGGAGGGGGGTCCGGGGGTGGACGAAAGTGATGTCACTGACACGGCGCAGCACCGTAACTGTAGTGATGAAGGCACAGCACCGCAGGTCCGTAGCGGCGAGAGCGAGAGCGGCGACAGTGAGAGGGATTAGGGTTAGTGCTGAAGCGAGAGGCGAGAGTGAGACTGCCAGAGCGGCGAACCACTCTGAGAAAACGCAGGCATATATACGCCATCTAGGGTTCGGCCTAGTTGTTTGAGCCGATTAGCCCAAAACTGAAACCTAACCGCAGTATATAGGTATCTATATAATTCGGTTCGGTTCGGTTTTTATGGTTTTCGAAAATCAGAAACCGAAACCGAACCGAATTTTCAATTTTTTATTTTTCAAAACCGAAACAAAATCGAAAACCGAATAACTCGAACTGAATTGGTTATTCGGTTTCGGTCGGTCGATTAATTCAGTTTTGACCGAATAATGCACAGCCCTAACTGTGGCAATAGCTGCTACTACTACTACTACTACTACTATTACTGCCACTACTACCACTACTAGTACTACTTCTACTACTACAACTATTACTACTGCTACTACAACAACTACTACTACTACTACCACCACTACTATTCCTACTACTCTTACTCCTAATACAACTACTCCTATAATTCTAACTCCGAATACTACTACTACTATTTCTACTACTACCACTACCACAATAAGTAATACTACTACTCCTACTACTACTACTACTACTACTACTCCTAGTGCTACTACTACTGCTACTGCCGCTGTTGCTAATGCTATTACAACTATGACTCCTACTACTATAATTACTACTACAACTATTACCATTACTACTCCTACTATTATTATTGCTACTTGTGCTACTACTACTACTATTACTACTACTACTTCTACTACCACAACATTAGCAATAACAACAACAACAAAGACTACTACTACTACTACGACTACGACTATGACTACTAGTAATACTACAACTACTACTACTGCTGTTGTTACTACTACTAATACTACCACAGCTACTGCTAATACTACTACTACTAAAACAACTACCACTACTACTACTACACTAACTACTACTAGTACTACTTCTGCTATAACTACTATTAGTACTACTACTGCAACTCTTATTTCTCTGACTATGACTCTTACTACTACTACTTTTGCTACTTTTGCTACTACTGCTACATCTACTACTCCTAATACTCCTAGTAGTATTACTCCTACTACTACTACTACTACTACTCCTACTACTTCTACTGCTACTCTATTGTAAACTACTACTACTACAACTACAACAACCTATACAACTGTGACTACTACTATGACAATTACTACTATTACAACTACTACTAGGACTACTGCTACTACTACTACTACTACTACTACTACTACTACTACCACTACTACTACTACTAAGACTAACACTAGTACTATTACTTCTACTACCACAACATTAATAACAACAACAACTACTACTGCTATGACTACTACTACA
Organism: Trichopus zeylanicus subsp. travancoricus; assembly: GCA_005019695.1. Lineage (NCBI taxonomy): Eukaryota > Viridiplantae > Streptophyta > Magnoliopsida > Dioscoreales > Dioscoreaceae > Trichopus > Trichopus zeylanicus. The sequence goes on from RXID01022021.1 coordinate 23,854, forward strand.
ACTATGGTCACTACTATTACTACTACAACTACTACTACTTGTACTACTACTACTACTACTATTACTACAACTACTAAAACTACTATTATTACTATGACAACAACTACTACTACCATTACTACAACCAACACTCTACTACAACAACATTGACAACTGCTACTCCGATGACTACCACTACTACTTCTACTGCTACTACCATTTCTACTGCTATAACTACTACAACTACTAGAACTACTACGACTACAACTACTACAACTACTCCTATTGCTAGGACTACTACACCTACTACTAAAACTACTACTAATGCTACTACTACTATTTCTACAACTCCTACATTTACTACTACTACAACTTCTACTCTTGCTACTACTCCTACTACTACAACTACTACTCCTACTACTACTTCTACTACTCCAACTACTACTTCAACTATTACTACGGCTACTACTTCTGCTACTACTACTACACTATTACTAGGTCTACTACAACTACAACAACTACAACAACTAGCACTACTACGACTACAACCACTACAACAACTACTACTAGCTACTTCTACCAGTACTGCCTCTACAACAACAACAACTACTACTACTATAGCTACTGCTCGTACTACTACAACAACTACTACTACTACTTCTTCTACTACACCAACTACTACTACTACTACAACAACTACTTCTGCAACAACAGCAACAACAACAACTACTACTACAATTACTACGATTGCGACTACAACAACAATAACAACAACTACTGCTGCTTCAATTACTAATCCTGCGACTACAACTACTACTTCTATTATTACTACTAATTCTACTCTCTGCACTACTACTACTTCTTTACTATTGCTACTGCTACTACTACTGCTGCTGCTGCTGCTGTTGCTGCTGTTATAATTGCTACTACTATAACTACTACTCTTCCTTTTGCAATTACTGCTGCAACTACTATTACTACCACAACTATTAATAATAATGCTACTACTATAACTACTACTCTTGCTACTACTACTACTACAACTCCTACTACTATTGTTATTACTGCTACTACTATTACTACTACTACTGCTGCAGCTGCTACTAGTACTACTACTACCACTACTACAACCAGTATTACAACTACAATTATTATAATGACTACTACTCTTACCACTACATACTACTACTACTACTCATACTACTACTGCTGTTATTACTATTGCTGTTGCTGCTACTGCTACTACTGCTACTCCTACTGCTACTACTACTAATACTATTGCAACTACTATACTATTGCTGCTATTACTACCACTTGTACCACTACTACTACTACTACTATTACTGCTAACATGGCTATGACTACTACTGCTACTACTGCTACGACAATAATAATAGCAACAATAACAACTAGTACTACTACTGCTACTACTACTAGTACTATTATTACTAATACCGCTATGACTACTACTACTATACTACTGTAGTAGTAGCTATAGTAGTAGCAATAGTAGTGGTAGTAGTAGTAGTGGTAATAGTAGTAGTGGTGGTAGTAGTAGTGCTAATAGTAGTAGTAGTGGCAGTAGTAGTGGTAGTATTATTACTACCACTTGTACCACTACTACTACTACTATTACTGCTAATACGGCTACGACTACTACTACTACTACTACTACTAATACTGCTATGATAACAACAACAACAAGTAGTACCACTACTGCTACTACTACTAATACTATTACTACTAAAATGGCTATGACTACTACTACTATACTGCTGTGATAACAATAACAATAACAACTACTACTATTCCTACTGCTACAAAGTAGTAGTAGTAGTAGTAGTTGCAGTAGTAGTAGTAGTAATAGTAGCTGTAGTAGCAGCAGTAGTAGCAATAGTAGTGGTGGTAGTAGTACTAGTAATAGTAGTAGTGGTGGTAGTAGTAGTGGTAATAGTAGTAGTAGTGGCAGTAGTAGTGGTAGTATTAGTAGTTGTGGTAGTATTAGTAGTAGTAGTAGTTGGAGGAGTAGTATTAGTAGTTGGAGTAGTAGTAGTAGTCGTAGTAGTAGTAGTAGTAGTGGTGGTGGTGGTGGTGGTGGTGGTGGTGGTATTAGAAGTAGTAGTGGTAGCTGTAGTAGTTGTAGTAGTAGTAGTTGTTGTTGTTGTTGTTGTTGTAGCAGCAGTAGTAGTAGTATTAGCAATAGTAATAGTTGTAGTTGTCGGAGTATAAGTCATACTAGTAGTTGTAGTTGTTATAGCAGTATTATTGTTAGTAGATGCAATAGAAGTAGAAGTAGTAGTAGTGGAAATAGTACTAGTTGTAGTTGTAGTAGTAGCAGCTGTAGTAGTAGTGGTAGTATTCGTAGTTGTACTAGTAGAAGTAGTAGAAGTAGTAGTAGTAGTGTAGTAGTAGTTGCAGTAGTTATATTTGTAGTAGTAGTCATCATGGTGGTGGTGGTGGTGATCATAATAGTAGTAGTAGAAGTAGCTGTGGCAGTAGTAAAATTAGTTGCAGTTGCACTAGTAGTAGGAGTGGTAGTAGGAGTAGAAGTTGGAGTAGAAAAATAAGTAGTATTAGTAGTAGTGGTAGCAGTAGTAGCAGTAGTAGTGTTGGTAGTAGTAGTAGTTGTTGTAGCAGAGCTAGTAGTAGTTATAGTATTAGTAGTGGTGGTGGTGGTAGTAGTAGTTGTTGTTATTGTAGTAGTAGTAGTGATAGTAGTACTAGTACTAGTAGTAGTAGTAGCCAAAGTAGTCATAGTAGTAGTAGTTGTAGTTTCCGTAAGAGTAGTAGTTGAAGAAATTGTAGAAGTTGAAGTTTCAATAGTATTAGTTATAGTAGGTGTACTACGAGTACAAGTACTAGTAGTAGAAGTGGTTGTAGCAGTAGCATAGTATTAGTAATAGTAGTAGTAAGTGTTGTTATTGTTATTGTATTTGCAGTTGTCATTGGTGTAGTAGTAGTGGTAGTAGTTGTAGTAGTAGTGGTAGTAGTAGTAGTAGTAGTAGTAGTAGTAGTAGTAGTAGTAGTAGTAGTAGTAGTAGTAGTAGTAGTAGTAGTAGTAGTAGTAGTAGTAGTAGTAGTAGTAGTAGTAGTAGTAGTAGTAGTAGTAATAGTAGCAGTGGTGGTACTATTAGTAGTAGTAGTAGTAGAAGTAGGAGTAGTCGTAGTAGTAGTCGTAGTAGTAGTCATAGTAGTAGTGGTGGTGGTGGTAGTAGTAGTAGTAGTAGTAGTAGTAGTAGTAGTAGCTGTAGTAGTAGCAGTAGTAGCAGTAGTAGTGGTAGTAGTAGTCGTAGTAATAGTAGTAGTGGTGGTAGTAGTGGTGGTAATAGTTGTAGTAGTGGCAGTAGTAGTGGTAGTATTAGTAGTTGTGGTAGTATTAGTAGTAGTAATACTAGTACTTGTTGTCGTAGTAGTAGTTGAAGAAATTGTAGAAGTTGTAGTAGCAATAGTATTTGTTAGAGTAAGTGTGCTAGGAGTACTAGGAGTACTAGTAGTAGTAGTATAAGTGGCGGCGGCAGTAGCATAGTATTAATAGTAGTAGTAGTAAATGTTGTTATTGTTGTTGTATTTGCTGTAGTCATTGTAGCAGCATTAGTAGTAGCAGTTGTAGTAGTGGTGGTGGTGGTAGTTGTAGTTGTTGTTGTTGTTGTAAGTAGTAGTCCCAGTAGAAGTAGTAGAAGCAATAGTAGTAGCAGAAGTAGTAGTAGTAGTGGAAATAGTTGTTGTAAGTAATAGTAGTAGTAGTATTGATCGTAGTAGTAGTAGTAGTACAAGTAGTAGTAGCAGTAATTGTAGTAGTAGTAGTAGAAGTATAAGTAGTAGTAGTAGTAGTAGTAGTAGTAGTAGTAGTAGTAGGAGTTCCAGCTGGAGTAGGAGCAGCCGCAGTAGTTGGGGTAGTAGAATATTAGCGGTAGTAGTAGGAGTAGTAAAAGTAGTAATTGTAGTAGTAGAAGTAGTAGTAGTGGTATTAGTAATAGTAGTTGCAGCAGCAGTAGTAGTAGTAGTAGAAGTAGTAGTAGTAGTAGTAGTAGGAGTTGTAGTACATGTTGCATCTGAAGTAGTAGCTGTAGTAGCAGTAATAATAGAAGTAGTTGTAGTAGTAGTAGTACCAATAGCAGTAGTTGTAATAGTTACAGTAGTCATAATTATAGCAGTAGCAATAGCTTTACTAATTGTAATAGTTGTATTTGGTGCACTAGTTGCATTAGTAGTAGTAGTTGTTGTTGTAGCAGCAGTAGTTGTAGTAGTAGTAGTAGTAGTAAAAATAGTTGGAGTAGTAAAAATGGTATTACTAGTAGTAGTAGTAGTAGTAGTAGTAGTAGTAGTAGTAGAAATAGGAGTAGTAGTAGTAGTTTTAGCAGCAGAAGTGGTAGTTATATAAGTAGCAGTAGTTAACATTGCAATATTAGTGATATTAGTTGTAATATTGGTTGCAGTAGTTGGAGTAGTAGTAGTTGTTATAGAAGTGGTAGTAGTGGCAGTTGTAGTAGTAGTAGTAATAGCAGAATGAGTAGGTGTAGAAGTAGTAGCAATAGTAGCAGCGGTAGTAGTAAGAGAAGTTATAGTATTAGAAGTAGTAGTGGTTGTTGTAGGAGTTGTTATAGTAGTTGGATGAGAAGTAGTAGCAGTAGTAGTAATAGTCGTTGTGGTTATAGTAGCGGTAGTAGTAGTTGTAGTAGTAGTAGTAAAAGTAGGAGTAGTAGTAGTATTGGTAGTAGTAGTAGTAGTAGAGGGAGAAGCAGTGGTAGTTGTAGAAAGTAGTTGCAGCAGTAGTAATAATAGTAATAATAGTAGTAGTAGGAGTAGTCGTGTTGTAGTAGTAGACGTAATTGTAGTTGTTGTTGTTGTTGGAGTAGTAGTAGCAGTAATAGTAGAAGTAGGGGAAGTAGAAGCAGTAGTAGTAGCAGTTGAAGTAGTCATAGTAATAGTAGTAGTAGTAATAGTAGTAGTAGCAATAGCAGCAGTAGTGGTAGTACTAGTGGTCATAGTACTAGTAGTAGCAAGAGTAATAGTTGTAGAACTAGTAGTAATAGTAGTAGTAGTAGTAGTAGTAGTAGCAGCAGCAGCAATAGTAGTAGTGTAGTACTAGTGTAGTACTAGTAGTAGAGGTAGTAGTAGTTGCCATAGTAGTGTAGTAGTAGTAGCAGTAGTAGCAGAAGTAGAGGAAGCAGTAGTAGTTGTTGTAGCAATTGTAGTAGGCATAGTAGTAGTCGTAGTTACAGTAGTGGTAGTGGTAGTAGTCATAGCAGTAGTAGTAGCAGGAGTAGTAGTCGTAGAAGTAGTAGAAGTAGCAGCAGCAGTATTAGTAGTAGTATTTGTAGTGGTACTAGTAGCAGTATTAGTAATAGTAGTTGTAGGAGTAGCAGTAGCGGAAGTAGTAGTAGTACTAGTAGTAGTAGTAGTAGTACTGGTAGTTGTACTAGTAACAGTAGTAGTAGCAGTAGTTGAAATAGTAGTAGTAGTGTTAGTAGTCATATTAATAGGAACAATAGTAGTAGTAGTAGTTGTTGTACTAGTACCAGTAGCAGTAATAGCAATAGTAGTTGTAGTAGTACTAGTAGCAGAAGTAGTAGTTGTAGTAGATATAGTAGTAGTAATAATAGAAGTCGTACTAGTAGTAATAGTCATAGTTGAAGGAGTAGTAATAGGAGTACGAGTTGAAGAAGAAGTTGTACTAGTAGTAGTAGTAGCTATAGGTGTGGTAGTAGTAGTAGTAGTGGTAGTTCGGGGAGTTGCAGCTACAGCAGGAGTGGTGCCAACAGTAGTAGCAATAGCAATAGTAGTAGTATCAGTTATAGTAGTTGAAGTAGTAGTAGTAATAGTAGGAGGAGTAGTACTAATTGTTGTAGTAGTACTATTAGTAGTAGGAGTAGTAGTAGTAGGAGTAGTAGTAGTAGTTGTAGTAGTAGTAGTAGTAGTAGTAGTAGTAGTAGTGGTAGTAGTAGTAGAAGTAGTAGTAGTAGCTGTATTAGTTGCAGTAGTAATAATAGTAGTAATAGTAGTAGTAGTAGTAGTATTAGCAGTAGTAAGAGTAGTAGTTGTAGGAGTATAAGTAGTTCTAGTAGTAGTAGTTATTGTAGAATTGTAGTTGTAGTAACAGTACTATTATTAGTGGAGGCAATAGTAGTTGTAGTCGTAGCAGTAGTAGTGAAAATATTACTAGCAGTAGTTGTAGTAGTAGCAGTAGAAGCTGTAGTGGTAGTAGTATTAGTAGTTGTAGTAGTAGAAGTAGTAGTAGTAGTATTAGTACTAGTAGTAGTGGTAGTAGTTTTAGTAGTAGTAGTAGCAGTAGTAGTCGTGGTGGTGATCATAATAGTAATAGTAGTAGTTGTTGTGGCAGTAGTAATATTAGTTGTAGTTATAGTAGGAGTGGTTTTATTAATAGCAGGAGTAGTAGTAGCTATAGAAGTTGGAATAGCAGAACAAGTGTTAGTAGTAGTAGTAGTAGTAGTAGTAGTAGTAGTAATAGTAGTTGTAGTAGTAGAAGTAGTAGCATAAGTAGTGGTTGTTGTTGTTGTTGTAGTAGTAGTAGTAGTAGTAGTATTAGTAGTAGTAGTATTAGTAGTAGTGGTAGTAGTAGCAATAGTAGTAGTAGCAGTGATAGTAGCAGAAATAGTCATAGTAGTAGTAGTTGTTGTTGTTGTTGTCATAATAGTGGTAGTTGAAGAAATTGTAGTAGTTGTAGTAGCAATAGTATTAGTTATAGTAGGTGTACTAGGAGTACTAGTAGTAGTAGTAGAAGTGGATGCAGCTGTAGCATAGTATTAGTAATAGTAGTAGTAATTATTGTTATTGTTGTTGTATTTGCAGTAGTCATTATAGTAGTATTATTAGTAGTAGTAGTAGTAACTATTGTTACTGTTGTGGTATTTGTAGTAGTCATTGTCGTTGTATTAGTAGTAATAGTAGTAGTTGTTGTAGAAGTAGTAGGAGGGGGAGGTGGAGGAGTAGTAGTAGTAGTAGCAGCAATAGTAGCAGTAGTAGTTGTTGTTGTTATTGTTGTTGTAGTTGTAGTTGTTGCACTAGGAACACTAGTAGTGGTTGTAATATTAGTAGTAGTAGAAGTAATGATACTAGTAGTAGTGCAAGTAATAGTAGTAGTAGTAGCAGTACTAGTGGTAGGAGTAGTAGTAGTGGTGGTAATAGTAGTCTTAGTAAGAGTAGTAGTAGCTGCCGTAGCATAGTACTAGTTGTCGAAGTAGTTGGCATTGTTTTTGTTGTAGTTGTATTTGCAGTAGTCATTGTAGTAGCATTTGTAGCAGTGGTGGTAGTACAAGTAGTAGTAGTAGCAGTAGTTGTTCTTGTTGTTGTTGTTGTAGTAGTAGTAGTAGTAATAGTAGTAGTAGTTGTTATTGTTGTCGTAATGTTTGTAGTAGCAGAAGTAGCAGTCGTAGCAGTAGCAGTACTAGCATTAGAAGTTCTAATAGTAGTAGTAGTAGTAATAGTAGTAGTAGTAGTAGTAGTAGTAGTATTAGTATTAGTAGTTGTAGTAGTAGTAGTAGTAATAGTAGTAGTTGTAGTAGTAGTAGTAGTAGCAGCAGCAGTAGTAGTCCTAGTAGTAGTAGCAACAACAGTAGCACAGTACTAGTAGTAGTAGTGGTTGTTGTTATTGTTGTTGTTGTTATTGTATCTGTAGTAGTCATTATAGTAGTGTTAGTAGTAGTAGTACCAGTAGTAGTTGTTGTTGTTGTAGTAGTAGTAGTTGTATTAGGAGTAGAAGCAGCTATAGTTTCGGTAGTCGTAATAGTAGCTGTAGCAGTTGCATTAAGAGTAGTAGTGATAGTATTCATAGTAGTAATAGTTGTAGTAGTAGTTATAGTAATAGTAGTAGATGTAGTAAAAGTTATAGTAGTAGTAGTAGTACAAGTAGCAGTTATAGTGGTAGCAGCAGCAGCTGTAGTTGTTATTGTTGTTGTTGTCATTCGTAGTAGTAGAAATAGTCATAGTAGTAGTAGTAGTGGAAGTAGTAGTGGTAGTAGTTGTAGTAGCAGTAGCAGTAGTATCAGTAGGAGGAGGAGGAGTAGTAGTAATAGTTGTAGTTGTAGTTGTAGTAGCAGTAGTAGTTGTAGAAGTAGTAGTAGTTGTTGTTGTTGTTGTGTTAGTCATAGTAGTTGTAGCAATAGTAGTTGTTGTGGTAGCAGAAGTAGTCTTAGTAGCAGTAGTCATAGTAGTCGCAGTAGTCGTTGTAGTAAAAGTAGTAGTAGTAGTAGTAGTAGTAGCAATAGAAGTAGTATTATTAGTGGTAGTAGTAGAAGCAGCAGGAGTGATAGTAGTAGAAGTAGTTGTGGTCATAGTTGTAGAGTAGCAGGAGTAGCAGTAGTACTAGTAGTAGTTGTTGTAGTAGTAGCTTAGTTGCAAAAGCACTAGTTGTAGTAGTTGAGCTAGTAGTAGTAGTTGTTGGAGTAGTAGTAGTAGTAGTAGAAATAGTAGCAACAGTAGTAGTAGTAGTGGTAGGAGTAGTAGTACTAGTAGTAGTAAAAGTAATAACGGTAAAAACAGTAGTAGTAGTGTTACTAGTAGGAATAGGATTAGTAGTGGTAGAAGTATTTGCAACGGTAGTTTTAGCTGCAGCAGCAGCAACAACAGGAGTAGTAATAGTAGTAGTAGTTATTGTTGTTGTTGTTGTTGTAGAAGGAGTTATTGGAGTAGTAGTATTAGTAGAAGTTGCAATCAGAATTGTAGTTGTTGTAGCAAGAGTAGTAGTACTAGAAGTAGTAGTAGCATTAGTAGTTATTGTAGTAGTAGTAGTAGTAGAATTAGTAGTCAGAGGAGTAATAGTAGTAGAAGTAGTAGTAGTTGTAGTGGTAGTAGTAATAGAAGTAGTAGTAGTCGTAATAGTAGTAGTAGTGGTATTAGTAGTAGAAATAGGAGTAGTAGTATTAGAAGTAGTTGCAATAGTAATTGTAACTACAACAGCAGGAATAGTTGTTGTTGTGGTAGTAATATTAGCAGAAGTTGTAATAGATATGGTAGTAGGAGTAGTAGTTGGAGTAGGAGCAGTAGTAATAGTAGAAGTCGTAGTCGCAGTAATAGTTGTACTAGCAGTTGGAGATGTAGTTGTCGGAGTACATGTTGTTGTCGTTGTTGTAGCTAACTAGTAATAGTTGTAGTAGTAGTAATAGTAGCATAAGTAGTAGAAGTAGTAGTAGGAGCTGTAGTAGTTGGTGTATCCGTAGTAGTAGCAGCAGTAGGAGTAGTAGCAGTTGTTGTAGTAATAGTAGCAGCAGTAGTAGCAGTAGAAGTAACAGTAGTAGCAGTACTAGTAGTAGTAGCATTAGTAGTAGTCATATAAGTAGTAGTAGTTATTGTTGCTGTAGTAGTAGTAGGGGTAAATGGAGGAGTGGTTGTAGTAGCCAAAGAAGTAGTTGTAGTTATAGTAGAAGTCGTAGCTGCAATAGAAGTAGCCCAAGTAGTGGGAATAGTAGTAGGGGGGGAGGTGGAGCAGAAGTAGTAGTAGGGATAGTTGTAGGAGTTGGAGTTGGGGTAGGAGTAGTAGTAGAAGTAGTAGAATAGTAGTTGTAGTAGAAGTTGTACTAGCTGAAGTAGTAGTAGCAGTAATAGTAGTACTAGTAGCAGGAGTAGTAGCAGTAGCTATAGCAGTTGTAGTAGTAGTAATAGTAGTAGTAGTAGTAGTAGTACTTGTAGTAGTAGTAGTAGTAGTAGTAGTAGTAGTAGTAGAAGCAGTATTGGTAGTAGTAGCCGGAGGAGTAGTAGTAGGAGTAGTAGTCGTTATTATTGTAGTAGAAGAAGTACTAGTAGTAGTAGTAGGAGTAGGAGCAGCAGTAGGAGTAGTAGTAGTAGTAGTAGTAGGAGTAGTAGTAGTAGTAGAAGTAGAAGTTGTAGTAGCGGAAGCAGTAGTAGAAGTCATAGTGGTTGCAATAGTAGTTGTAGTAGAAGTAGTAGTAATAGTTGAAGTAGTGGTACTAGTAATAGTAGAATTAGTAGTCTTATCAGTAATAGTAGCAACAGTAGTTGTAGGAGAAGTAGCACTAGCAATTGAAGTAGTAGTAGTAGTAGTAGTAGTAGTAGTAGTAGAAGAAGTAGAAGTAGTAGTTGCAGTAGTAGTAGTTGTTGTAGTAACAGTTGTAGTAGTAGTAGTAGTAGTATTAGTAGTATTAGTAGTAGCCTTAGTAGTAGTAGTGGTAGTAGTAGTCGCAGTAATAATAGTAGTAGTAGTAGTACCAGTAGTAGAATTAGTAGAAGTAATATTAGTAGTAGTAGTTGTTGTTGTAGTAGTAGTAGAAGTAGTAGTTGTTGTAGTAGTAGTAGTATAAGTAGCAGTAGCAGCAGCGTAGTAGTAGTAGTTGTTGTAGTTGTAGAAGTAGTAGTAGTAGCAGTTGTTGTAGTAGTAGTGGTATTCGTATTAGTGGTAGGAGTAGTCATAGTCATAGTAGTTGTAGTATAAATAATGCAGTTGTAGTAGTAATATTATAGTAGTTGTAGAAGAAATAGTTGTAGTACTAGTACTAATAACTATAGTTGTGGTAGTGCAAGTAGTTGTAGTCGTAGTACAAGTAGGAGTAGTAGTTGTAGCAGTAGGAGTAGTAGTAATGGTTGTAGGAGTAGTTGTACTCCTAGAAGTAGTAGTTGTAGTAGTATTTGTAGAAGTAGTAGTAGTAGTAGTTGCAGTAGTAGTTGAAATAATAGTAGTAGTAGTAGTAGTAGTAGTAGTAGTAGTAGCAGCAGTAGTTGAAATAATAGTAGTAGTAGTAGTAGTAGTAGCAGCAGCAGCAGTTGAAATAATAGTAGTAGTAGTAGTAGTAGTAGTAGTAGCAGTAGTAGGACTAGTAGTAGTAGTAGTTGCAGTAGTAGGAGTAGTAGTTGTAGGGGTAGTTGTTGTTGTAATAGAATTAGTTGCAGTAGTAGTGGTAGTAGTAGTAGTAGGAGGAGTAGAAGTAGTTGTACCAGCAGCATAGTAGTTGTAGTTGTCCTAGTAGTCATTGTAGTTGTAGTAATAGTAGTATTAGAAGTAGTTGTAGTAGTAGTAGCAATAGAAGTATTAGTTGTAGTATGATTGTTATTATTATTATTATTATTATTATTAGTAGCAGTAGTAGTAATATTTGTTGTTATTGTTATTGTAGTAGTAGTTGTAGGAGTAGCAGTTATAGAAGGAGCAGTGGTTGTGGTAGTCGTAGTAGTCCTATTAGGTGTGGCAGAAGTAGTAGTAGTAGTCGTTGCAGTAGTACGAGTAGCACTAGTAGTAGCAGTCGAAGTAGTAGTAGTAGTAGAAGTAGTACTAGTATAAGTAATAGAAGTAGTAGTAGTAGTAGCATAACTAGTAATAGGATTAGTAATAGTAGTAGGAATAGGGGTAGTAATAGTTGTAGTTATAGTTGTAGTAGCTGTAGGAGGAGTTGTAGTAGTAATACAAGTTGTAGTAGTAGTTGAAGTAGTTGTAGGAGTAGTGATAATAGTCAGAGAAGCAAAAGTAATTGTAGTAGTAATAGTAGTAGTAATAGTAGGGGCAGTAGAAGTAATAGTAGTAGTAGTAGTAGTAGTATTGGTAGTAGTAAGAGTGGTAGTAGTAGTAGAATTAGTAGTAGTAGTAGTAGTAGTAATATTAGTAGCAGTAGCAGTAGTCGAGGTGATAGTTGTAGTAGTAGTAGTAGCAATAAGAGTAGTAGTTGTAGTAGCAGTAGTGGTAGTAGTAATAGTCGTAGTAATAATAATAGTCATAGTAGTAGGAGTTGCAGAAGTAGTAGCAGTAGTGGTGGTAGTAGTAGTAGTAGTAGCTGTTGTCGTTGTAGCAGCAAAAATGACAGTAGTTCTAGTAGTTGTAGTAGTAGTAGTAATATTAGTTGTGGTAGTAGTATTAGTAATAGTTGCAATTGTAATTGTTGTGGTTGTAGTAGTGGTAGTCGTAATAGTAGTAGTTCTAGGAGTAGTATTAATTGTAGTCGGAGTTGGTTTACTAGAAGGAGTAGTGGTAGTAATTGATGTTCTTGTTGTTGTTGTCGGTGTTATTATAGTAATAGTAGTAGGAGTAGTAGTAGGAGTAGCAGTAGGGGTAGTAGTAGTAATAGTAGAAGTAGAAGTAGGAGGTGTAATTGTAGTAGTAGTAGCTGTAGTAGGAGTAGCAGTAGTTGGAGCAGCAGCAGTAGGAGCAGTAATAGTACTAATAGTAGTAGTAATAGTGGTAATAGTCATAGCCGTAGTTGTAGTAGAAGTAGTAATAATACTAATCGCAGTAGAAGTTGTCATACTAGTATCAATAGCGGTAGTAGTAGAAGTTTTGGTAGTAGTAGTAGTAGCAGTAGTAATTGGAGTAGTAGCGGAAATAGCTACAGTAGCAGAAGTAGTAGTAGTTTCTGTAGTAGTACTGGTAGTAGTAGTAGTGGTAGTAGCATTAGTAGTAGTAGCAGCAACAACAAAATAGTAGTAGTTGTAGTAGTAGTAATAGCATCAGCAGTAGTAGTAGTAGCAGTAGGAGCGTTAGTCATAGTAGTCGCAATAATAGTATGAGTATTAGGATTAGTAGTAGTACTAGTAGTAGTACGAGTAAAAGTAGTTGTAGCAGTATTAGTGGCTTTAGGTGTAGAAGCAGTAGCAGCAGCAGTAGTAGTAGTAGTGTTAGTGTTAGTAGTAGTAGTACCAGTAGTAGGAGGAGTAGTGGTAATAGTAGTAGTAACATTAACAGTAATAGTAGTAGTAGTACTAGTAGCTATATTAGTAGAAGTAGTAGTAGTTGTTGTTGTAGAAGTACAAGTCGTGGTAGTAGTAGTAGTAGTAGTTGTTGTTGTTGTAGTAGTAGTGGTAATAGTATCAGTAATAGTAGTATAAGTAGTAGTAGTCGTAGTAGTAGCTGTAGTTGTAGCAGGAGTGGGAGTAGTAGTTGTTGGAGTAGGGACATTAGTAGTAGTAGGAGTTGTAGTAGCTGTAGGAGTTAGAGTAGGAGTCATAGTAGGTTTACTGGTAGTAGTAGGAGGGGTATTAATAGTAGCAGTAGTAGCAAGAGAAGGAAGGGCAGTAGTCGCAGTAGTAATAGTAGTAGTAGTAGCAGTAGTAGCAGCAGCAACAACAACAAAAGCAGTTATCGTAGTAGTATTCGTAGTAGTAGTAGTAGTAGTAGTAGTAGTAGTAGCAGTAGTCGGTGGAGTAGTACTAGTAGCAATTGTACTACTACTAATGTAGTAGTTGTCTTAGTAGTAGTAGTAGAAGAAATAGTAGTAGTAGTTTTAGCAGGAGTAGTAGTAGGACTAATAGTAGGAGTGTTTGCATTCATAGGATTAGTACGAGTGATAGTAGTAGTGGTAGTAGTAGGAGCAGTAGAAGCAGAAGTAGTCGAAGTAGTAGTAGTAGTAGTAGAAGCAGTAGAAGTAATTGTAGTTGTAGGAGGAGGAGGAGGAGTAGTAGTAGTAGTTGTTGTTGTTATTGTCGTAGTGGTAGTAGTAGTAGTAGTTGCGGTAGTAGTAGTAGTAGCAGCAGCAGTAGTAGTAGGAGTTGGAGTAGGATTTGCAGTTGCAGTTGGTTTATTAGGAGGAGTAAGAGATGTGGTAGTAGTAGTAGGTGTTGCAATAGTAGTAGTAGTAGCACAAGTTGAAGTAGGATTTGTAGTAGTAATTCTGCGGCTGCTGCTACTACTACTACTGCTCCTACTACTATTGCTACTATTACTACTACTGCATCAACTGTTACTACTACTACTGCTAGTACTACTGGTATTAG
>RXID01022021.1:40000-42596 GCA_005019695.1 Trichopus zeylanicus subsp. travancoricus
CTACTACTACTACAACTACAACTACTATTACAAGAACAACTACTACTACTCCTACTATGGATACAACAAATACTACTACTCCTACTATGGATACAACTACTACTAACACTAACACAACTACTACTCTGACGACAACGACTACTACTACTACTGCTACTACTACTCCTACTCGTACACGACTGCCACTACTACTCATATTAATAGTATTACAGCTACAGTTACTAATACTACTACTAATCTTAATACCCCTACTACTATTACTACTACTAGTACTCCTTCTTCTACTACTATTCCTAGCATTCCTCCTACTACAACTACTAATCCTGCAACAACTCCTACTCCTACACCGACTGCCACTCCTACTCCTACTACTACTATTACTGCTATTGCTATTAATACTTCTACTAATCCTAATACTCCTACTACTACAACTATTACTACTACTACTCCTTACACTCGTACTACTACTGCTACTACTACTACTAGTACAACAACTACTGTTGCTATTAATACTACAACTACTACTAGTATTAGTACTACTAGTACTACTACTACTACAACAACAATAACAACAACTACTACTACTTCTACTCCTACTACTACTACTTCTATTACTACTACTGCTACTCCTCCTTTTACTATTAATACTACTACTACTACTATTACCACTACTACTACTACTGCTCTAGTTTCTATTACCACAACTACTACTGCTCTAGCTTCTATTACTACTTCTATTACTGTCACTGCTGTGGCAACTACCACTACTACTCCTACTTCACCCACTACTGCTACTGCTGCTTCTAATACTGCAACTGCTTCTACTACTATGACTAGCACTACTACAACTACTGCCACTTCTACCACAGCTGCTGCTACTACGGCTACTATTGCTACTACCACTATTGTTGCTGTGGTTGCTAATACTACTACTACTACTCCTTCTCTTCCTATAACTATTACTAATACCACAACTACTGTTGCTACTAGTACTATACTGCCACTAGTACTACTACTACTTCAGCTGCTACTGCTGTTGTCGCTCCTACTGCTGTTGTTGTTGCAGCTACTACTACAACTCCCACTACTTCACTTACTACAACTATTATTGCTACTACTACTACTACACTACTAATGCTGCTGCAGCTACTACAACTGCTCCTACAGCAGCTACTACTGCTACTACTAGTGCTACTACTAGTGCTACTACTACTACTTCAACTGCTACTGCTACTACTACTGCTGCTACTTCAACTGCTACTGATACTACTATTGCTACCACTACAGTTGCTACTACAACTATTACTACTACTACTACTATTACGGCTACAACTACTACAACTTCTACTACTATTGCTACAACTACTACTACGACTACTATTACTGCAGCTACTAATACTACTTCAACAACTACTATTACTAGTACTACTACAACTACTGCTACTACTACTACTACTACTACTACTACAACTGCTACTGCTTCTACTACTACTTCCACTACTTCGACTGCTGCTACTTCTTCTATAGCTACTATTGCCACTACTACTCCTACAACTGTTAATACTTCTGCTACGACTACTACTACTGCTACTACTATTACTTCTACTACTGATGCTGCAACTTCTACTAGTACTTCTGCTAATACTTCTACAGCTACAACTACTACTACTACTGCTACTACTACTACTACCATTACTGCTGAGGCTACGACTACTACTACTACTACTACCTTTGTTTCTTTTACTACTATTACTGCTACTACTACAACTGCTAGTACTACTACTACTGCTAGTACTCTACTAAAACTTCTGCTGCTACTACAGCTATTGCTCCTGCTGTTGTTGTTGTTGCCGCTACAACTTCAAGTACCACTACTTCACCTACTACAACTATTATTGCTACTTCTACTACTGCACTACTAATGCTACTGAATCTACTACAACCACTACTAGTACTACTGGTATTACTTTTGTTGCTGCTACTACCGCTTCTACTAGTGCTGCTACTACTACTGCTACTACTACTCCTCCTCCTCATCCTCCTCCTCCTCCTCCTCCACCTCCTCCTCCTACTACTACTACTACTATTGCAGCCATTGCTACAGCTACTTTTGCTACTAATACTACTACTGCTACTGCAGCTACTACAGCTACTACTGCTACTTTCATTGCTCTTGATACTACTACTGCTACCACTACTGCTGCTGTCACAACTATTAATACTACTACTGAAACTACTACGACTACGGCTACTACTATTACTACTTTTACTACTATTGCTATAACTACTACTATGACTACGACTACTGCGGCTACTAATGCAACTTCCACAACAACAACTACTACTACTACTACTACCATCGCTGTTGTTGTTGCTGCTACTAGTACTACTACTACTACTACTACTACTACTATTGCTGCTGGTGCTACTGCTACAACTGCTAGTACTTCTACTACTACTTCTACTACTATGACTACTACTATTGCCACTACAACTGCTATGCTTGTTGATCCTACTCGTACGACTACTACTACTGCTACTATTATTACTACTGTTGCTACTACTGCAACTTCTACTAGTACTTCTACTACAACTT
>RXID01022022.1:0-28495 GCA_005019695.1 Trichopus zeylanicus subsp. travancoricus
GTAGTAGTACGTAGTAGTAGTAGCAGTAGTAGTAGTAGTAGTAGTAGTAGTAGTAGTAGTAGTAGTAGTAGTAGTAGGAGTAGTAGTAGTAGTAGTAGTAGTAGTAGTAGTAGTAGTAGTAGTAGTAGTAGTAGTAGTAGTAGTAGTAGTAGTAGTAGTAGTAGTAGTAGTAGTTGTTGTAGTTGTCGTTGTAGCAGTAGAAGTAGTAGCAGTGGTGGTGGTGGTAGTAGTAGTACTTGTACTAGCAGTAGTATTAGTTAAACTATTATTGGTTATAGTAGCAGTTGTAGTGGTAGAATTATTAGTAGCTGTGGTAATAGTATTTGGATAAGTAGTAGTAGTAGCAATAGTAGTAGCGATATTAGTAGTAGTATTAGTGGTAGTAGCAGCAGTAGTAGTAGTTATTGTAGCAGTAAAAGTAATAGTAGTTGTTGTTGTAGAAACCATAGTCGTGGCAATCTTAGTTGGGGCTTGGTTTGGAGTAGTTGTAGGAGTAGTACTAGTTGGAGTATTGGTAGTGGCAGTAGTAGTTATAGTAGTTGTAGTAGTTGAAGTAGTAGTAGTAGAGGTAGTAATAGGACACATAGTTGGAGCAGGAGTTAGAGTTGGGCTTGTAGTAGTAGTAGTAACAATAGTAATGGTAGCAGTAGTGGCATTAGTAGTAGTCTTGGTAGTAGTATGAGTAGTAGCCGTAGTAATTGGAGTAGTAGTAGAAATAGCACAAGTAGCAGTAGCAGCAGTAGTTATTTTAGTATTAGTGGTAGTAGTAGAAGAAGCATTAGTAGTAGTACCAACAGTTGTTGTAGTAGCAGATGTAGCTGGAGAAGTAGAAGTAGTGCCAGCTATGACAGTAGTAGTAATAGCAGTTGTAGCAGTAGGAGAAGAAGTAGGTATAGTTGTAGTATTTGAAGTACTAGTATTAGTAGTAGTGGTGGTGGTAGTAGTAGTAGCAGCAATGATAGTAGTTGTTGTAGTAGTAGAAGTAGTAGTAGCAAGAGTAGAAGTAGGAGTAGGAGAAGCAGTAGTAATAGTAGCAGAAGCAATAGTAGGAATGGTAGAAGTAATAGTGGTAGTAGTAGTAGTTGTAGGAGTAGTAGTAGGAGTAGTCATAGGAGCAACAGTAGAATTAGTAGCAGTGGCGGTTGTAATAATACTAGTAGTACTAGTAGTAGTAGTAGTAGTAGTAGTAGTCGTAATAGTAGTAGTAATAGTAGTAGAAGTGGTATTAGTACTAGTAGAAGTCGTAGAATTAGTAGTAGTAGTTGCAGTAGTAGTAGTAGTCATAGTAGGAGGAGGAGGAGGAGTAGTAGTGGTAGTAATAATAGTAGAAGTAGTAGAAGTAGTAGAAGTAGTCGTATTAGTAGTAGCAGTAATAGCAACAGCAGTAGTAGTAGTTGTAGTACTAGTAGTAGTAGAAGTAGTAGAAGTAGTAGTAGTAGTAGTAATAATAGTAGTCGAAGTGGTACTAGATGTGGTAGCAGTAGTAGTCACAATTATAGTGGAAGTGGTACTAGAAGTAGAAGTATTAATAGGAGTTGCAATAGTAGAAGTAGTAAAAGTACTAGCAGTAGTAGTTGTAGCAAAAGTAGTAGTAGTAGTAGTAGTACTAGTAGTAGTGGGAGTTGTAGTAGTAGCAATTCTACTAGAAGTAGAAGTACTAGTAGCAGTAGTGTAGTAGTATTTGTTGTTTTTGTTGTAGCAGTAGTAATTGTAGTAGGAGTAGCAGTAGTAGTACTTATAGTAGTAGTAGTAGTCGTTGGAGTAGTTGTCGTTGTTGTAGTAGGATTGGTAGAAGTAGTAGTAGTTATAGTAGTAGTATTTGTTGTAGTTCTACAAGTAGGAGCAACAGTAGTAGTAGTAGTAGTTGTTGTAGTAGAAGTAGAAGTTGCAGTATAAAGTATAGTAGTAATAGTCATCGTGGTAGTAGAAGAAGTAGTCGCAGCAGTAGTAGTATAAATCCTAGTAGTAGTAGTAGTAGTAGTAGTAGTCGAAATAGGAGTAGTACGAGTAGTTGTTGTTGTAGTGGTAATAGTAGTAGAAGTGTTGGTAGCAGCAGCAGTAGTAGTCTTAGTAGTAGTAGTAGTTGTTGTTGTAGTAGTAAGAGTGCTGTGGCAAAAGTTGTAGCAGTAGGAGTTGTAGGAGTGGTCGGAGTAATAGGTACTCATAGAAGTAGTAGCAGCAGCAGTAGTAGTAGTAGTAGCAACGTTAGTATTAGTATTAGTAGTAGTAATAGTAGTTGTAGTAGTAGTTATAGTAGTAGTGTTAGTATGAGTAGTGGTAGTAGTTGGAGTAGTAGGGGTAGCAATTATAGTAGTAGTATAAGTAGTAGTTGTTGTTGTTGTAGTAGTAATAGTAGTAGTAGTAGTAGTAGTAGTAGTAGTAGTAGTAGTAGTTGTTGTTGTTGTTGTTGTTGTTATTGTTGTAGTAGTACTACTAGTAGTAGTACAAGTAGTAGTAGTAGCAGTAGTAGTACTAGGAGGAGTTGGAATAGTTGGAGTAGGGGTAGTAGTAGTAGTTGGAGTAGAATTAGCTATTGTAGTTACAGTAGGACAAGTAGAAGTAGCTGGAAGAGTAAGAGTAAGAATAATAGTAGTAGTAGTAGTAGTAGTAGTTGTTGTAGTAGTAGTAGTTATTGTTGTTGTTGTTGTTCTAGTAGTAGTAGTTGCAGTAGATGTAGTAGTAGTAGCAGTAGTTGTAGTAGGAGTTGGATTTGGGGTAGTAGTAGGAGTTGTAGTAGTTGGAGTCTAGGTAGTATTAGTAGTAGTAGTAGTAGCAGTAGGAGTTGGAGTACGAGTTGTAGCAGCAGTAGTATTAATAGTATTAGTATTTGTAGTAGTAGTTGCAGTGGCAGTAGTAGCAGTAGTAATAGTAGTTGTAGTAGTAGTGGTAGTCATAGTAGTAGTAGTAGTAGCAGTAGTCATAGTAGTTGTAGTAGCGGTAGTGGTAGTAGTAGCAGTAGTAGCAGTAGTTGTCCTCGTAGTAGAAGTGGGAGTAGCAGTAGTAGTCAGAGTAGTAGTAATAGTAGTAGTAGTAGTAGCAGTTGTTGTTGTAGGAATTGTAGTAGAAGTAGTCGTAGTAGGAATGTAGCAGTAGTATTAGTAGGAGAGCTAGGTGTTGTAGTAGTAGTTGGAGTAGTAGTCATAGTCGTAGTATTAGTAGTAGTAGTAGTAGTAGTAAAAGAAGTAGTTGGAGTGTTTGGAGTAGTAGTAATAGTAGGAGTGGTAGTGATAGTACTAGGAGTAGTAGTATAATAGTGGTAATAGTTGTTGTTGTTGTAGTAGTAGTAGCAATAGTAGTAGTAGGAGTAATAGTAGGAATAAGAGTTGGAGTAGCAGTAGTAGCAGGAGAAGTACTTGGAGTAGTAGTAGTAGGAGTGGTAGTAGTATCAGCAGGAGTAGTAGTAGTAGTGGTAGTAGTTATAGTGGAAGTAGTAGTATAGTAGTAGAAGTAGTAGTAGTACTAGTCGTAGTAGTAGTAGTAGTAAAAGTAGTAGTTGTAGAAGTAGCCGTAGCAGCACCAGTAGTAGTACCGTAGTAGTGGCAGTATTAGTTTTAGTAGTCGCAGCAATTGTATTAGTAGGAGTAGTAAGAGGAGTTGAAGTTGAAGTTGGAGTTATAGTAGGAGTTGTAGAAGTTATAGTACTACTAGTAGGAGTTATAGTAGTACCAATTGTGCTAGTAGTAATGTAGCAATAGTAGAAGTGTAGTAGTAGTAGTAGTAGTACGAGGAGTAGTAGTAGTAGTTATTGTTGTTGTTGTTGTTGTTGATGATGTAGTAGTAGTAGAAATAGCGATAGGCGTAGTAGTAGTAATAGTTGGAGTGTTTGGAGTAGTAGCATTAGTATGAGGAATATTACTACTAGTAGTAGTAGGAGCAGTAGTAGCAGTAGGAGTAGTCGTAATAGTAGTAGTAGTAGTAGAAGTAGGAGTAGTAGTAGTAGTAGTTTTAGTAATAATAGTCATAGTTGTGATAGTAGTAGTAGTACTAGTACCTGTAGTACTAGTAGGATTTGGAGTAGAAGTGGTAGTTGCTCTAGTAGTAGTAGTAGTAGGAGTTGAAGTAGTAGCATTAGTCATTGTAGTAGTAGCAGTAGTAGTAGTGTTAGTTATGGTAGTAGTAGTAGTAGCAGCAGCAGTAGTTGTTGTAGTAGTAGTAGAAGTAGTATCAGTAGTAATATTAGTGGCAATCACAACTGCAACAACAAAGTAGTAGTAGTAGTAGTAATAGGATTGGTTGGAGTAGTTGTTGTAGTTGTAGTAGTAGTTGTAGTATTAGCAGTACCAGAAGTAGTAGTAGTAGTATTAGTAGAAGTTGCAGTAGTAGTAGTAGTAGCAGCAACAACATCAACAGCATCAACAGCTATAGCTGCAATAGTAGTAGTAGTTGTTGTTGTTGTAGTAGTAGTTGTAGTAGTAGATGCAGTAGTAGCAATTGTAGCATTATTAGTGTAGCAGTAGGTATAGTAGTAGGAGAAGTAGTATGAGCAGTAGTAGTAGCAGCAGCAACAAAAGTACTAATAGTAGTAGTAGTAGTGCAATAGTAACCACAATAGTAGTAGCAGTATTTGTAACAGAACTAGTAGTTGTAGTAGTAATCATAGCACGAGACGCAATAGTAGTTGTAGCAGTAGCAGTAGCTGTAGAAAAAATAGTAGTAATAATAGTACTAGTAGTAGCAGTAGTAGTAGTAGTTGAAGTAGTAGGAGTAGTTGTCGGAGTTAGTGTAGGAATAGTAGTAGTAGTGGGAGTTATAGTATTAGTGGTAGTAGTTTCGACGATAGAAGTAGTAGTGTTAGTATTAGTAGTAATAGTAGCAGTAGTTAGAGTAGTAATAGTTATAGTAGTAGTTATAGTTGTAGTTGTAGCGGTAGTAGCAGTAGTAGTAGTAGTAGTGGTAGCAGTAGTTGTAGCAATAGTTATTGTTGTTGTTGTGCAAGTAGTTGCAGAAGTAGTAGTAGTGGTAGTCATATGAGTTGGAGCAGGAGTCATGGTAGGCATAGCTGTATTTAGAGTATGGGTAGTAGTAGTTGAAGGAGTAGTAGTAGCAATAGGATTTGGAGTATGAGTGGCAATACAAGTAGTTGTCGGAGTGAAAGGCGCAGTAATAGAAGCAGTAGTAGGAGGAGGAGTAGGAATAGTTGTAGTTGAAGTAGTAGTTATTGTAGGAGCTGCAATAGCAACATCTGTAGTAGTTGTTGTTGTTGTTGTTGTATTCGTAGTAGTGGTATTATTCATAATAGTAGTAGAACTAGCAGTAGTTGATGCACTAGTAGTAGTAGCAGTTGTACTTAAAGTTGAAGTAGAAGTAGTAGTTGTAGTAGTAGTTATTATAGCTATTGTGTAGTAACAGTACAGAAGTAGTAGTAGTAGTAGTAGTAGCAGTAGAAGTAGTAGCATTGGTAGTAGTTGTAGAAGGATTCTTAGTCGAAGTAGTAGTAGTAGTAGTAGTAGAGTAGCAACCACAGCCGCTATAGTATTAGTAGTAGTATTTGTACGAGTAGCAATAGCAGTAGTGGTAGTAGTAATAGTAGGAGTGTTTGGAGTAGTAATATTAGTACAAGTAGTAGTAGTAGTAGTAGTAGTAGTAGGAATGGTAAGAGTAGTATTAGTAGTAGTAGTAGTAGTAGTAGTAGTAGTAGTAGTAGTAGTAGTAGGAATGGTAAGAGTAGTAGTAGTAGTAGTAGTAGTAGTAGTAGGAATGGTAAGAGTCGTAGTAGTAGTAGAAGTAGTCATAATAGTAGCACTAGTAGCAGTCGTAGCTGTAGTCGTAGTAGAAGCAGAAGCTGTAGTATTAGTGGTAGTAGTTGGAGTTGTAGTCATAGAAGTTGTTGGAGTGTTTGGACTAGTAGGTAGTTGTAGAAGTTGTAGGGGGGTTAGGCGGAGGAGTAGTAGTGGTAGTAGTTGTGGCAGTAGGAGTAGGTGTGTTAAGATTAGTAGTTGTAGTCGTGTTAGTATTATTAGTAGTATTAGTAGGATCAGTAGTAGTAGGAATTGTACTAGTTGTAGAAGTTGTAGTAGTTGTTGTAGTAGGAGTAGTTGTAACAGTAGTAGTAGTAGTAATTGCAGTTGTAGTAGTAGTTGTTGTTGTAGTAGTGATGGTAGTAGTAGTAACAGTAGTAGTAGTAGGAGTTGCAGTAGGAGTAGTAACAGAAATAGTAGTAGTTGGTGTAGAGGCAGTAGTAGTAGTTGGAGTAGTAGTAGCCATAGGACTTGGACTCGGAGTAGTTGTTGTTGTTGTTGTTGAGGTAGCAGTCATTGTTGTAGCAAAAGTAGAAGTCGAAGTATGAATAGTAGTAGTAGTGGTGGTAGTAGTACTACTAGTAGTAGTAGTAGTTATTGTTGTTGTTGTAGTTGTAGTAGCAGAAGTAGTAGTACTGCCAGGAGTAGTAGGAGTAGTCGTAGTAGCAATTATACTATTAATATAAGTAGTAGAAGAAGTATTAGTAGTAGTAGTTGGTGTTGTTGTTGCCGTAATAGTACTTTTAGTAGTTATAGTAGTAGTAGTCGTTGGAGTAGGGGTAGTAGGAGCAGTAGGAGTGGTAGAAGCAGTAGGAGTTGGAGTAGGAGTAGTAATAGCAAAAGTATTAGTTGTTGTTGTCGTAGTAATTGTAGTAGTAGCAGTAGTACTAACAATAGTAGTCATAACAGTAGTAGTCGAAGTAGGAGCAGTAGTAGTGCCAATAATAGTAGCAACAGCAGCAATAGTAGTAGCGGTAGAAGTATTAGTAGTATAAATCGTAGTTGTAGCAGTAATAGTAGTAATCGAGGTAGTAGAGTAGTTGTTGTAGTAGTAGTAATTGTTGTTGTATTGTTATTATTAGTAGTAGTTGTTGTTGTCATAGCAGTAGCAGCAGTAGATTTAGAAATAGTAGTAGTAGTAACTGCAGTAGCAGAAGTAGTAGTAGTAGTAACAGTGCAGTAGTAGCCGTAGCAGAAGTGGCAGTAGTTGTAGCAATAGTAGTAGTTGTCGCAGTAATAGTAGCAATAGTGCCAGTAGTAGTTGTTGTAGAAGTAGTAGCAGCAGTAGTAATAGTAGTAGTAATAGTACTAGAAGTAGCAACAGTAGTAGTCATAGTAGCTGAAGTAGTTGGAGTAGTCGAAGTTGGTGTAGGAGTATGAGTAGTAGTATTAGTGGTAGGAGTTGTTCGAGTAGAGGTAATAGTGCTCATATTAGTAGTATTAGTACGATTAGTAGTAGTTGTAGTAGTAGTAGTAGTAATAGTTGCTATTGTTGTACTGGTAGTTGTAGTAGTAGTAGCGGTGGTAATAGTAGAGGTAGCAGTAGTAGTAGTAGTAGTATTAGTAGCAGCAGTAGTAGTAGTAGTAGCTGTTGTTGTTGTTGTACCAATAGTTGTAGAAGTAGTGGCTATGGTAGTAGTATGAGTTTGAGGAAGAGTCGTAGTAGGAGTAGTAGTTGTTGGAGTATGGGTAGTAGTACTTGAAGGAGTAGTAGTAGAAGTAGGAGTTGCCGTACGAGGGGTGGTAGTAGTGGTTATAGGAGTACTAAGAGCACTAGTAGAAGCAGTAGTAGGAGTAGGAGTAGGAATAGTAGTAGTTGTAGTAATAGTAGTGGTAGTAGTAGGAGCTGCAGCAGTGGCATCTATAGTTGGAGTAGTAGTAGTTGGAGCAGTAGTAGAAGTAATAGTAGTAGATGCAAGACTTGTATTAGTACTATTAGTCATAGTTGTAACTGTTCAGTAGTAGTAGCAGTAGCAGCAGTAGTAGTAGAAGTAGTAGTAGTGGTGGTAGTAGTAGTAGTAGTAGTAGTAGCAGTAGAAGCAGCAACAGCAGCTGTAGTAGTAGTAATAGTATAGCAGTAGCTGCAATAGTAGTATTTGTTGTAGCAGGAGTAGTAGTAGAAGAAGTAGTAGAAGAAGTAGTAGTGTTAGTAGTAGTAGCTGCCGCAGTAGCAGTAATAGTACTATTGGTAGTAGTAGTCGTATTAGTAGTAGTAGCAGTAGTAGCGGTAGCAGTAGTAGTAGTGGTAGTTGTAGTAGCACCCATAGTAGTTGTAGTAGTAGGAGGAGGACTGTAGCAGTAGTGGTAGTAGTAGGAGTAGTCGTAACACTAGTAGTAGTAGCAGTAGTATTAGTAGTCTTAGTTGTAGCTGCTGTAGCAGTAGTAGGAGAAGTAGTAGTAGGAGTAGGAGTAGTCGTAATACTAGTAGTAGTAGCAGTAGTAGTTGTAGTCATAGTAGTGGTAGCAGCAACAGCAGTAGGAGTAGTAGTGGTAGTAGTAGAAGTATTAGTATTAGCAGTAGCAGCAGCAACGGTACTAGTAGTAGTAGTAGTAGGAGGTGTGTAGTAGTAGTAGTAGTAGTTGCAGCAGCAGTAGTTCTAGTAGTAGTAGGAGTTATGGTTGTAGAAGTTTTAGGAGTCTTAGGATTAGTATGTTATCGTAGAAATTTTAGTACTATTAGTAGGAATAGTAGTAGTAGTAGTCGTGGTGGTGGTGGTGGTGGTGGTGGTAGTGGGAGTAGTAGTAGTAGGAGTGTTAGAATTTATAGTATTAGTAGTAGCAGTCGTAGTAGTGGTGTTAGTATTAGTAGTAGCAATAGTAGAAGTAGTAGTAGAAATAGTAGTAGTAGTAGTTGTTGTTGTTGTTGTAGTTGTTGTAAAAGTAGTATTGGAAGTAGTAGTAGTAGCAGAAGTAGTTGGAGTCAGAGTAGTAGTAGTAGTAGGCATAGTAGTAGTAGTAGGTGTAGTAGAAGTAGTTAGAGTAGTTGAAGAATTAGGAGTTGGAGTAGGAGTAGTAGTAGCAGTAGTAGTCAAAGTAGTACGAGTAGCAGTAGTAGCAGTCATAGGAGTAGGAGTTGGAATAGTAGTAGGAGTAGTAGTACTAGAACTTGTAGTAGCGTTAGTATTAGTTGTTGTGGTACCAACAGTAGTAGGAGTTGTAGTAGAAGCAATTCTACTTGTATTAGTTGTAGTAGTGGAAGAACTATTAGTAGTAGTAATAGTTGTAGTAGTAGTAGTAGTAGTAGAAGTAGTAGCCATATTAGTAGTACTAGTAGAAATAGTAGTAGTAGTAGGAGTTGGTGTAGGGGTTGTAGTAGGAGTTGTAGTAGTTTCAGTAGGGGTAGTAGCAGTAGTAGAAGTTGTAGTAGCTGTAGGAGTTGGAGCAGGAGTACTAGTAGTATTTGTAGTAGTTGTCGTTGCACTAGTAGTAGTAGTAGTAGTAGCAGTAGCAGTAGTAGCCGTAGCGTAGTAATAGTAGTAGAAATAGTACTACTAGTAGTAATAGTAGTAGTAGTAGTAGCAGTAGCAGTAGCAGCCGAAGTAGTAGTAGGAGTGTTTCGAGTAGTAGTATTAGTAAAGGGTAGTAGAAGTACGGTTAGTAGTAGTACTTGTAGTAGTAGGAGTAGTGGTAATAGTAGTAGTAGTAGTAGCAATAGTCGTAATAGTAGTCGTAGTAGTTGTAGTAGGAGTGTAGTAGTAGGAGTAATTGTATTAGTAGTTGTAGTAGGAGTATTAGTAGGTGCAGTAGTAGTAGTAGTTGTATAGTAATATTAGTAGCAATAGTTGTTGTTGCTATTATAGTAGCAGTAGTAGTAGTAGTATTACTACTAGTAGTAATAGTGGCAGTAGTAGTAGGATTTGTAGTAGTTGTTGTTGTAGTAGTAGGATGAGTACTGGTAGTAGCGGTGGTAGGAGTAGTAGTAGTAGTAGTAGTAGTAGTGTTAGTGTAAATATAAGTAGTTCAAGTAGGAATAGGACTAGTAATGATAGCAATTCTACTACTAATAGAAGTAGTACTAGTAGTAGTAGTAGTGGTGGTGGCGGTGGTGGTGGTAGAAGTAGTAGTTGTAGTAGTGGTAGTAGTAGTAGTGGTAGTAGCAGTAGTAGTAGGGGCAACAATAGGAGTAGGTATAGTAATAGGAGTTGAAGTAGGAGTTGGTGTAGGAGTAGAGTAGTAGTAGGAGTATTAGTAGAAGTTGTAGCAGTAGTATCAGTATTAGTAGTAGTAGTGGCATTAGTTGTAGGAGTAGAAGTAATTGCAATTATGCTAATAGCAGAAGTAAAACGAGAAGAAGAAGAAGAAGAAGAAGAAGAAGTAGTAGTAACAGTAGCAATGGTAGTGGTAGTAGTAGTAATAGTAGTAGTAGCAGTAGTTGGAGTAGCAGTAGTTGTAGTAGTAGTTGGAGTAGGGTTAGTAGTAGTTGTTGGAGGAGAAGTAGTAGCAGTAGTCGCAGTAGTAGTTGTAGTAGTTGTAATAGTAGTAGTAGTTGTTGTTGTTGTTGTTGTGGTAGCAGTATTAATAGTAGTTGAAGCAGCAATCGCTGCAATAATAGTAGTAGTGGTGGTAGTAGTATAAATCGTAGTTATAGTAGAAGTAGTAATAGGAGTTGTGGCAGGAGTTATTGTTGTTGTTGTAGTAGTAGTTATAGTAGTAGTTGTAGGAGCAGTAGTTGTAGCAATTGTAGGAGCAGTAGTTGTAGTAGTTGTAGCAATGGCAGTAGCAATAGCAGCAGTCGTACTAGTAGTAGTAGTAGTAGTAGTATTACAAGTAGTACTTCTAGTAGTAGTAGTTGTTGTTATAATAGCAGCATTAGTAGTAACAGTAGTAGTAGTAGTAATTGTACTAGTCGTAGAAGTGGTAGTAGTAGTAGTAGTTGACGTATTAGGGGTATTAGACGGAGAAGGTGTCGGAGTAGTAGTAGTAGGAGTACTAGCAATAGTGGTAGTAGTTGTAGGGGTAGTAGTAGTAGTGTTAGTATTAGAAGTATTTGTACCATAATTAGTAGTTGTAGTAGTAGTTGTTGTTGTAGTAGTAGTTGTAGTAGTAATTGTGGTAATAGTTGTACTAGTAGTTGTAGTTGTTGTTGTAGTAGTAGTGGGAGTTGCAGAAGTAGTAGTAGTAATAGTAGTAGTAGTAGTAGTAGTAGTTGTTCTACTAATAGTTTTAGAAGTAGCAACAGTGGCTATAGTATGAGTTGGAGTTGGAGTCGTAGTTGGGGAAGTAGTAGTTGGAGTGTTGGTAGTAGTAGTTGATGGAGTAGTTGTAGGAGTAGGAGTTGGAGTTGGAGTGGTGGTAGAAGTAGTTGTAAGAGTAATAGGAGTAGTAGTAGAAGCTATAGCAAGAGTAGGAGTAGGAATAGTAGGTGTAGTAGTACTAGTAGGAATACAAGTTGCAGCAGCAACATCTATATTTATAGTAATAGTCGTAGTAGTATTTGTAGTAGTAGCACCAGCAGTTGTCCTAGATGTTGAAGAAGAAGTACTAGTAGTAGTTGTTGTTATTATTGTTGTTGTAATAGTTAGAGGAGTAGTTGTAATAGTAGTAGTACTAGTAGTAATAATAGTAGTAGTAGTAGTAGTAGTAGTAGTAGTAGTAGCAGTAGTAGTAGTAGTCATAGTAGCAGTAGTAGTATTAGTAGTAGTTACAGTTTTAATTATAGTTGCAGTTGCATTAGCAGTAAAGTGGTGGAAGTATTAGTAGTAGTAGTAGTCGTAGAATCAGCAACATTAGTAATAGTTGTTGTTGTTGTTTCTATATTAATATAAGCAATAGTAGTAGGAGTAGTCATAGTAGTAGTTGTCTATGTGTTTGGAGTTGTAGTATCAGTATGAGTAGTAGTGGTAATAGTGGTAGTAGTAGTAGTAGTAGTAATAACAGTAGAAGTAGTACTAATAGTAGTAGTAGCAATCGTAGTCATAGTAGTAGTAGTAGTATTAGTAGTAGTTGCAGTTTTAGTTGTAGCAGCAGTTGCATTAGTAGTACAGTGGTAGAAGTAGTGTTAGAAGTAGTAGTAGAAGTAGTAGTAATAGTAGTAGCAACAACTGCAATTGTAGTAGAAGTAGTAGTTGTAGTAGTAGTACTAGAAGTAGTAGTAGTAGTAGTAGAATCAGCAGTAGTAGCAACAACAACAGTTGTTGTTGTTGTTGTTTTTGTATTAATATTAGCCGTAGTAGTAGGAGTAGTGGTAGTAGTAGTAGTCGGTGTGTTTGGAGTAATAGTATTTGTACGAGTGGTACTAGTAATAGTAGTAGTGGTTAGAGAAGTAGTAGGAGGAGGAATAATTGTAAGAGTAGTTGTAGTAACAGTAGTAATAGTAGTTGTAGTAGTAGTAGTAGTAGCAGTAATAGTAGTAGTAGAAGTAGTAGTAGTTGTTGTTGTTGGTGTTGTAGTGGGAGTGTAGTAGTAGGAGTTGTAGTAGTGGTAGGAGTAGTTGGTAGTCATTGAAGTTGTAGGAGTGTTATGAGTAGTAGTAGTAGTAGGAGTAGGAGTAGTAGTTGTTGTATCAATAGTGTGAGTATTACTAGAAGTAGTAGTAGTAGTAGTAGTAGTAGTAGTAGTGTTTGTATTAGTAGTAGTAGTAGTAGGTGTAGTAGTAGTAGCAATTGTACTAGTAATAGATGTAGTAGTGGTGGTAATTGTTGTAGTGGTTGTAGTAGTAGTAGTTGTTGTTGTTGTTATTATTGTTGTTGTTGTAGTAGTAGTAGTAGCCATAGTCGTAGTAGTAGTAGTAGTACCAATAGCTGTAGGAGGAGTTGGAGTAGGAGAAGTAGCAGGCGTAGTAGTTGTTGGAGTAGGGTTCGTATCAGTAGTTGGAGTAGAAGTAGCAATAGGAGTTGGAGTAGGACTAGTATTTGCAGTAGGAAGAGTAAGAGTAAGAATAGTAGTAGTAGTGTAGTTGTTGTTGTTGTTATTGTTGTAGTTGCAGCTGTAGTAGTAGTAGTTGCAGTAGTAGCAGGAGTTGGATTTGGGGTAGTAGTAGGAGTTGTAGTAGTGGGAGTAGGGGTTGTAATAGTAGTAGTAGTAGAAGTAGGAGTTCAAATACGAGTTGTAGTATCAGCAGTAGTAGTAGTAGGAGTTGTAGTTGTAGAAGTAGTAGTAGTAGGAGTTGTAGTTGTAGCAGTAGTAGTAGTAGTAGAAGTAGTCATAGTAGTTGTTGGAGTAGCAGGAGTAATAGTAGTAGTGGTGCTAGTTGTAGTAGTAGCCTTAGCAGTAGTAGTGGTAGCAGTAGTAGTAGTCGTAGTAGAAGTGGTAGTAGTAGTAGTAGCAGTAGTAGTAATAGTAGTATTAGTAGTTGTTGTTGTTGTAGTAGTAGTGGTAGTTGTAGTAGCAGCAGTCGTTGTAAGAGTGTAGTAGTAGTAGTTGGTGTAGTAGTAGTTGAAATAGTAGTCGTAGTAGTAGTAGTTGTTGTAGTAGTACTAGAAGTAGTTGGAATGTTAGGAGTTGTAGTAGTAGTAGCTGTGGTAGTAGTAGTAGTAGGAGTAGTAGTATAGTAATAGTAGTAGCAGTAGTAGTATTAGGAGTAGTAATAGGAGTTGTAGTTGTTGGAGTTGTGGTAGTAGGAGTAGTAGTAGCAGTAGTAGTAGTTATAGTCGTAGTTGTAATAGTAGTGGCAGTACCATTAGTTATAGTAGTAGTTGTAATAGTAGTAGCAGAGGCAGCAGTAGTTGTTGTTGCAGTGGTAGTAGTTGTAGCTGTTGCGGTATTAGTAGTAGCAGTTGTGGTAGGAATAGCTATAGCGGTTGGAGCTATAGTTATAGTAGTAGTATTATTATTAGTAGTAGTAGTAGTTCTAGGAGTAGTCGTAACAATAGGAGTTGGAGTATGATTATTTGTTGTAGTAGTAGTAGTAGTAGTAGTAGTAGTAGTATTAGCAGTTGTCGTAGTAGTTGTAGCAGCAGGAGGAGTTGCAATCGTAACAGTTGAAGTCATAGTAGTAGTAGTAGGAGTAGCATCAGCAGCTGCAGCAGCAATAGTAGTAATAGTAGATGCAGTAGTAGCAATAGTAGCATTAGTTAGTTTAGCAGTAGTTGTAGTAGTAGGAGAAGTAGTATGAGCAGTAGTAGTAGCGGCAAGAGCAAAAGTAGTAATAGTAGTAGTAGTGAAATTGTAGCCGCAATAGTAATAGCAGTAGTTGTAACAGAAGTGGTAGTTGTAGCAGCAATAGTAGCAGTAGAAGCAATAGTAGTAGTAGCAACAGTAGCAGCAACTGTAGTAATAATTGTAGTAGTAATAGTACTAGTAGTAGCAGTGGTAATAGTAGTACTAGTTGAAGTTGTAGGAGTAGTAATCGGAGTTGGTGTAGAGTAGTAGTAGTAGTGGGAGTAGTAGAATTTGTGGTAGTAATTGTTGCAGTAGAAGTAATAGTGTTAGTATTAGTAGTATTAGTAGCAATTGTAGTAATAGTTATGGTTGTACTTGTAGTAGTAGTAGCGGTAGTAGTACTAGTAGTGGCAGTAGTAGTAGTAGTAGTAGTTGTTGTTGTTGTTGTACTAGTTGTTGTAGAAGTACTAGCAGTGGTAGTAGTATAAGTTAGAGTAGGAGTCGTATTAGGCATAGTAGTATTTAAATTATGGGTAGTAATAGTTGGAGTAAGTAGTAGCAATAGGATTTGGAGTACGAGTGGCAGTAGCAGTAGTTGTAGGAGTAATAGGCATAGTAGTAGAAGCTGTAGTAGGAGTATTAGTAGGAATAGTAGTAGTTGTTATAGGAGCTATAATAGCAGCATCTGTAGTTGTAGTGGTAGTTGTTGTTGTATTCATAGTAGCGGTAGTATTCTTAGCAGCAGTACTAGTAGCAGTTGTACTTGAAGTTGAAGTAGAAGTAGCTGTAGTAGTAGTAGTTATTATAGTAGTAGTTGGAGTAGTAGTAGTAGGAGCAGTAATAGTAGTACTAGTAGTAGTAGTTGTAGCTATTGTGTAGTAATAGTAGCAAAAGTAGTAGTAGTATAAGTAGTAGCAGTAGCAGCAGTAATAGTAGTAGTAGTATTAGCAGTAGTAGCATCGGGAGTAGTTGTGGTGGGCCTCTTAGTCGAAGTAGTTGTAGTAGTAGTAGCAGTAGCCGTAGTAGTAGTAGTAGTATTTGTACCAGCAGCAGCAGTACTAGTAGCAGCAGCAGTAGCAGGAGTGTTTGGAGTAGCAGTATTAGTAGTCAGAATGTTATAGTAGTAGTAGTCATAGTAGTCATATTAGCATCAATAGTAGTCGTATTAGAAGTAGTAATTGTAGTATTAGTAGTAGTAGTAGGAGTTGTAGTCATAGAAGTTGTAGTAGTGTTCAGAGTGTTTGGAATAGTAGGTAGTCGCAGAAGTTGTTGGAGGGTTAGGAGTAGTAGTAGAGTAGTAGTAGTTGTTGTTGTTGTACAATTTGTAATAGAGTTGTAGTAGGAGTTGTTGTAGTTTTAGTAGCAGCAGGAGTAGTAGTAGTAGTAGCAGAAGGAGTTGGAGTAGGAGCAGTAGTAGCAGTAGTAGTAGTAGTAGTAGCAGTAGTGGGAGTACTAACTGTAGTAGTAGTAGTAGTAGTAGTAGTAGAAGTAGTAGTAGTGGCCATAATAGTAGCAGTAGTTGTAGTAGTAGTGGTAGTAGTAGTAGTTGTTGTTGTTGTTGTAGCAGTAGTAGTAGTTATAGTACTAGGAATGATTGGAGTATAAGTATTGGTATGAGTAGTTGTAGTAGTAGTAGTTGTAGGAGTAGCAGTAATAGTAGTGGTAGTACTAGTAGTGGTAGTAGTCGTAGTAGGAGTGTAGTAGTAGTAGTAGTAGTAGGAGGAGTAGTAGTAGTAGTAGTTGAAGTTGTAAGGCTATTAGGAGTAGTTGTAGTAGGAGTAGGAGTAGTAGTAGTAGTAGTACGAGTGTTCGGAGTAGTAGTAGGAGTAGTGGTAGTATTAGTAGTAGCAGTTGTAGTATAGTAATAATAGTAGTTATTGTTGTTGTAGTAGTAGTAGTAGTCGTAGGACTAGTAGTAGGAGTAGGAGTTGGGAGTAGGAGTAGTAGTAGAATTTTTAGTAGTAGTAGTAGTAGTAGTCGCAGTAGTAGTAGTATTTGTAGTAGCAACAGTATAGTAGGAGTAATATTATACTGCTAGTTGTAGAAGTCGTTGCTGTGGTAGTAGTATGAGTTTGAGCAGGAGTCGTAGTAAGAGTAGTAGTTGTTGGAGTATGGGTAGTAGTAGTTGAAGGAGTAGTAGTAGCAGTAGGAGTTGGAGTATGAGGGGTGGTAGTAGTGGCTATAGGAGTACTAAGAGTACTAGTAGAAGCAGTAGTAGGATTAGGAGTAGGAATAGCAGTAGTAGTTGTAGTAATAGTAGTAGTAGTAGTAAGAGCTGCAGCAGCAGCATCTATAGTAGTAGTAGTAGTTAGAGCAGAAGTAGTACTAATAGTAGTAGATGCAAGACTTGTATTAGTACTATTAGTAGTAGTTGTAATTGTTGGGTAGTAGCAGCAACAGCAGTAGTAGTAGTAGTAGTAGTAGTAGTAGTATAGCAGTAGTAGCAATAGTAGTAGTAGTAGTAGTAGGAGTAGTAGTAGAAGAAGTAGTAGTGGTAGTAGTAGTAGCGGTAGCAGTAGTAATAGTGGTAGTTGTAGTAGTAGCAATAGCAGTAGTAGTAGTAGGAAGAGGAGTGTAGCAATAGTAGTAGTAGTAGGAGTAGTCATAATACTAGTAGTAGTAGTCTTAGTTGTAGCTATTGTAGTAGCAGTAGGAGTAGTAGTAGGAGGAGTAGGAGTAGTCATAATACTAGTAATAGTAGTAGTAGTAGTAGTAGTAGTAGTAGTAGTAGTTATAGTAGTAGTTGCAGCAGCAGTAGGAGTAGTAGTGGGTAGTTGTTGAAGTATTAGTATTAGCAGTAGCAGCAGCAGTAGCAGTAGTAGTAGGAGGAGGAGGAGGAGGGGGAGTAGCTGTATTACTAGTAGTAGTAGCAATAGTAGTATAGTCGTAGTAGCAGTAGCAACAGTAGCAGTAATAGTTGTAGTAGTAGTAGGAGTTATAGTCATAGAAGTTGTAGGTGTGTTAGGAATAGTAGGTTATCATAGAAGTCTTAGGACTATTAGTAAGAGTAGTAGTAGTAGTACTAGTGGTCATTGGAGTAGTATTAGTAGCAATAGTGTTAGAATTTGTAGTAGTAGTAGTAGCAGTCGTTGTAGTGGTGTTAGTATTAGTACTAGCTATAGTAGGGGTAGTAATACTAGCAATTGTACTAGTAGAAGAAGAAGAAGTAGTAGTAGTAGTAGTAGTAGTTATTGTTGTTGTTGTTGTTGTAGTAGTAGTACTGGAAGTAGTAGTAGTAGTAGAAGTAGTAGGAGTCACAGTAGTAGTACTAATAGGCATAGTAGTAGTAGGAGTTGGTGTAGAAGAAGTAGTTGGAGTAGTTGTAGCATTCGGAGTTGGAGTAGGAGTAGTAGTAGTAGTAGTAGTTGAAGTAGTACGAGTAGTAGTAGTAGCAGTAGTAGGAGTAGGAGTAGGAATACTGGTAGTAGTAGTAGTACTAGAACCGGTAGTAGTGTTAGTATTAGTTGTGATACCAATAGTAGTAGGAGTTGTAGTAGAAGCAATTCTACTTGTAGTAGTTGTAGTAGTGGAAGAACTAGTAGTAGTAGTAGTAGAAGTAGTAGCCATATTAGTAGTACTAGTAGAAATAGCAGCAGTAGTTCTAGTAGCAGTAGTGTTAGGAGTTGGAGTAGGGGTTATAGTATGAGTTGTAGTAGTTCGAGTAGGGGTAGTAGCAGTAGAAGAAGTTATACTATCTATAGGAGTTGGAGCAGGATTACTAGTAGTAGTTGTTGTTGTTGTTGTCATTGCACTAATAGTAGTAGTAGTAGCAGTAGCAGTAGTAATAGTAGCTGTAGCAATAGTAGTAGTGGTAGTAGTAGTAGTAGCAGTATTAGTAGTAGCAGTAGCAGTAACTGTAGCAGCGGAAGTAGTAGTAGGAGTGTTTGGAGTAGTAGTATTAGTACGGGTAATAGTAGTACTATTAGTAGTAAGAGTAGTCGTAATAGTAGCAGCAGTAGTAGCAGTAGTGGTAATAGTAGTAGTAGTTGTTGTAGTAGGAGTGTAGTAGTAGGAGGAGTAGTATTAGTAGTAATAGTAGGAGTATTAGTAGGAGAAGTAGTAGTAGTATAGTAATATTAGTAGCAGTAGTTGTTATTGTTGTTATTGTTGTTGTAATAGTAGTAGTAGTAGTAGTAGTAGTAGTAGTAATAGTAGCAGTAGTAGGATTTGTGGTAGTAGTAGTAGTAGTAGTAGTAATAGTAGTAGTAGTACTAGTAGTAACGGTGGTTGGAGTAGTAGTAGTAATAGTAGTAGTGTTAGTATTAATAGAAGTAGTACCAGTAGGAATAGGAGTAGTAATTATAGCAATTCTACTAGTAGTATAAGTAGTAGTAGTAGTAGTAGTAGTAGCAGTTGTTGTTGTTGTTGTTGTTGTTGTAGTAGTAGTAGTAGTAGTAGTAGTGGTAGAAGTGGTTGTGGCAGTAGCAGTAGTAGTAGGGCAATAATAGTAGTAGGAGTTGGAGTACGAATGGTTGTTTCAGTAGCAATAGTGGTAGTTAGAGCAGTAGTAGTAGTAGTAGGCGTAGGAGTAGGCATAGTAATAGGAGTTGTGGTAGGAATTGGTGTAGGAGTAGTAGTAGTAGTAGGAGTATAGTAGTAGTAGTAGGAGTATTTGTAGTAGTAGTAGAAGTAGTATTACTATTAGTAGTAGTAGTGCCAATAGTTGTAGGAGTAGAAGTAGTTACAATTGTACTAGTAGTAGAAGAAAAATAAGAAGAAGAAGAAGAAGTAGTAATAGGAGTAGTAGCAGCAGCAGTGGTAATGGTAGTAGTAGTAGTAGTTGTGGTAGTAGAAGTAGATGGCGTAGTAGTTGTAGTAGTAGTAGTAGTTGGAGTAGGGCTAGTAGTATTTGTTGGCGGAGTAGTAGTAGCAGTAGTAGTTGTAGTAGTTGTAGTTGTTGTAGTAGTAGTAGTAGTGGTGGTGGTGGTGGTGGTGGTGGTGGTAGCTGTATTAATAGTAGTTGCAGTAGCAATAGCAGCAACAATAGTAGTAGTAATAGTGGTAGTAGTTTAATTGTAGTTATAGTAGAAGTAGTAATGGGAGTTGTAGTCGGAGTTGTTGTTGTTGTAGTAGCAATTATGGTAGTAGTTTTAGCAGCAACTGTGGTAGCAATTGTAGTAGCAGTAGTTGTATTACAAGTGGTAGCAATCGTAGCAGTGGCAGCAGCAATAGCAGCAGTTGTACTAATAGTAATACTAGTATTACAAGTAGTAGTAGCATTTGTTATAATAGTAGCAATAGTAGTAACAGTAGCAGTAGTAATTGTACTAGTAGTAGTAGTGGTAGTAGTAGTTGTTGTTGAAGTATTAGGAGTAGTAGTCGAAGAAGGTGTCGGAGTCGGAGTTGTAGTAGTAGTAGTAGTAGTAGTAATAGTGGTAGTAGTTGTAGGAGTAGTAGTAGTAGTGTTAGTATTAGTAGTATTAGTACCATAAGTAGTAGTTGTAGTAGTAGTTATCGTAGTAGTAGTTATGGTAGTAGTTGTAGTAGTTGCAACGATAGTTGTTGTAGTAATGGGAGTAGCAGTAGCAGTTGTTGTTGTTGTTGTTGTGGTACCAATAGTTTTAGAAGTAGCAGCAGTGGTTGTAGTATGAGTTGGAGTATGAGTCATAGTTCGGGAAGTAGTAGTTGGGGCGTGGGTTGTAGTAGTTGATGGAGTAGTTGTACCAGTAGGAGTTGGAGTAGGAGTGGTGGTAGAAGTAGTTGTAGGAGTAATAGGAGTAGTAGTAGAAGCTATAGCAGGAGTAGGAGCAGGAATAGTAGGTGTAGTAGTACTAGTAGGAATACAAGCTGCAACAGCAGCATCTATAGTTGTAGTAATAGTAGTAGTAGTATTCATAGTATTAGTAGCAGTAGTACTACTAGTAGTAGTTGTTATTGTTGCTGTTGTAGTAATAGTTAGAGTAGTAGTTGTAACAGTAGTAGCAGCAGCAGTAGTAGCAGCAGTAGTTGTAGTAGTAGCAGTTGCAGTAGTGTAGTAGTAATAGTAGGAGTAGTAGTAGTAGAAGTAGTAGTAGATGTAGTAGTTATAGCAGTGGTAGCAGTAGTCAGGGAAGTATTAGTAGTAGCAGCAGCAGTAGTAGTAGTAGTTATTATAGTAATAGTAGTTGTAGTAATGGTAGAACTTGTTGTAGTTGTTATATTCATAGTAGTTGACGTTGTAGTAGTTTTTGTAGTATTAGTTGTTACAATAATAGTAGCAGTAGCACAATTAGTAGTAGTAATAGTAGTAGTGGTAGTAGTAGTTGTAGCAGTAGTAGAATTAGCCACAGAAGTAGTAGTAAGAGTAGAAGTTGTTGTGCTAGTAGTATTAGTTGCAGCAATAGTAGTTGTAGTAGGAGTAGTAATAGTAGTGGTAAAAGCAGTAGCTGTAGTAGAGTAGTAGTAATGGTAGTAATAGAAGTAGTAGTAGTGGTAGCAATAGTTGTAGTAGCTGTAGTAGTAGTAGTAGCAGTAGGAGAAGTAGTAGCACTAGTTGTAGTGGTAGGTGTTGAAGTAGTTGTAGCAATTCTAGTTGTGGTAGTAGTAGTAGCAGTAAGGAAAGTAGTAGGAGTAGTTGTACTAGTAGTAGTAGCAGAAGAAATAGTAGTAGTAGTTGTTGTTGTAGTAGTTGGTGAAGTGGTATTACTAGCAGTAGAACCAGTAGTAGCTTTAGCTGTAGTAGTGGTAATAATAGTAGTAACGGTAGTAGTAGTAACAGTAGTAGTAGTAGGAGAAGTAGTAGTAATAATAGTAGTACTAGTAGTAGTAGTTGTTGTTGTCATAGTAGTAGTAGTAGCAGTATCAAAAGTAATAGTGGTAGTAGTAGCATTAGTAGTAGCAGCAGTAGTAATACTAGTAGTTGTACTAGTAGGAGTAGTAGTAGTAGTGCCAGTAGGAGTAGTACTAGTTGTGGTAGTAGTAGTAGTAGTAGTTGTTGTTGTTGTTGTTGTTGTTGTAGTAGTAGTAGTAGTATTAGGAGTACTAGTACTAGTAGTAGTAGTAGGTATAGTAGAAGCTGTGGTAGCAGCAACAATAACAACCGTAGTAGTAGTAGTAGCATTATCGATAGTAGTAGCTATAGTAGTAGAAGTAGTAGTTGTAGTATGTGAAGTAATAGTAGTAGTAGCAGTAGCAGCCATAGGTCTAGTAGTAGTAGTTGTTGTTGTTGTTGTTATTGTTGTTATTGTGGTAGTAGTAGTAGTTGTTGTAGTAGCAGCAGTAGCATTAGTATTAGTAGCAGCAACAACAACAATTGTAGTAGTGGTGGTAGTAGTCATAGTAGTAGTAGTATTTGTAGTAGCACTAGCTGTAATAGTAGTAGCTGTAGCAGTAGTAGTAGTATTAGAAGCAGTAGTCGGAGCAGCAACAGTGGTAGTAATAGCAGCAGTAGTAGCTACAAAAGTAGCAGTGCTATTTGTTGTAGTAGTATTAGCGAAAATAGCATTAGTAGCTGTACTAGATGTAATAGCTGTTGTAGCAATTGAAGTTCTTGTATTAGTAGTAGTAGTAGCAGGAGTAGACATAATAGCAGTAGTTATTGTAGTAGTAGCAGTTGTTGTTGCGATAGCAGCATTAGTTGTAGTTGTTGTAGTAGTGGTAACAGCAACAAAAGTTGTAGTAGTTGTTGTAGTAGTAGAGGTAGTACTAGTAGCATCAACATAGTAGTTGTAGTTGTAGTATAGTAGTAGTAGTAGGAGTACTAGTAGTAGTAGTCATAGTAGTAGTACTAGGAGTACTAGCCATAGTATCAGTTGTAATAGTAGTAGAAGTAGTAGTCATAGATGTAGTAGCAGATGTAATGTAGCAATAGTAGTAGTAGTTGGCGAAGTAATTGTAGTAGCAGTAGTATTAGTTGGAGTAGTAGTAGTAGTAGAAATAGTAGCAGTTGTTGTTGTAGAAGTTGTTGTAGTAGAAGTATTCATAGTAGTAGT
This sequence comes from Trichopus zeylanicus subsp. travancoricus, assembly GCA_005019695.1. NCBI lineage: Eukaryota > Viridiplantae > Streptophyta > Magnoliopsida > Dioscoreales > Dioscoreaceae > Trichopus > Trichopus zeylanicus. The sequence continues at coordinate 21,689 of RXID01022022.1, forward strand.
AGTTGTAGTAGTACTTATTACAGTAGTTGTAACAGTAGCACCATGAGTAGTAGTAGTAGTTGCAATAGTAGTAGTTGTTGTTGTAGCAGTAGTAGTAGAAGTAGGTGTTGTAGCGGTAGTAGTTGTAGTCGGCGAAGTAGTAGTAGTAGTAATAGTAGTAGTAGTAGTGACAGTAGAAGTTGTTATACTAGTATTGTTAGTAGTAGCAATGGTCGTAGTAATAGCTGGAGTTGTAATAGTAGTAGTAAGAGTAGTTGTAGTAGAAGTAGTAGTAGCAGCAACAACAATCGCGACAGGAGTAGTAGTAGTAGCAGTAAAAGTAGTAGCAGTAGAAGTAGTAGTAGTAACAGCAGTAGTAGTAGTAGCGGTACTAGTAGTAGAAGTAGTTGTAGTAGTAGCAACAGTTGTAGTAGCTTTAGTAGTAGTAGTGGTAGTGGTAGTAGTAATAGTAGTATTAGTAGGAGAAGTTGAGTTATAGCAGTAGTCAAAGTAGTAGTAGTAGTAGTAGTAGGAGAAGCAGTAGAAATAGTTGTGGTTGTAGTAATTGTAGTAGTTGCTGTAGAAGTGGTTGTAGCCATTGTAGTTGTGGCAGTAGTAATAGTGGTAGGCGAAGTAGTAGAAGTTGTGGTGCTAGTAGTAGTAGTAGGAGAAGTAGTAGTATTAGTTGTAGTAGTTGTAAGAGAAGTAGCATTAGTAGTAGTTGAAGCAGAAGTAGCAGAAGCTGTAATAGTAGTAGTAATAGTAGTAGTAGTAGTAGTAGTATCATAAGTAGCAGTAGTAGTCGTAGGACAATTAGTAGTAATAATAGCAGTACTACTACTAATAGTAGTAGTTGTTGTTGTCGTAGTTGAAGTAGTGGTAGTAGTAGTTGTAGCAGCAATAGCTGTAGTAGAAGTAGTAGCAGTAGTAGCAATAGAGGTAATATTAGCAGTAGCAATAGTACTTGTAGTAGTAGTAGTAGTAGTAGTAGTAGAAGTAGTAGTAGCTGTAGCAGTAGTAGTCTTTGTAAAAGTTGTTGTAATAATAGTGTTAGTAGTAGTAGTAGCAACGGAAGTAGTAGGAGTAATAATAGGAGTAGTAATAGCAGTAGCAATAGTTGTAGTAGTAGTAACAGCAACAACAACAATAGTTGTAGTAGTAGAAGTACTTATTGTAGCAGTAGTAGTAGCAATAATAGGAGGAGTAGTAGTAGTTGTAGTAGAAGTAGTAGTAGAAGGAGTAGCAGTAGTTGTGCTAGTAGTATTAGTAGTTTCGAAAGTAGTAGTAGTAGTAGTCGTGGTAGCAGTACTAGTAGCAGCAGCTACAGTAGCAGTAGTAGTAGTTGTAGTAGAAGCATAACTAGTTGCAATAGTAATAGCAGAAGTAGAGTAGTAGCAATTGTAGTATTAGTAGTAGCAGCAATAGTAGCAACAGTAGCAGTAGTAGCAGTAGTAGTAGTAGCAATTGTGACTGTAGTAGCAGTAGTAGAAGAATTAGTAGTAGTAGCAACATCAGTATTCGTAGTAGCAGTAGTTGTAGCAGCGGTAGCAGTAGTGGCGGTAGCAGCTATAGTAGTAGTAGTAGTCGTAGTGGTAGTAGTAGTCGTAGCAATAATACTAGTAGCATTGGAGCTTTACTAGTAGTCGTAGTAGTAGTAATTGTAGTAGTAGCAGCAGTAGTAGTAGTAGCAGAAGTATGGTTGTAGAAGTAGTAGTTGAAGTAATAGAAATGGAAGTATTAGTAGTAGCAGCAGTGGTAGTAATAGCAGTAGTAGCAGCAGTAACAACAACAATAACAGTAGTAGCAGTTGTAGTTGTAGCAGTAGTAGTCATAGTAGTAGTTGTAGTATTAGTCGTCATAGTAGTAGAAGAAGTAGAAGCAGAGGAAGTACTATTGGCATTAGAGAAGAAATAGTAGTAGTAGTAATAGTAGTGGATGTTGTAGTAATTGCAGCGACAGTAGTAGTTGGCGAAGTAATAGTAGTAGTAGAAGTAGCAATAGTAGTAATAGTAGTAGTAGAAGTACTAGGTGGAGTAATAGGAGTAGTGGTAGTAGTTGAAGTTGTTGTAGTGGTGTAGTAGTTGTTGTTGCAATAGTAGTTGTAGTTGTAGTGGTTGCAATAGTTGTAGTTGTTATAGTCATAGTAGAAGTAGCAGTAGCACTTGCAGTAGTAGAAGTAGTAGAAGTAGAAGCAGTAGTAGCAGCAGTAGAAGTAGAAGTAGTAGCACTTGTAGGAGCAGTAGTAGTAGCAGTGGCAGTAGCCGTAGTATTCGTAGCAGCAGTAGTTGTAGTAGTAGTAGTAGTACTAGTAGTAGGAGTTGTAGTAATAGCAGTAATAGTAGTAGTAGTAGTAGAAGAAGTAGTAGCAGCTGTACTAGTAGTGTCAGTAGCAATAGTAGTAATAGTAGTGGTAGCAGCAGTAGCCGTAGTAGGAACATTAGAAGTTGATGTACGAGTAGTGTTAGTAGTAGTAGTAGTAGTAGTAGTTGTTGTTGTTGTAGTAGGAGAAGTTGTCGTAGTAGTAGTTATAGTAGCAACAAAAACAACAGTAGCAGTCGTTGTGAAAGTAGTAGAAGTAGTATTTGAAGTTGTAGTAATGGGAGTTGTAGTAATAGTAGTAGTAGCAGTAGTAGTAATATTAATAGTAGCAGCAGTAGTAGTAGCATTAGTGGTGGTAGTAGCAATAGTTATAGCGGTATTAGTAGCAGTAGTAGCGGTAGTAATGGAAGTTGTAGCTGCACGAGCAATAGTAGTAGTTGTAGTACTAGAACAGTAGTAGCTGTAGTATTTGTAAGAGTGTTAGAAGTAGCTGAAGCAGCAGCCACGAAACTAGTAGTAGTAGTAGTAGTAGTAGTAGTAGTAGTAGTAGCGGTAGTTGTTGTAGCAACTACAGCAGTAGCGGTTCTAATAGTAGTAGTAGTAGGCGTACTAGTTGTAATAGTAGTAGTAGTATTAGTAGTAAAGTAGCGATAGCAGTAGGAGTTGTAGTTCTAATAGTAGTTGCAGTATTAGTAGTAGAAATATTAGTTTTAGCAGCAGAAGTAGGAGTAGTAGTAGTAGCAGTAGCAGCAATAGTAATAGCTACAATAGTAGTAGTCATAGTGGCAACAGCAGCTGTAGTAGTCATAGTACGAGTGCTAGGACTTGTAGTAGTAGTAGGAGTATGTGAATTAGTAGTGGTAGTAGCAGCAGTAGAAGTAGTAGTAGCAAACGCAATACTAGTTGTGGAAGTAGAAGCAGTAACAGTAGCAGTAGGAGTCATAACTTTAGTAGAAGTACTAGTATGAGTACCACTAGTAGTAGTAGTAGTAGTAGTAGTAGTAAAAGTACTATTAGAAGTAATAGTAGTAGCAGTAGAAGAAGTAATAGTAATAGTATTACTAGTACTAGTACTAGTAGCAGAAGTAGTAGTAGTTGGAGTAGGAGTAGTATTAGTAGGAGTAGTAGTAGTTGTTGTAGCATTAGTAGCAGTAGTAGTAGTAGTAGTAGCAATTGTACAAGAAATAGAAGTAGTGGTAGTGGCAATAGTAGCTGTAGTAGTTGTTGTACTAGTTGTTGTAGGGGTATTAATTGGCGTGGTAGTAGTAGTAGCAGTAGCAGAAGCTGTATGAGTAGTAGTAGTAGTACCAATAGCAGAACTGGTAGTAACAGAAATTGTAGGTGCGGTACTTGTAGTAGTAGTAGTAGTAGCAGTAGTAGTAGTAGTAGTAGAAGTAGTCACAGTAGTAGAAGTAGTAGTAATATTAGTATTTGTCGGTGTACTGGTAATAGTAGTAGTATCAGTATTAGTAGTTGTAGAAGTAGTAGTAATTATTGTTATTGTAGTAGTAGTGGTAGCAGTAGTAGTAGTAGTAGCTGTAGTTGTAAAATTAGTATTAGTAGTTGTAACAGTAGGAGTAGTATTAGTAGTTGTAGTAGTAGTAGTAGCCGTAGTAGTAGTACAAATTGGAGTAGGAGTAGTAGTAGTTATAGTAGTAATACTATTAGGAGTAGTCGTAGTAGGAGTAGTAGTAGTAGCAGTTGTAGGAATAGGGGGAGGGGTAGGAATAGTAGTAGTCCTAGTAGTAGTAGTAGTAGTAGTAGTAGTAGTAGTAGTTCTTATTGAAGTAGTTGTAGTAGAAGTAGTAGTAACAGTAGTATTAGTTATAGTTGCAGTTGTTGTAGTAGTAGTAGTAGCAGAAGTAGTAGTAGCAGTTGTGATAGTAGTAGCAACAGTAGTAGCAACAATAGTAGTAGTAGCAGAAGTGGGAGTTGTAGAGGTAGTAGTAGTAGGAGTAGTAGTAGAAGGAGGAGTAGGAGTAGTAGCAGTACTAGTAGTAGTACTTGTAGTTGTAGTAGTAGTTGTTGTTGTTGTTGTCGTACTAGAAGCAATAGTAGGTCTAGGAGTACGAATAGTAGTTGTAGTAGTGGTAGTAGTGGTAGTAATAGTAGTAGTTGTAGTAGTAGTAGTAGTAGTTGTTGTTGTTGTTGTTGTTGTTGTTGTAGGAATAGTTGTAATAGTAATAGTAGTAGTAGTAGTATTAGTACTAGTTGTTGTTGTGGTGGTGGTGGTAGTAGTAGTAGTAGTAATAGTGGTAGTAGTGGTAGTAGCAGGAGTAATAGTAGTATTAGTTGTTGTTGTTGTCATACTAGTGGTGGTAGTAGTAGTAGTAGTTGCAACAATTGTTTTTGTAGCAGCAGCAGAAGTAGTCATATTAGTAGTAGTAGTAGTAGTAATAGTAGTAGGAGTAACAGTAGTAGTAGGAGTTGTAGTAGCAGTAGTTGCAGCAGTAGTAGTAATATTAGTATTAATCATAGTAGTAGTAGTATTTGTCTTAGTAAGTAGTAATTGGGAGTAGTGGTAGTATGGAGTAAGAGGAGTTGGGGAGGAGTAAGTACTAGCGGTAGTATGAGTGTTGTAGGAGTGGTAGTAGGCAGGATAAGTAGTGGATCAGTAGTAGAAGTTAGAGTCGAAATAGTATTAGTCGTATCAGTAGTAGTTGTTGTTGTTGTTCTAGTTGTAGTTGTAGTAGTATTGGTCGTAGGAGCAGAAGTAGTAGTAGGAGTGATAGCAGTAGTAGTAGCAGTAGTCGTAGTAGCTGTAATTGTAGTGGTATGATTATCAGTGGTAGTGGTTGGAGTAGTTGAACTAGTAGTTGTAGCAGTACTGGCAATACTACTAGTAGTAATAGAGGTAGTTGTTAGAGTAGTAGTAGTACTAGTAGTAGTAGTCTAGTAGTAGTAGTTGTTGTATTTGTTGTTGTTGTTGTTGTTGTTGTTGTAGTAGTAGTAGTAGCAGTAGTTGTTGTTATTGTTGTAGTAGTAGTTGAATAGTAGTAGTAGTAGTAGGGGAAGTAGTAATTGCAGTAGTAGTAGTTGTAGGAGTAAGAGTTGTAGTTGTTGTAGTAGTTGTAGTAGTAGTAGTGTAGTTGTAGTAGTTGTAGTAGTAGTAGTAGTAGTAGTCGTAGTAGTAGTCGTAGTAGTTGGACTATTAGTAGTAGCAGTAGTAGGAGTAGTAGTAGAAGTAGTAGGGGTTGTTGTATAGCAATAGTAGTATTAGTTGTAGTAGTAGCAGTAGTTGCGTAGTAGAAATTGTTGTAGTAGTACTAGTACTAGTAGCAGGACTAGTAGTAGTAGTACTCTTTGTAGTAGAGTTGTAGTAGGGGTAGCAGCAATTATAGTCATAGTTGTTGTTGTAGTATTAGCAGCCATTGTATTACTTGTAGTAGGAGTAGTTGTAGCAAGAGTGCTAGTTGTAGCAGCAGTGGTATTAGTACGAGAAGCTGTGGTAGTTGTTATTGTGGGAAAAGTAGTAGTAGTCGTAGTAGTTGTAATAGTTGTAGTTGTATTCATAGCAATCGTTGGTTTAGAAGTACTAGTAGTAGTGATAGTAGTAGTAGTAGTAGTAATAGTAGTAGTAGAACTTGTCGTAGTAGCAGAGGTGGCAGAACTTGTAGTTGTAGTAGTCCTAGGTGTTGAATCTAGAGTAGTAGTAGCAGTAGCAGTAGTATCAGAAGCTGTAGTACTAATAGTAGTTGTCGTGGAAGAACTAGCAGTAGTATTATTAGTAGTAGCAAAGGTAGTTGTTACAGAAGTAGTAGTAGTAGTAGTAGTAGAAGTAGTAGTAGTACCAGTAGTAGTAGAAGTAGTTGTTGGTGTTGTAGCATTAATAGCAATAGTAGTATTAATAGCTGCAGTGGAAGTAGCAGTTGTAGCAGTAGTAGTATTAATTGCCGAAGTGGTTGTAGCAGTAGTAGCAGCAATAGTAGTACCAATAGTAGTAGTAGTGGTCGCAACAACAGTAGTCGTAACTGTAGAAGTAGTAGTGGTGTTAACAATAGTAGTAGCAGAAGTAGTTGTAGTATAAGTAGTAGCAACAACAGTACTAGTAGCAGTAGTAGTACACGTAGCAGTTGTAGCAGCAACAGTAGTAGTAGTAGTAGTACTACTAGTAGTAGTAGTAGTAGTAGCAGCAGCAGCAAAGCAGTAATGGTGTAGTAGTAGTAGAAGTAGTAGTATTAGTAGAAGTGATAATTGTAGTAGTAGAAGTAGTAGTAATAGTATTTGTAACTATAGTAGTTATAGTAGTAGTAGAATTAGTAGTAGTAGTAGTAGCAGTAGTAGAAGTAGTAGTAGTATTAGGAGTAGCATTACTTGTAGCAACCGAAGTAGTAGCTGTAGTAGCAGTAGTAATAGAAGTAGTAGTTGGAGGAGTACTAACAGTACTAGTAGCTGTAGTAGTAGCAGCAATAGTAGTATTAGAAGAAGCAATAATAGCTTTAGTAGTAGGAATAGTTGTAGTTGGGGGCACTAGTTGCATTAGTAACACTAGTAGCGGTAGGAGCAGTA
>RXID01022024.1:0-23096 GCA_005019695.1 Trichopus zeylanicus subsp. travancoricus
ACAATAACTACTACTACTACTACTGCGGCTACTACTACTACTAATACTTCTTCTATTGTTACTACTACTACTGCTACTTCTACTAATGCTACTACTATTGCTACTATTGTAGCTACTATAACTATTCTACAACTGCCATTACTATTGATACTACCAATGCTATGATTGCTACCATTACTACTGCTACTACTTCTACTAGTACTACTTTTGCTACTACTAATACTACTACTACTACTACTGTTATGACTACTACTACTACTAGTAACTATTACTACTGCTGTTGTAACTATTGCTACTGCTACTACGACTATTACTACTACTACTACTAATATTTCTTTTGCTACTGCTATTGTTGCTACTACTACTACTTCTACCACAACTACTACCTGAATAACTACTACTAGTATGACTACTACCACTTTTGCTTCTACAACTACCACTACTAGTATGATTACTACAACTACTACTACTTCTGCTACTACAATTACTACAGATATTAGTACCACTACTAACGTTATCACTACTACAATTACTACTACTACTAATACTTCTACTGCTTCTACTATGGCTACTTCTACTGGTACTACTACCACTATTACTAATGTTGCTACTAGTATTACTATAATTACTACCACTACTGCTACTATAGCTATTACTTTAGTTACTACTAATACGACTACAACCATTGCTGCTACTACTAGTAGAAGTAGTTGTAGTAGTTACAATAGCAGTAGTAGAATAGTAGTAGTAATAGCATAAGCAGATGTAGCAGTAGTAGTAGTAGTACTAGTAGTAGTAGTAGTAGTAGTAGTAGTAGTAGTAGTAGCAGTAGTGGTAGCAATAGTAGTTTTAGTAAAAGTAGTCACAATAGTACTAGGAGTGGTAGTTGTAGAAGTAGTAGTCGTAGTCATGGTAGGAAAAGTAGTAGCAGTAGTAGTAGTGGTTGGTGAAGTATTAGTAGGTGTAGTTGTTGTAGCAATAGTAGTAGCAACAATAATAGTAGTTGCAGTAGTAGTTGTAGCAGGAGCAGTAGCAGTAGAAATAGTAATAGTTGTATTATGATTATTATGATTAGTATTAGTAGTAGTAGTAGTAGTATTAGTAATATTAGTAGTTGTAGTAGTTTGAGTTGTAGTAGTAGTAGTGGTAGTAGTTGTAGTTGTAGTAGTAACAATAGTGGCAGCAGTAGTAGGAGGAGGAGGAGGAGAAGGAGAAGTAGTAGGAGTAGTACCAGTCGTAGTTGTAGTAGTAGGATTAGTAGTAGTAGTAGTAGCGATAATAGTAGTAGTAATAGCAGTAATAGTAGGAGTTGTAGTAGCAGTAGTAGCAGCAGTAGCACTAGTAGCAATTGTAATAGTAGTAGTAGTAATGGTATGAGCAATAGTAGTAGTCATTGCAGTTGTAGTAGTAGTAGTGGTTGTAGTAGTCAAAGCAGAAGTTGTTGGAATAGTACTAGTATTAGTACTGGTATAAGTAATAGTAGTAGTGGCAATTATGATAATAGTAAATGCCTTAGTAGTAGCAACAAGAGTAGCAGTAGTAGTAGTAATAGTAGGAGGAGTAGTGGTAGTAGTAGTAGCGGTAACAGCTGTAGCAGCAATAGTAGAAGTCTTAGTACTAATAATAGTTGTCATGGTAGTAGCAGCAATGGTAAAAGTAGTGGTAGTAGTAGCAGCAGTAGTAGTCATAGTAGTCACTATAGTAGTAGTAGCAAAAGTCATAGTAAAAGTTGTAATTGTAAGAGCATTATTAGCAGTAGTAATAGAAAAAGTAGTAGTTGTAGCAAAAGTAACAATAGTAGTTGTAGTAGAAGTAGTTATAGTAGTAGAAATAGTGGCAATAGCAAAAGTAGTTGTAGAAATGGTGGTGGTGGTAGTATAAGTAGCGACAGAAGTAGTAGTCATAGTAGTAGTAGTAGCAGCAGTAGTAGTAATAGTACTTATTATTATAGTAGTCATAGTAATAGTAGTAGTAGCAGTAATAGTAGTTGTAGCAGTAGCAGTGCTAGTAATAGTAGTTGTTGTAGTGCTAGTAGTAGTAGTAGTAGTAGTGGTGCTAGTAGTAGTAGTAGAAGTAGTAGTAGTAGTTATAGCAGTTGTAGTAATAGCAGTTGTAGCACTTGGTGTAGCAGGAATAGTATTAGTAGTAGAAGTCGAAGTAGTAGCAATAGCAGAAGCAAAAGTTGCTATAGTAGTAGCAATAGAAGTTGAAGTAGTAGTACTAGTAGTAGTAGCAACAGAGGTAATAGTTGCAATGGTAGTAGGAGTAATAGAAATAGTAGAAGCAATAGTAGCTACAAGAGTAGTAATAATAGTTCTAATAGTAGTTGTAGTAGTAGCAGATGTAGTAGCAGAAGTACAAGTTGTAGTAGGAGTAGCAATAGTAGTATTAATAGCAGAAGTAACAGGAGTGTTAGGTGTAGCAACAGTAGTAGCAAAAGTAGTTGAAGGAAGAGTAGTAGGAGCATGAGTAGTAGTATTAGCAGTAGCAGCAGCAACAGTAATAGTTGTAGTAGGAGTAATAGTAGCAGCAACTGTACTACTAGTAGCAATAGTAGTAGTAGCTGTAGTAGAAATAGCAGCATTACTACTAGCATTTGTATTAGTAGTAGTAGTAGTAGTAGCAGTAGTGGTAGGAGTAGCAACAGCTGTAGTAGTAGCGAGAGCCGCAGTAAATATAGTACTAGTAATAGTAGTAGTAGTAGCAATAGTACTACTAGTAGTAGTAGTGCTAGTGGTGGTAGTAGTAGCTATAGTAGTATTTGTTATTGTAGTTGTAGTAGCAGTAGTTATAGTGGTAGTTGCAGCAGTAGTAGCTGAAGCAAAAGTCATAGGTGTAATAGTTGTAGTATTAGCAGTTGTAGCAAAAAATATAGTTGGAATGGTAGTAGTAGTCGGAGTTGGAGTATGTTTAGAATCAATAGTAGTAGTTATGGTAGCAATTGTAGTAGTAGTAGTCGTAGTAGTAGTAACAGAAGTAGTAGTAATAGCAGCTATTGTAAAAGTAGTAGTAGTAGTAGTAGTAGTAGAAGTAGAAGTAGTAGTAGCCGTAGCAATAGTAAAAGTAGTAGTAGGAGTAGCAGTAGTAGGAATAGTAGGAGGAGTAGTAGTAGCAGTAGGAGCAGCAGTAGTAGTAGGAGGAGAAGTTGTAATAGTAGAAGTAGTCGTAATAGTAGTACTAGTAGCTATAGGAATAGTAGCAGTGGTAGCAGTAGTAGTAGAAGACGTAGTGGAAGTTATAGTAGTTATAGTAGTCATAGTAGTCATTGTAGTAGCAGTAGTAACAGCAGTAGCAGTAGCAGTACCAGTAGTAGTTGTAGCAATTGTGGTAGGTCGATTAGTAATAGGAGTAGCAGCAGTAGTACCAGTAGCAGAAGCAGTAGTACCAGTAGGAGCAGCAGCAGTAGTAGTAGTTGCAGTAGTAGTTGTAGTAGTGGTGGTGGTAGCAATAGCAATATCTATAGTTATAGTAGTAGTAGTAGTAGTAGTTGTAGTAGTAGGAGTAGTAGTAATAGTAGTTGCAGCAGCAGCAATAGCAATGTTTGTACTAGTAGTTGAAGTAGTAGAAGTGGTTGTAGTAGTATTAGTAGCAGTAGTAGTAGAAGTAGAAGCAGTGGTAGTAGCAGAAATAATTATAGTAGTAGTAGCAGTAGAGGCAGTAGTTGTAGTAGCAGAAGTAGTAGCTGTAGTACCAGTAGTAGTCGCAGTATATGTCGTAGTAGTTGTTGTAGTAGTATTAGTAGTAGCAATAGCAGTAGTAGTAGTAATATTCATGGTTGCAGTAATAGTAGTAGTAGCAGCAGTAGCAGTACTAAGAGCAATAGCTGTAGCAGCAATAGCAACAACACCAGGAGGAGGAGGAGTAGAAGTAGTAGTGATAGCAGTAGTAGTAGTGGTGGTGGTGGTGGTGGTGGTGGTAGCAGTAGTAGAAATGCAACAGCAACAGCAGTAACAGTAGTCACGCTTGTAGCAGAAGTAGTAGAAGTAGTAGTAGTAGAAGCAGTAGTATCATTCATAGAAATAGTAGTAGTATCATTAGTAGTAGTAGCATTTATAGTAGTAGCAGTTGTAGTAGTTAGAGTAGTACTCGTAGTAGCAGCAGCAGCAATTGTTGCACTAGTAGTAGTAGTCAAAGTAGTAGTAGTAATAGTACTAGTATTAGCGATAGAAGTAGTAGTAGAAGTAGTAGTAGTAGTAGTAGTAGTAGAAGCAATACTAGTAGTTATAGTACCTGCAGTACAAGTAGCAAAAGTAGTTGTGGTTGCAGTAGTAGTAGCAACAGTGGGAGTTGCTTTTCGAGTAGGAGTAGCAATACGAGTTGTAGTGGTAGTAGTAGTACTAGTCAGAGTTGTAGTGATAGTAATTGCAGCTGTAGGAGTTGTTGTAGTCGTAGGAGTAGGGGTACGAGTTGCAGTAGGAGTAGTAGTAGTAGTGGAAATAGTAGTAGTAGTAATGGTGGCTGCAATAGCTATAGTTGGAGTGGCAGGGGTAGTAGGCGCAATATCAGCAGTAGTGGTAGTAGTTGTAGTTGGAGCACTAGTAGTAGGAGCTATAGTAGTACTAGTAGTAGTAGTAATAGTAGTAGTAGAAGTAGAAGTAGTACTATTTGGAATAGTAGCAGTAGGAGTTGGATCTAGAGTAGTTGTTCCAAACTAGTAGTAATACAAGTAGTATTGGTCGTAGAAGTAATTGTAGCAGCAGAAGTAGTAGTAATAATAGTGGTTCGAATAGTAGTAGTAGCGGCAGTTGTAGTAGTTGTAGTCGTAGTAATAGTAGTAGTCCTATTGGTTATAGTAGTAGTAGCAGTAGTAGTAGTAATAGTAGTAGCAGTAGGAGGAGTAGTAGTAGTAGAGGTTGTAGCGGTAGCAGTAGTAGTAGTAGTGGTAGGAGGAGTTGTAGTAGTAATAGTGATAATAGTAGTTGTAGTAGTAGCAGCAATAGTAGTAGTAGAAGTAGTAGTAATAGTAAAAATCATATTAGTAGTAGTAGTAGCAGTAATAGGGGTAGTAGTAATTCTAGTAGCAGAAGTAACTGTAGGCGTATTTTTGGGAGTACGAGTTTGTGTATGAGTAGTACTTGTAGCAGATGTACAAGTAGTAGTTGTAGCGGTAGCAGTAGTTGTTGTTGCAGTAGCAGGGGGAGGAGAAGCGGTAGTAGTAGTAGTTATTGTTGTATTACTAGTAGTAGTAGTTGTAAGAGTGGTAGTTGTTGTAGTAGTTATAGTAGTAGAAGTAGTAGTTGGAGTTATAGTCAGAGTAGGAGTAAGTGTAGGAATAGTAGTTGAACTTGTTGCGGTAGTAGTTGTAGCGGAAGTAGTAGTAGTAGTAGTAGGGGTTGTTGTAGAAGTAGTAGTAGTAGTAGAAGTATTAGTAGTAGTATTAATAGTCGTAGTAGTAGAAATAATAGGAGTGGTAGTAGTAGTAGTCGTAGAAGTAGTACTAGTAGTAGCAATAGTAGTAGTAATAGTAGTAGTAGCGGTAATAGAAGTGGCAGTAGTAGTTGATGTGTAGTAGGAGTAGGGGTTCGAGTAGGAGTAGCTGCAGTAGTAGTAATAGTAGTAGTAGTAATTATTGTTGTTGTTGTAGTAGTAGTAGTAGTAGTAGTCAGACTAGTAGTAGTAGTAGGACTAGTAGTAGTAGTAGTAGTAATAGTTGTAGCAGCAGTAGTAGTAGGAGGAGTAGTGGTAGTAGTAGTGGTGGTAGTAGTAGTAATAGTTGTAGTAGTAAAAGTAGCAGCAAAAGTAGTAGTTGTAAGAGCAGTACTAGCAGTAGTAGTAGCAGTAGTCGCAGCAACTATAGTTGTAGTAGCATAGGTAATAGCGGCAACAACAGCAGGAGTAGTAGTGTTTGTATTAGTAGTAGTAGTCGCTGTAGTAGTAGTAGTACTAGTAGCAATAATAGTAGCTAAGCAATAGTTGTTCGAGCTGTAGTTGTAATAGTAGTAGCAATAGTAGTAGGAGAAGTTGTAGTAGAAGTCATAGAAGTGGTTGCATTAGCAGTAATAGTAGTTGTTGTAGTTGTCGTAGTAGTAGCATTCGTGGTACTAATAGTACTAGTAGTAGGAGTAATTGTCGTAGGAAACAAAGTAGTAGCAACAGTAGCATTAGAAGTAGCAATAGAAGTAGTAGTGGCAGTTGTAGTAGTAGTACTTGTAGTAGTTGTTGCAGTAGTAGTAGCACTAGCAGTACTACTAGTAGTAGTAGTAGTAGTGGTCGTAGCAGCTATTGCAATTTGGCCAGAACTAGTAGTAGCTATTGCAGTAGTATAAGTAGTAGTCATATTAGAAATAGTAGTGGCCATAATAGTAGTTGTAGTGCAATAGTAGTAGTAGCAGTAGTCGCAATAGCATCAGCAGCAGCAATAGTAGTAGTCGCAGTAGTAGTAGTTGTTGTTGTTATTGTAATAGTAGCTACCACTATAGTAGTAGTAATATTAATTGTAGCAGTAGCAGTAGTAGTAGTTGTTGTTGTAATAGTAGCGATCACTATAGCAATAGTAGTATTAATAGTAGTAGCAGTAGTAGTAGTAGGACTAGTAGAGGTAGTAGTAGTAGTAGTAATAGTAGCAATTGGAGTAGTTGTAGAAGCAGTAGTAGTAGCAACAGTCGTAGTAGTCGGAGAAGGAATAGTAGTTGTTATTGTGGGAAAAGTAGTAGTAGTAGTAGTAGTACTATCGGTGGTTATAAGATTAGTAGTATTTGTAGTAGCAGTAGTAGCCACAGTAGTAACAGTAGTTGTAGTAGTAGTAGGAGTAGTATGAGTAGCAGTACAAGTAGTTGTAGTAGCAGGAGTAGTAGGAGTAGTAATCGAAGTTGGAGTAGTAATAGAAGTAGTAGTAGTCGTAGTTGTAGTAGTATTAGTAGTAGTACTAGTGGTAGTACCAATAGTAGTACTATTAGTAGGGGCAGTAGTAGCAGCAGCCGTAGCAGTAGTTGGAGTAGTAGTAGTAGCAGGAGTGGCAGTGGAAGTAGTAGTACAAGTAGTAGTAGTAGCAGCAACAACAACACTAGCCATAGTAGTAACTGTAGTTGTAGGAGTAGTAGAAGAAGCTGTAGAAGTAGTCGTAGCAGTAGCAGCAGCAGCAGTAGTAGTAGTACGCGTAGTTGTAGTAGTTGTAGCGGTAATTGTAGTAATAATAGAAGTATTTGTAATAATAGTAGTTACAGTAGTAGTAGTAATAGTTGTAGTGGTAGTAGTCGTAGTAGTACTCGTAGTACTAGTAGTAGTAGATATAGTTGTAGTAGTAGTAGTATTAGTAGTAGTGCTAGTAGTTGTCGTTGCCATAGTAGTAGTAGTAATAGTAGTAGTAGTAGTAGTAGTAGTAGTAGTAGTAGTAGTAGTAATCATTTTAGTAGTAGTAGAAAGCAACAGCAGCAGCAGTAGTCTTTGTAAAATTAGCAGAAGCAGCAAGAGCAGTAGTAGTAGCAATAGTTGCAGCAAGTGTCGTTGTAGTAGCACTTTTAGTAGTGGCAACAGTAGCCGAAGTAGTAGTGTCGTAGTAGCAGTAGTAGTCGTTGTAGTTGTAATAGCAATAGCTTTAATAGTAGTGGTTGCAGTAGTTGTTGTAGCGGTAGTTATAGTAGTAGTAGTAGTAGTCGTAGTAGTATCAGCAATAGTCGTAGTAATCAGAGAAGGAGTAGTAGTTGTCATTGTTGGAAAAGTAGCAGTAGCAGTAGTATTAGTAGTAGTATTAGTAGTAGTGGTAGTAATAACAATAGTAATATTTGTAGTAGCAGCAGTAGCAATTGTAGTCGTAGTAGTAGTAGAAGTAGTAGTATGAGTAGCAGTACAAGAAGTAGTAGCAGTAGTAGTAGTAGTAATAGGAGTAGGAGTAGTAGTAAAAGTAGTAGTAATAGTAATAGGAGTAGTGGTAGTTGTAATAGTAGTAGTCTTAGGAGTGGTAGTAGCAATAGCAGTAGTAGTAGTCGTAGTTGTAGTAGGAGTAGTATTAGTTGTACTAGGAGTGGTTGTACGAGTAGCAATACAAGTAGTTGTAGTAGCAGTAGTAATTGAAGTAGAAGTAGTAGTAATAGAAGTAGCAGCAGTAGCAGCAATACTCATAGTAGCAATTGTAGTTGTAGTAGGAGTAGTAGAATAAGTTGCAGTACAAGTTGTAGAAGTAGTAGCAATAATAGTGGTAGTAGTAGTAGTAGTGGTAGTAGTAGTAGGAGTATCAATAGTAGTTGTAGTAGTAGTAGTGGTATTAATAGTAATAATCAAAGTATTAGTAATAATAGTAGTTGCAGTAGTAGTGGTCATAGTAGTAGAAGTAGTAGTCGTACTAGTAGTAATAGCAACAACAACAACAATAGTTGTAGTTGTTGGAGCAGCAACAGCAGTAGTAGCAGTAGCAGTAGTAGTTGCAGCAAATGTTGTTGTAGTAGCTCTTGTAGTAGCGGCAATAGCAGATGTAGTAGTAGTGTTGTAGTAGTAATTGTAGTCGCAGTAATAGTAATAGTAGTAGCAGTAGTTGTTGTTGCGATAGTTGTAGTAGTTTTAGAATTAGTAGTAGTAGTTGTACCATTAATCGTAGCAATAGTAGTAGTAGTAGCAACAACAGTAGTAGTGATAGTAGTGATTGTTCTAGTAGCAGAATCAATAATTGCAGTAGTAATAGTAGTTGTAGTAGTAGTTATTGTAGTACTTATAGTAGTAGTAGTAGCAGAAATAGCAGTCATAGTCGTGGTAGCATTAGAAGTAGAAGTACAAGTAGTAGTAGCAGTAGTTGTAGTCATTGTAACAGTATCAGGAGCAGTAGTAATAGTAGCAGTAGTGCTAGTACTAGTAGCAGAAGTAATAGTGGTAGGAAAAGAAGTAGCAGTAGCCGTAGTAGAAGTAGTAGTAGCAGCAGTAGTAGTGGTAGCATTAGTAGTAGTAGTAGTAGTAGTTGGACTACTAGTAGTAGCAGCAGCAGTAGTAGTTGCAAAAGGTCTGGCTGTAGTAGAGTAGTAGTAAGAGTAGTAGCAGTAGTAGCCGAAGTAGTAGTAGTAGTAGTAGTAGCAATTATAGCAGTATTAGCAGCAGCAGCAGTATGACTAGAATTATTAGTAGTTAAAGTAATAATAGTAGTAGTAGTATTAGCAGTAGTGGTAGCAGTAGTAGCGGTAGTAGTAGCAATAGTAGTAGTAGTAGCAGTAGTAGGAGTAGTAGTAGTAGTAGTAGTGATAGTAGTAACAGTTGTTGTTGTTATAGTAGCGATTGCTGTAGCAATAGTAGTAGTAGTAGCAGCGGTAGTAGCTGTAGTAGCGATAGTAGTAGTAGAAGTAGTTGTAGCAGTTGTAGCAGTTGTAGCAGCAGTAGTAGTAGTAGAGGTAGCAGTAGTTGTAGTAGTAGTAGTAGTAGTAGTAGTAGTAGTAGCAGCAGCAATATAAGTAGTTGTAGCAGTGATAGTAAGAGCCACAGTCGTAGTAGTCAGAGAAGGAGTTGCAGTTGTTATTGTGGGAAAAGTGGTAGTAGTAGTAGTAGTAATAGGAGTAGTAATAGTTGTCATGGTAATAGTAGTGGTAGTAATTATACTAGTGAGAAAATTAATAGTAATAGTAACAGTAGTAGTAGCAGCAGCAGAAGTAGTAGCAGTAGTAATAGTAGTGGTACTAATAATATAAGTAGTAGTAGTAGTAGCAGAAATAGTAGTAGTTGTCGTAGTAGTCATAGTAGTAGTAGTAGGAGTTGGAGTAGGAGTAGTAGTATGAGTTAGGGTAGCAGTAGTGGTAGGAGTAGTAGTAGTAGTAGTGCTACAAATATGAGTTTGTGTGGTACTAGGAGTGGTAGTTGTAGGAGAAGTACTAGTTGCCGTAGTCAAAGTAGGCATAGCAGTAGTTGTAGCAATAGCGATAGTAGTAGTAATAGTACTAACTATTATTGTAGTAGTGGTTGTAGTAGTAGGAGTAGCAGTCGCAGTAGTAGTAGTAGCAGCAGTAGTATTAGTAGTAGAAGCAATGTTAGTAATAGCCATTGTGGTTGTTGAATTAGTAGTGTTAATAGTAGCTATGGTGGCTATAGTAGTAGTTACAGAAGTAGTGGTAGTACTTGTAGTAGTAGTAGGAGTAGTGGTAGTTGTTGTTGTTGTTGTTGTTGTAGTAGTAGTAGTAGTAGTAGTAGCATTAATAATAGTAGCAGTAGTGGTAGTAGTAGTAGTAGCAGTATAGTCATGAAAGTAGTAGAAGTAGTAATAGTAGTAGTAGTAATAGAAGTAGTGGTAGCAGAAGTAGTAGCAGTAGTAGGAGGAGCAGTTGTAGTGGTAGCTGTGGAAGTAGCAGTCATAGTAATAGTAGAAGAATTTGTAGTAGTAGCAGTAGCAGCGATAGTTTTGGTAATAGTAGTAGTTGTAGTAGTAGTCACAACAGTAGTAGTTTTAGGTGCAGTATAAGTAGTTGTAGTAGTGATAGTAATAGTAGCTGTAAAAGTCATAGTAGTTGTAGCAATAGTAGGAGGAGGAGGAGGAGGAGTCATAGTAGCAGCAATGGCAGTAGTAGTACTAGTAGTTATTATTGTAGTAGTAGCACCTGTAGTCGTAGTATTGGAAGTAGTAGTAGAAGTTGTAGTAGCAGCAGCTATAGTAGCAGCACTAGTAGCAGTAGTAATAGTAGTAGTTACGGTAGTAGTTGCAGAACTAGTTGGAGAAGTGGTAGGAGCAGTAGCAGTAGCTGTAGTAGTAGTAGTAATAGTAGTGATAGTAGTAGTAATAGCTGTAATAGTGGTAGTAGTAGTTATAGTAGTAGTAGTAGTTCTAGAAGTACTAGTAGTAGCTGTAGTGGTAGCAGCAACAGCGGTAGCAGTAGTAGTAGTAGTAGCTACAGTAGTAGTAGCAGTAGTACCAAAAGTATTAGTAATTATACAAGCAGAAGTCACAACAATAGTAGTATTAGTAGGAGTAGTAGTAGTAGAACTAGTAGTCGTAGTAGTAGAAGCAAAAGTGGTAGCGGTAGTAGTAGTAGTTGTACTAGTATAGGTAATAGTAGTGGTGCCAGTTGTAGTAGTAGTAGAAGCCTTAGTAGTGTAATAGCAGCAGTAGTAGTAATAGTACGAGGAGTAGTGGTAGTCATAGAAGTAGCAACAACTACAGCAGCAATGGTAGTATTAGTAGTAGAAGTACGAGTAGTAGTAGTAGTAGTAGTAGTTGTTGTTGTTGTAGTAGTAGTAGTAGTAGTGGTAGCCATAGTGTTAAAAGTTGTAGTTGTAGTAGCAACAGCTGTAGTAGTAGTGGTAGCTGTAATAGTAGTAGCAAAAGTAGTAATAGAAGTTATAGTAGCGGCAGCAGTAGTAGCTGGAGTAGAAGCAAAAGAAGTAGTTGTAGAAGAAGTAGCAAGAGAAGTAGTAGTAGAAGTAGCAACAGTTGTAGTAAAAGTAGTGGTCGTAGTAGTAGCAACCGTAGTGGCAATATTACTTGATTAGTAGTAGAAGAAGTAGCAGTAGTAGCAGCTATTGCTGTAGTAGTAGTTTAGCAATACTTGTAGTAGGTGTCATAAAAATAATAGTATCAGATGTAGCAGAAGTGGTAGCAGCAGCAGCAGTAGGAGTAGTAGTAGTATCAGTATGAGTATTAGTAGTAGTAACAATGGAAGTAGTAGTAGTTGTTGTAGCTGTAGTAGTAGTAGTAGTAGTAGTAATAGTAGTAGCTGCAAAAGTAGTAGTAGTAGTAATAGTAGTATTAGCTGTAGTAGTAGTACTAGTTGTAGTAGTAATAGAATTAATTGTAATAGTAGTAGAAGTAGCAGTTGTAGTTGTAATAGAAGTAGTAGCAGTAGCAATTGTTGTATTAGTAGTAGTAGTAGTAGTATATGAAGTCGTAGTAGTAAGGGTAGGAGTAGAAGTACCAATAGTAGTAGCAGGGGCAAGTGTAGGAGTAGGAATAGTAGTAGTTGTTGTTGTTGTAGTAGTAGTAGTAGTATTAGTAGTGGTGGTAGTAGCTGTAGTAGGAGTAGGAGTAGGAGTAGTTTGTAGGAGTCATTTTTTTTAGAGTAGTGATAGTAGTAGTATTAGTAGGAGTAGGAGTAGGAGTAGTAGTAGTAGTAGGAGTGGGAATAGGAGTAGTAGAAGTAGTACTAGTAGTAGTTGTTGTAGCAACTACAACAAATGCAGTAGTCATAATAGTAGTAGTCGAGGTAGTGGCAGTGGTTGTATTAGTAGTAATGGGAGTAGTTGTACTATTAGGAGTAACACTAATAATAGTAGTAGTCATCATGGTAGTACAAATAGCAGTAGTAGATGTAGTAGCAACTGCCATAGTAGGAGCTATAGTAGTTGTAGTTGTAGTAGTCAGAGTAGTGGTAGGAGATGGAGTTGGAATACGAGCAGTAGCAGGTGTTGTAGTAGAAATAGTAGTACTAGTAGTAGAAGTAGTCGAAGTAGCAGCAGCAGCAGTAGTGGTGGTGGTAGGAGTGGTGGTGGTGGTAGTAGTAGTAATAGTAGTAGTAGTAGTAGTAGTAGTAGTAGTAGTAGTAGTAGTAGTAGTAGTAGTAGTAGCAGTAGTAGTACTGGTAGCAGTAGTAGTAGCATTAGTAGTTGTAGTAGTAGGAGCAGCAGTAGTTGTGGAAGTAGTAGTAGCAATAGTAGTAGTAGTAGTAGTAGTAATATTAGTAGTATTTGATGTAGTAGCAATAGTTGTTGTAGTAGTAATAATCGTTGTAGTAGTAATCGTAGTAGTAATAGTAGTAATAGAAGTAATATTAGCAGTTGCAGTATGAGTATTAGGAGCAACAATAGTAGAACTAGTAGCAATAGTAGATGGAGTAGCAGTCGCAGTAGTAGTAGTGGTGGTGGTGGAGGTGGTGGTGGTAATGGTAGTCGTAGTAGATGTAGGAGCAGTAGTAGTAA
The DNA here is from genome assembly GCA_005019695.1 of Trichopus zeylanicus subsp. travancoricus. NCBI lineage: Eukaryota > Viridiplantae > Streptophyta > Magnoliopsida > Dioscoreales > Dioscoreaceae > Trichopus > Trichopus zeylanicus. The sequence goes on from RXID01022024.1 coordinate 12,814, forward strand.
TAGCAGCAGCAGTAGTAGTAGAAAGAGTAGTAGTCGTAGTAGTAGTGGTAACAGTAGGAGTAGTAGTAGAAGTAGTAGTAGTAGAATGGAAAGAATAGTTGTGGTGGAAGTAGCTAAAGGAGTAGTAGTAGGAGTAGTAGCAGTAGCTGAAGTAGTAATAGTAGCAGCAGCAGCAGTAGTGGTAATAGTAGCAGTAGGTGTAATTGCTGCAATAGGAGTAGTAGTTGTAGTAGTAGTAGTAGCTGTTGCATTAATAGTAGTAGTAGTAGTAGTGGTAGTAGTTATAGTAACAGTGGAAGTTGTAGATGGAGTATTAGGAGTAGTAGTGGTAGTAGTAGTTGTTGTTATTATTGTACTAGTTCTAGTAGTTGTTGTAGTAGTCGTAGTAATAGTAGTAGTAGAATTTGTAGTAGTAGTAGTAGTAGTAGTAGTAGTCCTAGTAGTAGTATTTATAGTGGAAGTAGTAGCAGAAGTAGTAGTGGTATTAGTTGCAGTAGCAGTAGCAGAGGTAGTAGCAGTAGTAGGAGGAGGAGGTGGAGGAGGAGGATGATGAGGATTTGTATTAGCAGCAGCTGTAGTAGTAGTTGTTGTTCTGGCAGTTATTGTGATAGTAGCAGTAGTGGTAGTAGTGGTAGTACTAACTGTAGCAGTCGCATTAGCAGTAGTAATAGTAGTAGTAGTAGTAGTAGTAGTAGTTGTAGGTGGAGGAGTAGTAGTACTAGTAGTAGTCATAGTAGTAGTAGTACTAGTAGTAGTCATAGTAGTAGTAGTGCTAGTAGTAGTCATAGTAGTAGTAGTGCTAGTAGTAGTCATAGTAGTAGTAGTAGTAGTAGTAGTAGTAGTAGTAGTAGTAGTAGTATTAGAAGTTATAACAGTACTAGTTGCTATAGCTATAGTAGTAGGAGTAGTAGTAGTGCTAGAAAAGTTGAAGTAGAAGTAGTAGGAATACTAGTAGTAGTAGTAAAAGGATTTGTTATAGTAGCAGTTGGATAGTAGTAATATTATTTTGTGCAGTAGTAGTAGTATTATTAGTAATAATAATTGTAGTTGTAGGTGTAGTAGTGGTACTTGTAGAAGTTGTGTTGCAGTAGTAGTGTAGTAGTAGAGGTAGTAGTAATAAGAGTAATAGCAATAACGGTAGTAGTAGTAGCCAGGGTAGTAGTAGTAGTAGATGTATTAGTGGTTATTGAAGCTGTAGTAGCTATGGTAGTGGTAGAAGTGGTAGAATTGGTAGTAGTGGTCATAGTTGTTGTAGTAGTAGTAGTAGTAGTCATAGTAATCGTAGTAGTAGTGGTAGTAGTGGTCATAGTAGTAGTAGTACCAGTAGTAGTAAAAGTTGTACTAGTGGTCAAAGCAGCAATAGTAGTAGTAGTTGTTGTTGTAGTAGTAGTAGTAGCAATAGTATTAGTAGAAGTATTATTATTATTATTATTATTATTATTATTATTATTAGCAGTAGTTGTCGTAGTCGTAGTGGTAGTAGTAGAGGTTGTAGTAGTAGTAGTAGTTGTTGTTGTAATAGTACCAGTAGGAGGCTGCAACAGCAGTAGTTTTAGTATTAGTAGTTGCTGTAGTAATTGCAATAGTAGTATTAGTACTTGTTGCAGTAGTAATAGAAGTAGTAGTAGTAGTAGCAGTAGTAACGATAGTAATTGTAATAGTAGTAGTTGTAGTAGTAGTAATAGTTGTATCAGTGGTAGTAGTAGTACTCGTTGTAGTAGGAGTAGGAGTAGCAGTAGGAGTAGTATTAGCAAGAGTAGATGTACTAGGAGTAGTAGTAGTTATTATTGTTGTTGTCATAGTAGTAGTAGTATTAGTGGTAGTAGGAGTCGTAGTAGCAATATTGGGAGTGGGAGTGGTAGTAGGAGTAGAAGTAGTTGTAGGAGTCATAGTAGTTGGAGTGGCGAGAGTAGCAGTAGTGGTAGTAGTAGGAGGAGGAGGAGGAGAAGGAGTGGGAGTAGGAGTAGTAGATGTAGTTCTAGTAGTAGTCATTGTAGCAACCACAACAGATGCAGTACTAGCAGCACTAGTAGTAGCAGCAGCAGCAGTAGTAGTAGTAATTGGAGTAGTGGTAGTATTAGAAGTAACAATAATAATAGTAGTAGTAGCAGTGGTTGTAGTAGTAGTAGTTGTAGTTGTAGCCGTAGTCATAGTAGTAGCTATAGTAGTTGTTGTCGTAGTAGGAGTTGCAGTAGTTTGAGTGCTAGTAGGAGTTGGAGTTGGAATAGTAGTAGGAGGAGTTGTAGCAGCAGCAGTAGTAGTAATAGTAATTGCAACAGTTGTAGTTGTAGTAGTAGTAATAGTAGTAGTACTAGTAGTAGTCGTAGTAGTACTGGTGGTAGTAGTAGTAGCAGCAGTAGTAGTAGTAGTAGTAGTAGTGGTGGTGGTGTAGTAGTAGTAGTACTAGTAGTAGTGGTGGTGGTGGTGGTGGCAGTAGTAGTAGTAGCAGTACTTGTAGTAGCAGTTGCAGTAGTAGTAATAGTAGTAGTAGTAGTAGTAGTAGTAATTGCAATAATAGTAACAGTTGTAGCAACAGCAGTAGTAGTAGTAAGAGAAGTAATAGTAGGAGTAGTAGAAGTAGTAGCAGTAGCAGTAATATTACATGTATTCGTAGGAGTAGTAGTAGTAGGAGTCATAGCTGTAGTAGTACTTGGAGTAGTAGGAGTAGTAGTAGTAGTAGTAGTAGTAGTAGTAGTAGCAGCAGCAGCAGCAGTAGTTGAAGTAGCAGTAGTAGTTGTAGTAGTAGGTTCAGCAGTAGTAGTTGCAGTAGTGGTAATAGTAGAAGTAGTAGTAATTGCAATAGTAATAGCAGTTGTAGCAGTAATAATAGTAGTTGTAGTAAGAGAAGTAGTAGTAGGAGGAGTAGTAGTAGTAGCAGTAGCAGTATTAGTACTTGTATTCATAGGAGAAGGAGTAGTAGGAGTAATAGTTGTAGTACTAGGAGTAGTGGTAGAAGTAGTAGGAGCATTAGAAGTAGTAGTATAGTACTAGTAGTAGTAGTAGTTATTGTTGTAGGAATATTAGGATTATTAGTAGTAGTAGTAGTAGTAGTAGTAGTAGTAGTAGTAGTGGTAGTAGTAGTAGTACACGAGGCAACAACAGCAATAGTACTTATTTTTGTAGAAGTAGTAGTACTAGCGGTTGTAGCTGTAGCAGCAGCAAAGTAGTAGTTGTAGTAGTAGTAGGCGTAAGAGTAGGAGTAATAGTAGTAGTAATCGTAGTAGTAGAATAAGTAGTAGTAGTAGCAGTAGTACCAATAGTAATAGTAGTAGTTGCAATAGCATTTATAGTGTTGGTAGTAGTAGTAGTCATAGTAGTTATAGTGGTACGGGTAATAGTAGTCGTAGGAGTAGGAGCAGCAGTAGTTATAGTAGTAGTAGAAGTAGTAAGAGTTGTTGTAGTAGTAGTAGGAGTAATACTAGGAGTAGCAGTAGAAGCAGTACTAGTAGCAATAGTAATAGTAGTTATCGTAGAAGTAGCAGTAGGAGTAGTAGTAGTGGTGGTAGTAGCAGCAGAAGTAGCAGTAGCAGTATTAGAAGTAGTAATAGCAGCAGCAGTAGTAGTAATAGTAGCATTCGGAGTAGTAGCTGTTATAGTAGTAGTGGTAGTCAAAGTAGTAGTAGAAGTTATACTAATAGTAGTAGTAGTAGTAGTAGTAATAATAACAACAGTGAAAATAATTTTAGTTGTAGCAGGAGTCGTAGTAGTAGTTGTAGTAGTAGTCGTAGTAATAATGGATGTAGTTGGAGCATTAGGAATAGTAGTGGTAGTGGTAGTAGTAGTAGTTGTTGTTGTTGTTGTAGTAGTAGTCATAGTACAAGTAGTAGTAGTAGAGGTAGTTGTTGTAGTAGTCATAGTATTAATAGTAGTAGTATTAGACATAGTTGTAGTAGTCATAGTACTAATAGTAGTAGTAATAATAATAGTAATAGTAGTAGTAGTAGTCCTAGTAGTAGTAGTAGTAGTAGTGGCCGTTGTTGTGGTAGCAGCAACACTATTAGTAGTAGTAGTAGTTGCTATTGTTATTGTTGTTGTAGTAGTAGTAGTAGTCATAGTAGGAGTAGTAGTAGGAATTTTAATAGTATTCGTTGTTGTAGCAGTAGTAGAAGTAGTTGTTGTTGTAGTAGTAAGAGTAGTAGTAGTAGTAGTAGTAGTAGGAATAGGAGTAGCAGAAGTAGCTAGAGCAGTAGTTGTTGTTGTAGTTGTAGTAGCGGTAGTCACAGTAGTTGTTGTAGTAGTATTAGTAATATTAGGAGTAGTAGTAGCAATAGTGGTAGTAGTAATAGTAGGGGCAGTAGGAGAAGGGGTAGGAGTATGAAGAGTAGTAGGAGCAGTAGTAGTAGGTGTTGTAGTGATAGAACTAGTAGCAACAACATTAACAATAGCAGTAGTAGTACCAGTAGTAGTACTAGAAATTGTTGTTGTTGTAGTAGTGGTAGTAGTAGTAGTAGCAGCAGTAGTTGTATAGTAGTAGTAGCATCAATAGCAGCAGTTGCACTAGTATTAGTAGTAGTAGTTATTGTTATTGTTGTAATAGTAGTTGTAGTAGTTGCTAGAGTTGTAGTACTGTTAGTAGTGCTAATAGTAGTAGAAATACTAGCAGCAACAGCAGCAGTAGTAGATGTAGTAGTTGTTGTAGTCGTAGTAGTAGTAGTAGTAGTAGTAGTAGTAGTAGCAGCAGCAGCAGTAGTTTTAGTAGAAGTAGTAGTAGTAGTAGTAGTAATAGTAGTAGTGATAGTAGTCGTAATAGTAGGAGTAATAGTAGGAGTAGAAGAAGTTTTAATAGTAATAGTAGTAGTAGTAGTAGTAGTAGTGGTAGTAGTCGTAGTATTACTAGGAGAAATAGTAGTAGTTGTTGAAGTAGTAGTAGAACAAGTTGTAGTAGTTATAGGAGTAGTAGTAGGAGGAGGAGGAGGAGTATTCGAATAGTAGTAGGAGTAGTAGTAGTAGCAGTTGGAGTAGTAGTAGTAGTTGTTGTTGTAGCAGCAAGAGTATTGGTTGTTGTAATTGTAGTAGTTGTGGGACTAGCAGTAGTACTAGTATAAATGGTTGTAGTAGTAGTAGCGAAGTAGTATTGGCAATAAAAGTAATACTAGAGGTAGTAGTTGTTGTAGTCGCCGTAGTAGAAGTTGTAGTTGTAGTAGTAGTTGTAGTTGTAGTTATAGTTGTAGTAGTAGTAGTATAGTTATTATTGTTATTGTTGTTGCTGTAGTAGTTGTAGTTGTCATAGAAGTAGTAGTAGCACGAGTGGTAACAGTATGCGAAGTAGTAGTCGTAATAGTATTTGTAGCAGTGCTGGCAGTAGCAGTAGTAGAAGTAGCAGTAGTAGTAGGTGTAGTAGTTGTAGTATTAGTAGTATTAGGAGGATTAGCAGAAGCTGTAGGAGTAGTTCTAGTAGTAGTTGTAGTTGTTGTAGTAGTAGTAGTTGTTGTTGTAGTAGTAGTAGTAGTTGTTGCTTTACTAGTAGTAGTAGTAGTAGTAGTAGTAGTAGTAGTAGTAGTAGTAGTAGTAGTAGTAGTAGTAGTAGTAGGAGTGGTCATAACAGTATTACTACTAGTAGTAGTAGTTGTAGTAGCAGTAGTAATAGTAGTAGCAGTAGTAGTACTAGTGGTTATTGTTGTCCTAGTAGTAGCAGATGTAGTCGCAATTGTAGTAGTAGTAGTAGTTGTTGTCGTCATAGTAGTAATAGTAGTAGGAGTAGAAGTAGTAGCAGTAGGAGTTACAGCAGCAGTAGCAGTAATAGTAGCTATAGCAATTGCAGTAGTAGTTGTGGTAGTAGCAGCAGTACTAGTAAGAGCAGTAGCAATAGCAACAACTGAATTAGTCATAGCAGCAGTAGTAGCAGCAGTATTAAGAGCAGTAGAAGTAGCAGCAGAATTAGTAGTAGTAGAAGTCGTATTAATAGTTGTTATCGTGGTAGTAGTACCAGTAGTAGTAGTAAAAGTAGTAGGGGTCGTAGGAGCAGCAGTAGCAGCAGCAGTAGTTGTAGTAGGAGCAACCGTAGTGGTAGTAGCAGTAGTGGTAGTAGTAGGAGAAGTATTTGTAGCATTAGTAATAGTAGTATCAGTAATAGTAATAGTAGTCAAAGTAGTAGTAGTAATAATAGTAGTAGTTGCAGTAGTAGTAGTTGTAGTAATAGTAGTAATAGTCATAGTAATAGTAGCCATAGTAGCAGTAATAGGTGTAGTAGTAGTAGTAGCAACAGTAACAGTAGTTGGGGTAGCAGTAGTAGTAGTTGCAGTAGTAGAAGTAGTAGTTCTTGTTGTTGTTGTTGTTGTAGTTGCAGTAGTAGTAGTAGCGTTAGTAGGAGGAGGAGGATTAGTAATAGTAGCAGTAGTAGAAGTAGAAGGTAGTAGTAGGAGGAGGAGGAGGAGGAGGAGTAGTAGTAGCGGTAGTTGTAGTTGTAGAAGTACTAGTTCCAGAAGTAGTAGTATTAGTAGTAGGAATAGTAGTAGTTGTTGGAGTTGTAGTTGTGCTAGTAGAAATAGTTATAGTAGAAGTGTAGTAATAGAAGCAGCAGTAGTAGGAGTAAAGGTAGTAGCAATAGCAGCAATAGCGGTAGCAATAGTAGTAGTAGCAACAGTAGAAGCTGTTGTCATAGTAATAGTAGTAGCAAGAGTAGTAGTAGTAGTTGTTGTTGTTGTTGTTGTAGTATCAATAGTAGTAGTAGCAGAAGTAGTAGTAGTAGCAGTAATCTGAGTAGTAGTTATAATAGTAATTCTGGTAGCAGAAATAGTAGTAGGTGTAGTTTCAGAAGTAGGGGTTGGTGTACGCGTAGTTGTAGTAGTAGAAGTAGTAGTAGTAGTAGTATTAATAATAGTAGTAGTAGTAGTAGTAGTAGTAGTACTAGTAGTAGTAGTAGTAGTAGTAGTAGTAGTAGTAGTAGTAGTAGTAGTAGTAGCGTGGTTGTTGTTATTGTAGTAGTAGTAGCAGTAGAAGTATTAGTAGTAGTAGCTGTAGCAGTAGCAGCAGCAGCAGTAGTAGTCGTACAAGGTGTTGCGGCATTAGCAGCAGCAGTTGTTGTTGTTGTTGTAGTAGTAGTTGGAGTAGTGACAGCAATAGCAGTTGTAGTAGTAGTAGTAGTCGTAATAGGAGTAGATGTAGGAGTAGGGGTAATAGTAGGAGCTGAAGTAGTAGCAGTAGTAGTGGGAGGAGGAGGAGGAGTAGAAGGAGTAGTACAAGTAGTAGTAGTAGTTGTTGTTGTAATGGCAGTAGAAGTAGCAGTAGTAGTGGTAGTAGCAATAGTGGTAGAAGTAGTAGTAGTAGTTCCAGGAGTAATCACAAAAGTAGGATTAGTAGCTGTAGTAGTAGTATTTGTAGTAATAGGCGCAGTAGTTGTAGTGATAGTAGTAGCAACAGTAGTAGTAGCAGTGGTAGTAGTACTAATAGTAGTAGTTGTAGTAGTAGTGCTAGTAGTAGTTGTAGTTGTTGTTGTTGTAGGACTAGTAGGAGTAGTGGTAGTAGTAGTAGAAGCAGTAGTAGAAGTAGTACTAGTGGTAGTAGTAGTAATAGTAGTAGTAGTAGTTGTTGTTGTTGTAGTAGTAGAGGTAGCAGTAGTAGTAGGATTAGTAGTAGTGCAACAGTAGTAGCAGTAGTAGCGGTAGTGCTAGCAGTAGTAGTCGTAGAAGCCGTAGTAGCAGTAGCAGTAGTGACATCAGTAGTTCTAGTAGTAGTAGTAGTGCAAGTAGTAGTAGCAGTTGTTGTTGTAGTAGTAGTAGTAACAGTCGGAGTCCTAGTTCTATTAGTAGTAGTAGCGATAGTGGTAGTAGTATTAGTAGTGGTAATAGTAGTAGTTGTAGTAGTAGTAGCAGCAGTTGTAGTAGAAGTAGTGAAGTAGTAATAGGAAAACTAGTAGTAGTAATAGTTGTTGTCATAGTAGTAGTATTTGTAGTCGTAGTAGGAGTAGTAGTTGTAGCTGTACTACTACTACTACTACTACTACTACTACTACTACTACTAGCTGCAGTAGTAGTAGTAGTCATAGTAGTTGGAATAGTACTAGTAGTACTAGGAGCAGGAGTTGGAGTAGGAGTAGTAGTATTTGGAGTAGTTGTAGTAGCTAAAGTAGTAGTGGAGGTTGTTGCAGCAGTAGTAGCGGTAGAAGTAGCAGTAGCAGTAGTAGAAGTAGTAGTTGTAGTACTAGTGGTAGTAGTAGTAGTTGTTGCGGCAGAAGTAGTAGAAGTAGTAGTATTAGTAGCAGTAATAGCACCAGTGGTAGCCATAATAGTAGCATTAGTTGCAGCAATGGCACTATTAGTAGTCATATTAGTAATAGTAGTTACAATAGTAGCAGAAGTAGCAGCAGTAATAGTAATAGTAGTAGTAGTAGCAATAGTAGCCATATTAGTAGTAGTAGCAGTGGATGTAGCAGCAGTAGTCGCAACAGTGGTAGTAGTAGAAGAAGTATTAGTAGCAGTAGTAGTAGCAGCAGCAGTGGTGTCAGTAGTAGTGGTAGAAGTAGTTGTAGTACTAGCAGCAGGAGCAGTAGTAGCAGTACTAGTAGTAGTAGTAGCAGCAGTAGCAGTAGATGTAGTAGTATCAGCAGAAGTAGTAGTAGTAGTTATTGTTATAGCAGTAGTATTATTAGCAGCAATACTAGTAGTAGTGTTATTGCTAGTAGTCTTAGTTGTTGTTGTAGCAGTAGTAGTTCTAGTGGCAGTAGCAGTAGTAGTAGCAAAAATGGCTGCAGCAGCAACAATAGCAGTAGCAGTAATAGTGGTAGTAGTTGCTGTAGTAGTAGTAGTTGTAAGAGTAGCCGCAATTGTAGAAGTTGCTGTAATAGTAGTAGTAGCAGTACAAGCAATAGTAGTATAAGTAACATTAGTAGCTACAGTTGGAGGAGTAGTAGTAATAGCGGAAGTATTAGCCACATCAGTTGTAGTAGTAGTAGTTGGACCAGTAGCATTAGTGGCAGAAGTAGTTTTACCTGCAGCTGTAGCAGTAGTAGCAGCAGCAACAACAGCAAGAGAAGTAGCAGGAGCAGTCGTAATAGTAGTAGCATAGTAGTAGCATTTGTAGTAATAGTAGCTGTAGAAGTAGTAGTTGTAGAAGTAGTTGTTGTTGTTGTTGAGGTTGTAGTAGTAGTTATTATAGTAGTAGTAGTAGCAGCAGTAGTAGTACTACCAAAAGTAGTAGCAATAGTACTAGTTGTAGTTGTTGTAGAAGAAGTAGTAGTAGTAGTTATGGCTGTAGTAGCAGTACTAGTAGTCACAGAAGTGCAGCAATTGCAGTAGTAGGGGAAGTGGAAGTAGTAGTAGTAGCAATAGTAGTAATAGTAGTAATAGTAGTAGCAATAGTAGTAGTAGTAGTAGCAGTAGTATTATTTGTAGCAGTAGTAGTAGTAGCAGAAGCATAAGTAGTAGAAGTTGTAGTAGTTGTTGTAGTAGAAGTAAATGTAGTATTTGCGGCAGTACCTATAATAGAAGTGGTGGTAGTAGTTGTAGTAGCAGTAGTTCTAATAGTAGTAGTAGTAGTGGCAGCTGTAGTTGTTGGAGAAGTAGTAGTTGTAGTAGTTATAGTAGTAGTACTGGTAGTGGTAGTTGTAGTAGTTGTAATAGCCATCGTAGTAGTAGTAGTAGTACTAGTAGGAGTAGTTGCAATAACATTAGCAGGAGAAGTAGTAGTAGCAGTAACCGTAATAGTAGTTGCTGTAGCTACAATAGCGGTAGTAGTAGTAGTAGTAATTATTGTTGTACTAGCAGAAGTAGCAGAAGTAGTAGCAGTAGTATTAGAAATAGTTGTTGTAGTTGTAGTAGCAACAAAATCAACAATAGTAGTTGCAGTAGTAGTAGTAGTATTAGTAGCCACAGTAGTTATATTTGAAGTATCAGTAATAGCAGCAATTGTGGTGGTGGAAGTAGTAGTAGTTGTAGTAGTTGTACCAGAAGTAGTAGTAGCAGTACTACTAGTTGTTGTAGTAGAACTTGTGGTAGTCGCAGTGGTTGTAGTAGCAGTACTTGTAGTAGCAGAATTGTAGCAATTGTAGTAGTAGTAGGGGAAGTAGTAGTAGTCAAAGTAGCAGTAGTAGTAATAGCAGTACTAATAGCGGTAGTTGGAGCAGTAGTTGTTTTAGTTGTAGCAGAAGTAGTAGTAGAAGTAGTTGTACTAGTAGAAGCAGTAGTAGAAGTAGTAGGAGTCGGAGTAGTAGAAATAGTAGTAGAAATAGTTGCCATAATAGTAGTAGTAACAGCAACAACAACAACAGTAGTTGTATTAGTAGTTGTTGTCTTAGTAGCCAAAGTAGTAGTAGTAGTAGCAGTAGCAGTAGCAGTTGTAGAGATCGG
>RXID01022025.1:0-10131 GCA_005019695.1 Trichopus zeylanicus subsp. travancoricus
CTGCTACTATTACATATACTAAAATTTCTCCTACTACTACCACTACTACTCTTGCTACTACTACTACTACTACTACTATGGCCACTACTACTACTACTCCGGCTACTACTTCTACTACTATGACTGCTAGGACTACTATGACTACTCCGATGACTACTTATACTACTCCTCCTACTACTACTACTACTATAGCTAGTACTTCTACTACTACTGCAACTACTGTTGCTACTACTACTACTACCACTATTACTACTATTGCAGCTGCTATTGCAACAACAACAACTATGACTACTACTACTACTGCTACTACTACTTCTACTACTACTACTACTACTTCTGCTTCTACTGCAAGTACTACTTGTACTACTACCTCTACTACTACTACTATTGCTACTATTAGTATACTACAACTACTACTATAACTACTGCTACTAGTATGCCTATACTGACTTGTACTCCTCCTATGACAACAACAACTACTACTACTTTGACTACAACTACAACATCAACTCCTAATACTACAACTACTACTATTTCTACTACTACTAATACCACAACAATAACTACTACTACTACAAGTAGTACTACTACAACTACTGCTACTGCTACTACTACTGCTACTACTTCTACTACTACAACAGTAGCAACAACAACAATAGTATTAGTAGTAGTATTAGTGTTAGTAGTAGTAGTAGGAGTAGAGTAGCAGTAGAGGTAGCAATAGTAGTTGTAGCAATAGAACTTGTAGCAGCATTAGTCGCAGTACAGCAGTGGCAGCAGTAGTAGTTATTATTATAGTAGCTAAGTAGCAATAGGAGTTACAGTAGACATAGTAGCCATAGTAGTAGTGGTAGTAATTGCCTTAGTTGAAGGAGTCATAGTAGTAATAGCAACAATAAATGTAGTAGTAGGGAAGCAGTGATAGTCACAGCAGCAACAACAGTTGTAGTAGTAGTAGTGTTACTAGTAGTGGTACTAGTAGTAGGAGTAGTAGTAGTAGCAACAACAACAACAGAACCAGCAGTAGTAGCAATAGTAGTAGCAACAGGAGTAGCAGTAGTTACAGTCATAGTAGTAGTAGTAGAAGTAGTACTAGTAATTGGAGAAGCAGAAGCAGTAGCAGAACTAGGAGTTATTGTAGTAGTAGTAGTTGTAGTAGTAGTAGTACTTGTTGTTGTTGCAGTAGCAATAGTAGGAGGAGTGGTAGTAGTAGTAGTTGTTGTTGTAGTTGTAGTTGTAGTAATAGTAACAGTTGTTGTAGTAGTAGAAGTAATAGTAGCTACAACAACAACAACATTAATAGCAGTAGTAGCAGTATTAGTGGTAGTAGGAGTTGTAGTAGTGGAAGTAGTAGCAGTAGTAATAGTAGTAATTGTGGTGGTAGTAGTGGCAGCAGTAGTAGTAGTTATTGTAGTTGTGATTATAGTAGTAGTATTACTAGTAATTGAAGTAAGTAGTAGTGGTGGTGGTGGTGGTGGTAGTAGTAGTCATAGTAGTTGTAGGAGTATGAGGAGTAGTAGTAACAATATTGGTAGTAGTAGTAGTAGTAGTAGTAGTAGTAGTAGTAGTAGTAGTAGTAGTAGTAGTAGTAGTAGTAGTAGTAGTAGTAGTAGTAATAGGAGTATTAGGAGTAGCAATAGTTGTAGGAGTAGTAGTAGTTCTTGTAGTAGTAGTAGTAGCGGTCATAGTACTAGTAGTCGCAATAGTAGTAGCAAGAGTAGTAGTAGTTGTAGTAGCTATGATTGTATGGGTAGTAGAAGTAGTAGTAGCAGTTGTTATAGTGGTAATAGTTTTCGTGGTAGTAGTTGTAGTAGGAGTGGAAGTTGTAGTAGGAATGGTAGTATTAGTAGGAGTAGCAGCGGTACTAGCATTGGTAGTAGCTATAGCAATAGCAACAGTAGTAGTAGTTGGAGGAGGAAGTTGTAGTAGGTAGTAGGAATGGTGGTGGTTGTAGTAGTAGTAGTAGTAGTAGTAGTAGTAGTAGTAGTAGGAGGAGGAGGAGTAGCAGTGGTAGTAGCAATGGTAGAAGGTGTAGCAGCAGCAGAAGTAGTAGTAGTTGGAGGAGAATTTTGTTGTATGTAGTAGGAATGGTAATAGTAGTAGTAGTAGTAGTAGTAGTAGTAGTAGCCGTAGTAGGAGTAGCAGCAATAGTAACAATAGTAGTAGCTGTAGCAATAGCAGCAGTTGTAGTACTTGGACGAGGAGGAGGCGGAGCAGTATGAGTAGGAATATGAGTAGGATTAGTAGTAATAGGTGTAGTCGTTATAGGATTATTGGTCATAGTACTTGGATTAGAAGTAGCAGTAGGACTTGGAGGAAGTGTAGTAGCAGTAGAAGTTGTTATAGAAGTTGTAGTAGGAGTAGTTATAGTAGAAGTAGCAGAAGTAGGTGTAGGAGTAGTTGTATTAGTAGTAGTGGTAGTACTAGTAGTAGTTGTAGTAGTTGTAATAGAAGTAGTAGCAGCAGCAGTAGTAATAGCATTACTAGTAGTTATTGCAATAGCTACAGTAGAAGCAACAGCCGCAATAATAGTTGTAGTAGGTACAGCCGTAGTAGTAGTAGTAGTAGTGGTAGTGGTAGTAGTAGTAGTACCAGTAGGAGTCAGAGTAGCAGTAGCATAAGTATGAGTCAGAGTAGTAGTTGTAGGAGCTAGATCTCAAGTAGGAGTAGAAGTAGTAGTAGTAGTAGTAGTAATAAGAGTTGTAATAGTTGCAGTGGTAATAGTAGTGGTAGTAATTATACTAGTAAGAGATGTAATAGTTGTTATAGTAGTAGTAGTAGAAGAAGAAGTAGTAGTAATAGCAATAGCAATGGTAGTAATTAAAGAAGTAATACTTATAGTAGTAGCAGAAATAGTAGTAGTTGTTGTAGTAGTCATAGTAGTAGTAGTAGGAGTTGGAGTAGGAGTAGTAGTATGAGTTAGAGTAGTAGTAGTAATAGCGCTACGAATATGAGTATGTGTGGTACTAGGAGAAGTACCAATTGCAGTAGTCGAAGTAGGTATAGTAGCTGTTGTAGTAATAGCAATAATAGTAATAATAGTAGTAGCTATTATTGCAATAGTGGTTGTAGTGGTAGGAGTAGCAGTCACAGTAGTAGTAGTAGTAGTAGCAGTAGTAGCAGCAATAGTATTAGTAGTAGAAGCAGTGTTAGTAATAGTCATTGTCGTAGTAGTATGAGTAGTGTTAATAGTAGCTATGGTGGCTATAGTAGTAGTTGCAGAAGTAGTGGTAGTACTTGTAGTAGTAGTAGAAGTAGTGGTGGTGGTGGTGGTGGTGGTAGTAGTAGTAGTAACAGTAGTAGCGGTAATAATAGTAGAAGCAGCAGCAGTAGTAGTAGTAATAGTCATGAAAGTAGTAGAAGTAGTACTAGTATTAGTGGTAATAGAAGTAGTGGTAGTAGAAGTAGTAGGAGCAGTAGTAGGAGCAGTAGTAGTGGTAGCAGTAGAAGTAGCATTAGTAGTAATCTCAGAGGCAATTGTAGTAGTAGTAGTAGTAGTGCAGTAGCAGTAGCAGCCATAATTGAGGTAATAGTAGTAGCTGCTGCAATAGTCGTAGCTGTAGTAGTTGTAGGTGTAGTATAAGTAGTTGCAGTAGTGATAGTAATACTAGCAGCAAAAGTTATAGTAGTTGTAGCAGTAGTAGGAGGAGGAGGAGGAGGAGGAGCTGTAGTAGTAGTAGCAGCGGTAGTAGTACTAGTAGTAGTTATTATAGTAGTAGCAGCTGTTGTCATAGTATTGGAAGTAGTAGTAGAAGTTGTAGTAGCAGCAGCAGTAGCTCCAGTACTAGCAGTAGTAGCAATAGTAGCAATAGTAGCAGCAGTAGTAGCAATACTAGTAGCAATAGTACCAATTGCAGAAGTAGTAGTTGTGACAGTAGTATAAGTAGTAGTATAAGTAGTACCAGTAGTAGTTAAGTTAGTAGTTGCAAAGTAGTAGGAGAAGTGGTAGGAGTAGTAGCAGTAGCTGCAGTAGTAGTAGTTGTAGCAATAATAGTAATAGTAGTAGTAATAGTTGTAATAGTGGTAGTAGTAGTAACAGTAGTAGGAGTAGTAGTAGTAGTAGTAGTAGTAGTAGTAGTAGTAGTAGTACTAGTAGTAGTAGTTCTTGAATTACTAGTAGTAGCAGTAGTAGTAGTAATAGTAGCAACAGTAGCTAGTAACAATAGTAGTTGTAATTGTATGAGTAGTAACAGAAGTCATAATAATAGTAGTAGTTGTTGTAGTAGTAGAACTAGTAGTCGTAGTAGTAGAAGCAGAAGTGGTAGCGGTAGTAGTAGTTGTTGTACTAGTACAAGAAATAGTAGTAGTAGAAGCCTTAGTAGTTGTGGTAGCAGTAGTAGTAGTAATATTAGTAGTAATAATAGGAGTAGTGGTAGTAGTAGCAGAAACAACAGCAGCAGCAGCAATGGTAGTAGTAGTAGCAAATATGCGAGTAGTAGTACTGGCTATAGTAATAGTAGTAGTAGTAGTTGTTGTTGTAGTAGTAGTAGAGTATAGCTGGTAGCCGCAGTGGTAAAAGTAGTAGTTGTAGTGGCGACAGCAGTAGTAGTAGTGGTAGCTCTAGTAGTAGTAGGAAAAGTAGTAGTAGAAGTTGTAGTAGTAGCAGTAGCAGAAGAAGCAGTAGTGGCAGAAGTTGCAGTAGAAGTAGTAGTAGAAGCAGTAGTAGTAGTAAAAGTGGTGGTCATAGTGGTAGCAACCATAGTGGCAACAGTACTTGATTCGTAGTAGTAGAAGGAGCAATAGTTGGAGCAGTAGCAGTAGTAGCAGGTGTTGCTGTAGTAGTAGCAGTAGCAATAGTAGTAGTAGGATTAGTAGCTGTAGCAGTAGTAGGAGTCATAGAAATAATAGTGTTAGATGTAGCAGAAGTAGCAGTAGCAGCAACAATAGCAGTAGTAATAGTATGAGTACGAATATTAGTAGTAGCAACGGTGGAAGTTGTAGTAGAAGTAGTACTAGTAATAGTAGTTATAGTTGTACTAGTAGTAGTAATAGTAGTAATAGTAGCAGCAGAAAAATAGTAGTAGTAGTAATAGTAGTATTAGTTGTAGTAGTAGTTGTAATTGTAGTAGTAGTACTAGTTGTAGTAGTAACTGAATTAGTAATAGTAGTAGTAGCACTAGCTATTGTAGTTGTAATAGAATTAGTAGTAGTAGTAGCAGTTGTTGCATTAGTAGTAGTAGTAGTAGTCATAGTAGTAGTAGTAGTGGTAGATGAAGTCATTGTAGTAAGGGTAGGAGTAGGAATAGCAATAGTAGTAGCAGGGGCAAGAGTAGTAGTAGTAGTAGTTGTTGTTGTTGTTGTTGTTGTTGTAGGAGTAGTAGTCGTATAGTAGTAGTAGTAGTAGCTATAGTGGGAGTAGTTGTAGGAGTCATAGTAGTTGGAGTAGTGATAGTACTAGTAGTAGTAGTTGTAGCAACTACAACAAATGCAGTAGCCGTAGTAGTAGTAGTCGAGGTAGTATTTGTAGTAATGGGAGTAGTTGTAGTATTAAGCGTAAAAATAATAATAGTAATAGTAGTAGTGGTAGTAGAAGTAGTAGCAGTAGATGTAGTAGCAATTGTCATAGTAGGAGCTATAATAGTTGTAGTAGTAGAAGTTGTAGCAAAAGTAGTAGTGGTATTAGTTGTAGTAGCAGTAACAGAGGTAGTAGTAGTAGTAGGAGGGGGAGGAGGAGGAGGGGGATGAAGAGGTTGTGTAGTAGCAGCAACTGCAGTAGTAATAGTTGTTGTTGTAGTAGTTGTGGTTAGTAGTAGTAGTGCCAGTAGTGGTAGTACTTGCAGTAGTAGTAGTAGTAGTAGTAGTAATAGTTGTAGTAATAGTAGTAGTAGTAGTAGAGGTAGTAGTAATAGTAGTAGTAGTAGTAGTAGTAGTTGGTGGAGTAGTAGTAGAAGTACTAGTAGTAGTCATAGTAGTAGTACTAGTACTACTAGTAGTAGAGGTTGTAGCAGTACTAGTTGTGATAGTAGTAATAGTAGTAGGAGTAGTAGTAGTGCTAGAAGACTTGAAGTAGAAGTAGTAGGAATAATAGTAGTAGTAGTAGTCGTAATAGCAGTTGGAGTAGTAGTAGTATTATTTGGTGTAGCAGTAATAGTATTGTTAATGGTAATAATTGTAGTTGTAGGAGTAGTAGTGGTACTTGTAAAAGTAGCTGTAGTATTAGTGTAGTAGTTGCAGTAGTAGTAGTAATTGCAATAGAAGTAGTGGTAGTAGTAGAAGTATTAGTGGTCATTGAAGTTGTAGTAGCTATGGTAGTGGTAGAAGCGGTAGTAGAGGTCATAGTAGTAGTAGTAGGGGTGGTGGTGGTCTTAGTAGTCATAGTAGTAGTGGTAGCAGTGATCATAGTAGTAGTAGTAGTAGTAGTAGAAGTAGTAGTAATAGTATTAGTAGAAGTATTATTATTATTATTATTATTATTATTATTATTATTATTATTATTAGCAGCAGTTGTAGTAGTATTAGTGATAGTAGTAGAGGTTGTAGTAGTAGTTGTAGTAGTAGTAGTAGTAGTTGTTGTTGTTGTTCTTGTTGTTGTTGTAGTAGTACAGTAGGAGGCAGTAGCAACAGTAGTTGTAGTCGTAGTTTTAATAGTAGTTGTAGTACTTGTTGCAGTAGTAATAGAAGTAGTAGTAGTAGCAGTAGTAAACGTAGTAGTTGTAATAGTTATAGTTATAATAGTAGTAATAGTTGTATTAGTTGTAGTAGGAGTAGGAGTAGGAGTAGGAGTAGGAGTAGCAGGAGTAGAAGTATGAGGAGGAGTAGCAGTAGCAGAAGCAGTAGCAGTAGCAGAAGCAACAGTAGTAGTAGTAACAGGAGTAGTAGTAGTATTAGAAGTAACAATAATAATAGTAGTAGTAGTAGCAATTGTAATAGTAGTTGTTGTTATAGTAGCAGCAGTCATAGTAGGAGCTATGGTAGTTGTAGTTGTAGTAGGAGTTGCAGTAGTTTGAGTACTGGTAGGAGTTGGAGTTGGAATAGGAGGAGGAGGAGGAGGAGGAGGAGTAGTAGTAGCAGTAGTAGTAATTACAGCAGTAGTAGCGGCAGTAGTAGTAATAGTAGTAGTTGTTGTTGTTGTTGCAATAGTAGTAGTGGGTGTAAGAGTAGTAGCAGTAGCAGTAGCAATAGTAGTAGTAGTAGAAGTCGGAGTAGTCCGAATAGTAGGAGTAATAGCAGTAGTAGTAATAGTTGGAGCAGCAAGCATAGTCATACAAGAAGTAGGAGCGTATGGAGGAGAAGTATTAAGAGTAGTTCTACCATAATAGTAGCAGCAGCAGCAGCAGTAGTAGTAGTACTAGTAGTACTAGTAGCAAAAGTAGTAGTAGTGGTAGTAGCTGTAGGACAAGAGGCAACAACAGTAGCAGTAGTAGTAATTGCCGCAGTAGTACTAGTTGTAGCAGTAGTAGTAGCTATAGTACAAGAGGCAATAGTAGCAGCAGTAGTTGTAATTGTCGCTGTAGTACTAGTTGTAGCAGTAGTAGCAGAAGTAATAGTAATAGCTGAAGTAGTACTACTCGTAATTATAGTACGAGTAGCAGTAGTAGTAGTAGTTTTTGTAGGAGTTGGTGTAGGAGTAGGACGAATCATACTTGTAGTGGCTGTAGTGCAACTAGTAGTTGTTGTAGTAGTAGTAGTAGTAGTACTATTAGTAGCAGTAGCAGCAGTAGTAGTAATAGTAATAGTAGTTATAGTCGCAGTAGGTGTAAGAGTAGGAAGAGTAGTAGGAGCAGCAGCCGCAGCAGTAGTAGTAATAGGTGTTGTAGTCTTAGTAGTTATAGCAGTACTAGTAGTAGTAGTAACAATTGCAGTAGTAATAGTTGTGGTAGAAGTGGTAGTTGTAGAAGTATTTGTCGAAGTAGAAGCAGTAGTTGGAGTTGTAGTAGGAATAGCAGTTTGCATAGAATTAGTTGTAATAGTAATAGTGATAGTAGTAGTAGTAATAGTAGCAGCGGTAGTGTTAGAGGTAATAGTAGTGTTAGAGGTAGTAGTAGGAGGGGTACTAGTAGTTGTAGTTGCAGTAGTAGTAGTTGCAATAGTAGTAGTAGTAGCAGTAGTAGTAGTAGTAGTATTAGTAGTAGAAGAAGTTGTTGTTGTTGTAGTAGTAGCGACAGTATTAGTAGTCATTGTAGAAGTAGGAGCAGTAATAGTAATAGCAGTAGTAGAAGTTATAATAGTTGAAATAGTAATAGTCGGAATAGTAGTAGAAGTAGTAATAGTTGCTGTAGTAACAGTAGTTGCAATAGAAGTAGCAGTAGCAGTCGAAGTAGTAGTAGTAGTAGTAATAGTCGCATTATTAGCAGTAGCAAAAGTGGTAATTGCATTAGTTGTAGTAGTAGTAGTTGTAGTAGTAGTAATAGTGGTAGTTGTTGCAGGAGCATTAGGACTAGTAGCGGTAGTAGTAGCGGTGGTAGTAGTAGTTGTTGTTGTTGTAGTAGTCCTAGTACTAGTAGTAGTGGTGCTAGTGGTAATAGTAGAAGAAGTAGTAGTAGTAGTAGTAGTCGTTGTAATCCTACAAGTTGCGGTAGCCTTTGTTGGAGTAGCAAGAACAGTTGCTATAGTAGTAGTAGTAGTGGTAGTTTTGGTTATTGTTGTTATTGTTGTTGTTGTTGTTGTAGTCATAGAAGAAGTAATAGCAGTACTAGTAGTAGTAGTATTAGTGATAGTAGCAGTAGTAGAAGTAGTTGTAGTAGTAATAGTAGTAGCAGTAGTAGTAGTAGTCACAACGGTAGTAGTAGTAGTAGTAGTAGTAGAAGTTGTAGTAATAGTTGTGGTTGAGTAGTAGTAGGAGTGGTAGTAGTCATAGCAGGAGCCGGAGTATTGGTAGTAGTGATAGTAGCAGTTGCCGGAGTAGTAGTCGTACAAGCAGAAATAGTTGTAGTAGTTTTAACGTAATAGAAGTTACAACGGTATTAATACTAGAGGTAGTAGTAGTACAAGTAGAAATAGTTGTAGTAGTTTTAACGTAATAGAAGTTACGACGGTATTAATACTAGAGGTAGTAGTAGTAGTAGTAGTAGTAGTAGTAGTAGTAGTATTCGTAGTAGTAGTAATAGTAGTAGTAGTAGTAGTAGTAGTAGTAGTAGTAGTAGTAGTAGTAGTAGCAGCAATAGTAGTAGTAGTAGTTGTTGTTGTTGTTGCGGAGTAGTAGTAGTAGTAGCAGTAGAAGTAACAGGAGGAGGAGTAGTAGTAGTAGTTGCAGCAATAGTAGTAATAATAGTAGTTGTAGCAGCAGTGGTAGTAGCAGCAGCAGTAGTAGTGGTCATGGTGGTGGTGGTGGTGGTAGTAGTAGTAGTAGTTGTCGAAGTAATAGGAGTAGTTGTTGTAGTAGTAGTAGCCATAGTAGTAGTGGTAATAGTAGTAGTAGTAGTAGCAGAAGAAGTGGTTGTAGTAGAACTAATAGTAGTATTAGTAGTAGTTGTTGTTGTAGTAGTAGTTGTAGAAGTAATAGTAGTAGTAGAAGTAGTAGTAGTAGTAGTAAATAGTAGTAGTAGCAGTAGTAGTAGCAGTAGTAATAATTGGAATAGTAGCAGTAATAATAGTAGAAGTAGTGGCAGTAGTAGTAGTAGTAGTAGCAGTGGTAGTAGTAGAAATGGTAGTAGTAGGTGTTGTAGCAGCGGTAGTAGTTGTAGTAGTAGACGTAGTAGTATCAGTAGTGGTAGAAGCTGCAGCAGCAGCAGTATTTGTTGTTATAGTTGTTCTTGTTGTAGTCATAGTAGTAGTAGAAGTAGTAGTAGTTGTTGTTGTAGTAGTAGTAGTAGTCGTTAGTGTAATAGTTGTAGTAGTAGTGGTAGCAGTAGTAGTAGTTATAATAGTAGTAGTAGTAGTAGTAGTAGTGGCAGCTGTAGTTATAATAGTAGTAGTAGTAGTAGTAGTAGTACTAGTAGCTGTTGTTGTAGTTGTAATAGTTGTAATAGTAGTAGTAGTAGTAGTTGTTGGAGTAGTGGTAGTAGTAATAGTAGTTGTTGTAGCAGCAGCAGTAGTAGTAGTACCAGTAGTAGTAGTACCAGTATCTGTAGTAGTTGTTGTAGTAGTAGTAGCAGTAGTAGTAGTAGTAGTATTTGTAGTAGTAGTAGTAGTAGTTGGATAAGTAGCAGTAGTAGTTGTTGTTGTTGTAGTCCTAGTAGTAGTTGTTGTTGT
>RXID01022025.1:10151-45168 GCA_005019695.1 Trichopus zeylanicus subsp. travancoricus
GTTGTTTAGTATTAGTTGTAGTAGTCATGCTTGTATTAGTAGTCGCAATAGAAGTACCAATAGTAGCAGTCACAATCGTAGTAATAATCATAGCAGTAGTAGTAATAGTGGTAGTTATAGTTCGAGTATTTGGAATAGTAATAGTAGTTGTTGCAATAGCAGTTGTAGCGGCAGTAGTAGTAGTTGTTGCAGTAGCCGTAGTACTAGACATAGTAGTCGCAGTTGTAATAATAGTAGTTGTAGTAGTATTAGTGGAAGTTGTTGTTGGAGTATTGGGAATAGTAAGTAAAGTAGTAGTAGTAATTCTAGCAGCAGTAGTAGTAGTTGGAATAGTAATAGCAGTAGTTGTTGTTGTTGTCTTAGTAGTAGTAGTAGGAGTTGCAGTAGTAGTAGTAGAAGAAGAAGTAATAGTAGTAGTAGTTGTAGTAGTAGTAGTGGTAGTAATAGTAGTAGTAGTTGTTGTTGTTGTTGTAGTAATAATAGTAGTAGTAATAATTGTTGTAGTAGTAGTAATAGTAGTAGTAGTTGTTGTTATTGTTGTTGTTGTTGTTGTAGTAGTAGTAGTAGTTGTTGTTGTTGTTGTAGTACTAGTAGTAGTAGTAGCAATAGTACTCCTACACCTACTTCTACTCCGATGACTGCCAGTACAACTACTCCTGCTTCCACTATTCCAATTACTACTACATCTTATGCTACTACCACTCCTATTTCAACTCGTACAACAACAACAACTACTACTACGACTCCTAATACTACTATGAATACTTCATCTACTACTATTACAACTACTAATGCTGCTACTGCTACTACTACTATCACTATAACTACTACTCCTGCTTTTGCCATTGCTGCTACGACCATTGCTTCTGCTACAACTACTGCTTTTACTATTGCAGCCACTACTCTGCTACTAGTTCTACTACTAATATTACTACTATTGCTGCTGCTATTGTTACTACTATTGTTGCTGCTGCTGCTAGGCTACTACAACTACTACTTTTGACGGTATAACTATTTCTAGTACTACAACTGCTATTGCTACTACGAATACTTCTGCTGCGACTTGTACTACTACGACTACTACCATCACTACTATTGCCACTGCTGCTACAGTAGCTACTACCGCTACTGCTGCTACTACAACTACAGCAACTATTACTACTACCACTACAACAACTACTATTACCGCTACTACTACTGCTGCTGCTACTACTACTCCTACTAGTACAACAACTACTTCTACTGCTATTACTACTACTATTACTATTACTACTACTATTACTACTACTGCTGCTGCTGCTACTACTGCTGCTGCTACTACTGCTGCTGCTGCTACTGCTGCTATTACTATTACTACTATGACAACTACTACTACTTTCCACTGCTACTATTACTACGACAACCACTATAGCTGCTACTACCGCTACTACTAATGCTGTTGTTGTTGCTATTGCTACAACAACAACTACTTTTACTATTACAACTGCTGTTACCACTACTACTAATGCTGATGTTGCTATTACTGCTACAACTACTGCTTCTACTACTACTATTGCTACTACTACTGCAACCAATACTAGTAATACTACTGCTATTGCTATTTCTATTGTTCCTACTACTACTACTGCTATGGCTACTACTTCTACAACTACTACTTCTGCTGGTACTACTGCTACTACTTCCATAATTGCTACTATTACTACTAGTACTGCTGCTGCAACTACTCCTACTACAACTACTACAACTACTATTACTATTACCACTATTGTTGTTGCAGCTACTACCACTAGTGCTAGTACTACTAATCCTGCTAGTTCTACTACTACCTTTAATACTACTATGGCTACTACTACTTCTGTTGCAGCTAATATAACTATTACTACAATTGTTAAACTACTAGCACTAGTGCTACGACTATTACTGCTGCTGCTACTACTACTGTTACTACTGCTGCTATAATTTCTACTACTACTACTGCCACTTTTGCTACTACCTCTGCAACTACTACTTCTAGTTCTGCAATAGTGTTTGCTACTATTTATGCTACTACAACTACTAACACTATTACTACTACTACTACTATTACTACTACTGCTACTACTACTACAACTAGTACTTCTGCTACCACTACTATTGCTACTACTACTACTACTACTGCTACTACTACTACTACAACAACAACAACAACAAGTACTACTACTACTCTGCTGCTGCTGCTACTACTACGATGACTACTACTACTACCTCTACTAATGCTTCTACTACTACTACTGTTGCTAGAACTACAACTAGTACAACAACTACCACTGCTATGACTGCCACTACAATTACTACTACTGTGACTACCGCTACCTATACTACCACTACCGCTACTACTACTACCGCCACTACTATTACTACTACTACTTCTACTATCGCTACTACTCGTACATCTAATACTACTACTAATAATAATAAGGCAACTGCTGCTACTATGGCCACAACTATTGCTATAGCTGCCACAACTACTACTAGTAATACCACTGCTGCTGCTGCTGCTACTACTACTATTAGTACTGAAAGTACTGCTATTGTTGTTGCTACTACCACTAATAGTACTACAACAGCTATGGCTACTTCCACCACTACTGCTGCTACTGCTACTTCTACTACAGCAGCTACTACTACTACTAATACTTCTTCTACTATGACTACTACAATAACTACAACTATTACTACTTCTACTACTACTGCTACTTTAGTTGCTTCTACTCCAACTACTAATACTACCACTACAGCTAGTACTGCAACTAATACTACTTCTACTACTGTTGCAACTACTACTATTTCTAGTACAACTACTATTGCCGCTACTACTGTAGCTATTGTTGCCTCTGCCAACCCTACTATTGCTTCTGGTGTGAGTACTACTACCGCTACTACTTCTTAAACTACTACTACTATTGCTACTATTACTACTACTAGTACTATTACTACTATTACTCCTACCGCTGCTGCTACTACTATTACCACTACTACTGCGGCTACTACTACTATTGCTGCTACTATTACTATTGCTGTTGATGCTGCTGCTGCTACTACTACGACTCCTACATCTTTGACTACTACTACAACCGCTACTACTCCTAACACTTGCACTATCGCTACTACTACTACAACTAATACTCCTACTACAGCTAGTATTACTTCTACCACTACTACTACTCTCTCAACTACTACTAATACTATTGCAATTACTACTACT
The DNA here is from genome assembly GCA_005019695.1 of Trichopus zeylanicus subsp. travancoricus. NCBI lineage: Eukaryota > Viridiplantae > Streptophyta > Magnoliopsida > Dioscoreales > Dioscoreaceae > Trichopus > Trichopus zeylanicus. The sequence goes on from RXID01022025.1 coordinate 13,396, forward strand.
CCTACTACTACTACAACTACAACTACTACTCCTTCGACTTTTGCTACTCCTTCCATTGCTTCTACTACTAGTACTACAACTAATACACCTATTACTACTGCTACAACAACAACTACAAATCCTACAACTATTACTACCCCTACTACTGCTAGTCCTACTACTACTCCTGCCACTACTACACCTACTACTACTACTACTCCTACTACTACAGAAACTACTTAAGCTACTTCTACTACTACTGCTGCTACAGCTACGATTGTTGCTACTACAACAACTGCTACTACCAGTACTACTAATACTACTACTACTAATGTTGTTACTACTACTACTACTACTACTACTACTATTGCAACTCCTATTACTACTACTACTGCAACAACTACTGCTACTGCTACTACTATTCCTACTACTATTACTGCTGCTATTACTACTACTGCTACTACTACTTCTACAATTGCTACTAATACTACACTTACTACTCGTAATACTCCAACTACAACTTCCACTACTACTACAACTACTATTACTATGATTGCGACTACTACTTCTGGTACTACTATTATTGCAACAACTACTACTACTTCTGCTAAAACTGCTACTACAACAACGACTACTACTACTCCTAATACTCGAACTATAACTGCCACTATTACTATTACTGCTACAACTATTACTATGATTGTGACTGCTACTATTGGTACTTCTGTTGCTACTCCTGATACAAGCATGACTACTATAACTAATACTCAACTACAACTATTACTTCTACTACTACTACTACTACTACTACTATCACTACCACTACTACCACTACTACTACTACTACTAATAATTCTACTATGACTACTACTACCACTACGACTACTACTACTAATACAACTACTATTGCTACTAATACTACTACCCTAACTACAGCTACTGCTACTACTGCTACTGCTGCTGCTGCTCCTACTACTACTACAACAACTACTACTACGACTTCTACTACTACTACAACTACTACTATTTCTAATACTCCAGATATAACTTCAACAACCACAACCTCAACTGCTACTACTACTACAACAACAGCTACTGCTGCTTCTTCTTCGACTGCTACTACTACAACTTCTACTACTCCTACCACTACTGCTACTACTACTACTACAACTAGTACACCTATTGCTACTTTTAATACTACTACTACTACTGCTACTACTACATGTACTACTACTCCTACAACTACTAAAACAACATTTGCTACCTCTACTACTTCTACTACTGCTGTTGTTCCGGTTGTTGCTACTACTACAATTGCTATTGCTAGCATAACTAAAACTACTCCGACTAAGATTGCTACTACTACTACTACTACTACTACTACTACTACTAATACTACTACCAGTACTTACCACTACCACTCCTCCTCCTACTACTACTACTACCACAACTACTACTACTCCTATTACTATTCCTACTTCTACTACTACTTCGGCTATTTCGACTACTACCACAACATCCACTCCTACTACTACTACAACTACAACAACTACTAATACAGTTACTATTCGTACAACAACAACAACAACTACTACTGTTGCTGATACTACTACTACTGCTACTACTACTACAACAACCACTACTACTACTTATGCTACAACTGCTACTACTACTACTACTACTCCTCCCCCTAATACTCCAACTTTTGCTACTATTAGTATTAATACTATTACTATGATTGCAACTAATACTACTGGTACTACTGCTCCTACTACTACTTCAATTACTACTCCCACTTCTACTACAATTGCTACTACTACTGCTGCTGCTGCTAATACTCTAACTATGACTTTCACTATTACGGCTACTACTCGTCTTCTTACTACGACTGTGACTACTACTACTGGTACTTTTACTGCTACTCCTAATACAGGCACGACTACTACAACTACTACTCAATTGCTACTACTACTTCTACTACTACTACTACTACTACTACTACTACTACTACTACTACTACTACTACTACTACTACTAATTCTACTACGACTAATACTACCACTACGACTACTACAACTAATAAAACTACTATTGCTACTAATACTACTACCCTAACTACAGCTACTGCTGCTGCTGCTGCTACTCCTAGTACTACTACAACAATGAATACTATTGCTTCTACTACTACTACAACTACTACTATTCCTAATACTCCAGATATAACTTCAACAACCACTACCTCGACTGCTACTACTACTACAACAACAACTACTACTGCTACTTCTGCTACTTCTACTACTACTACTACTACTACAACTTCTACTACTCCTACGAATACTGCTACTACTATGACTACTGCTGCTACTACTACTCCTACTACTACTGAAAGAACTTCTGCTACCTCTACTACTTCTACTACTGCTATTATTGCGATTGTTGCTACTACTACAATTGCTACTGCCAGCATAACTAAAACTACTACTACTAATACTGTTACTACTACTACTACTACTACTACTACTACTACTACTACTACTACTAGTACTACTACTATTGATGCTACAGCGACTGCTATAACTACTAATACTAATAATAATACAACTCCTACTATGACTGCTATTACATCAACGACAATAACAACAACAACTACTACTATGACTACTACTACTGCTATTACTACTACTACTACTACAACTATAACTTTTGCTACTACTACTACTTGTACTACTACAACAATTGCTACTGCTATTACTAATATGACAAGAATAACAACAGGTACTACTACTACCACTGCTACTACTACCATTACTACTAATACTACTACTACCACTACTACTACTACCATTACTACTAATACTACAACTACAACTGCTACAACTACTATTACTGCTACTGCTACTACTACTACCACTACCACTACTACTAGTACAACTAGTCCATTCTTACCCTTACACCAACTACCGCTTCTATTCTGACTAGTATTACTACTGCTCCTCCTATTCCTATGCGTACTACTAATCCTACTACTACTACTACCACCACCACCACAACTACTACTATTGCTACTACTACTATTACTATTACTGCAGTTGCTGCTATTGTCAAAAATACTTCTACTATTACTACTACTACTACAAATACTACAACTACTACTATTACTACAACTACTTCTACTGCTACTATTACAATCAGAATAAGTACTACTACTACAACTATGACTACCACTATAGCTACTCAAACTACTATTATTAATAATACTACTACTACTCCTACTTCAAGTCGTACAACCATGACTACTACTATCACTACTAATACTACACTACTACTATTACAACTACTAATACTGCTACTGCTGCTGCTGCTACCACTATAACTATGACACCTACTTTTGCTACTACTGCTGCGACAATTGCTTCTACTGTTGTTGCTGCTACTACTACCACAAACACTACTCCGCTACTACTACTACTACTACTACTACTAACACTACTACTATTATTGTTGTTATTGTTACTACTACTACTACTACTACTAATCCTATGGCTGCCACAACTTCTACTTCTGCTGGTTCTACTGCGGCTTGTACTATAATTGCTATTTCAACTACTAGTACTACTGCTTCAACTAATACTACTACTACTATTGCTGCAGCAGTAGCTACTACCACTACATCTACTACGAATACTACAACATCTATTACTACTACCACTGCTACTACTACTATTGCTGCTACTTCTGCCACCACTACTACTACTAGTTAAACAACAACTACTGCTATTACTACTACTACTCCAGCTACTACTACTACTACTAGTGCTACTACTACTACTACTATGGCAACTACTACTACTACTACTACTACTACTACTACTACAGCAGCTACTACTACTACAGCTACTACTACCACTACTACTAATGCTGCTAAAACTACTACTTCTCTGCCTCCTCCTTCTACTACTACTACTACTTCTACTGTAACTGCTACTACTATTATTACTAATTCTGATGCTACTATACAACTACAACTACTGCTTCTACTACTACTATTGCAACTACTAATGTAACCACCATAGTTGCAACAACTATTACCACTTCTGCTGCAGTTACTAGTACTGCTACTACCACTACAATTGCTACTACTAATCCTGCTACTAATACTACTACTATTACTACTATTATGGCTACTATTGCTCTTGTTGTTGCTAGTATAACTATTACTACTACTACTATTACTGCAAGCACTGTTACTGCGACTACTACTATAGCTATAATTTCTATTCCTACTACTACCACTTCTGCTTCTACTTTTGGAACTCCTACTTCTAGTTCTGCAACAGTGTCTACTGCTATTTATGCTACTACCACCACCACTACTACTACTAACGCTATTGCCACTACTACTACTATTATTATTATTACTACTACTGCTACTACTACTATTACTTCAACTACTATTGCTACTAGAACTATTACTACTGCTATAACTGCTACTGCTTCTACTACTAACACCACATTTGCGATTACTTCTGGTACTACTTCTGCTACTACTACAACAACAACAAAAACAACAACTACTACCACTATTACTTCTGCTACTACAACTACTACAGCAAAGACAACTACTGCAACTATTACTACTATCACAACTAGTAGTAGTTGTAGTAGTAGTAATAGTGGTAGCAGTTGTAATAGCAGTAGTAGTTGTTGTTGTTATTATAGTAGTAGAAGTCGTAGTAGCAGTTGAAGAAGTTGTAGTATTTGGAATAGTGGCAAAAGAAGGGGATGGAGTTGGAATAGTAGTAGTAAAAGTAGATGTTGTAGTAGTCACAGAAGTATTATTAGCAAAGTAGTAGTAGTAAGAGGAGGAGGAGTAATAGGAGTAGCAAAAGAAGTAGTAGTAGTAGTAGGAGTTGCAGTTGTAGTGGTAGTGGTAGTGGTAGTAACAGTAGTGGAAGTAGCAATAATAGTAGTAGTAGCAGTAGTAATAGCAGTAGTTGGAGTATTAGTTATAATAGTAGTAGTAGCAGTAGTAGTAGCAATAGTAGCAGAAGTAGTTGTAGCAATAGTAGAAGTAATATGAGTAGTAGTTGTAGTAGTAGTAGAAGTAGAATGTGTAGCAGTAGTAGTTGTAGCAACAATAGTAGTAGTTCAGTATTAGTGGTAGTATTGGTTGTATTGGTAGTTGTTGCAGTAGTAGTAGTAATTGTAGTAGTGGTTCTCGTGTCGTCGTTTTTATTCTTGTATCTACGTCGTCCTCGTACGCCCCACCCTGTCGTTGTTTTGTTGTTTTGTTGTCAGTTCGTCGCCTTGTCGTTTTCGTTGTTAGGATCGTTTTTGTTTCTTGGGTGGTCGGCGGCGTTTCCACCCCCCCCCCCCCCCCCCCCGCCTCGTCCGTGGTCGTCGTCCGTTTCGTAGGAGTCTTCGTCGCCAGTCGCCTCGCTGTCCCTGCGTCCCATCGTCGTCGTACCCGCGTCCGCGGCTTCGTCCGCGGTCGTTTGACCACGTACGCTCAGCGTCCCGCGTCGTTCTTCCCCGAGTGGGCCGTCCCTCGTCATCCTCGTCGTCCCCGTCCGCCCCCGTCCGCGCCCTCAGTCCGTCGTCGCCCTCATGGTGACGTTGTCGTCGTCGCCGTCGTCGCCTGCGTCCGTGGTCGTCTTCCCTCGTCGTCCTAATAGTGGTGGTTAGAGTAGTAGCAGCACTTGTAGTAGAAGTTGTGTAGTAGTATAGTAGCAGTAGTTGTCTTAGTAGTAATAGAAGTAGTAGCAATAGCAGCAGTAGCAGTAGTAGTTTTAGTAGTTGACGCAGGAGTAGTAGTAGTAGTAGTAGTAGTTGTTGTAGTAGGAGTAGTATTAGCACTGGTAGTAGTTGTAATAGTAGTGGAAGTAGCTGTTGTCACCGTAGTGGTAGTAGTAGTAGTTATTGAAGTAGTAGGAGTAGTAGTTGTTGTAGTTGTAGTAGTGGTAGTAGTAGTTATAGTACTAGCAATAGTAGTAGTAGTAGTAGTAGTAGTAGTAGTAGTAGTAGTAGTAGTGGTAGTAGAGGTAGAGGTAGTAATAGTTGTAGTAGTAGTAGTATTAGCAGTAGTAAAACTTATAGTTGTAGTTGTAGTTATGGTAGGAGGTGGAGTCACAATATTAGTGGAAGAAGTAGTTATAGAAGTAGGAGTAGTAGTAGTAGTGGAAGGAGTATTAGTAGTAGTAGCAGTAACGAACTAGCAGCAGCAGTAGTAGGTGTATTAGTAAGAGTAGTTGTAGTAGCAGAAGGAGTACTTGTAGTAGTAGCAATAGTCATCGTAGAAGTAGTAGTAGTAGTAGTAGTAGTAGTAATAGAAGTTGTAGTAGTACTAATAGAAACAGTTGGAGTAGTTGTTGTAGTTGTCGTAGTAGTAGTAGTGGTAGTAGTATTAATTGTAGTAATGGTAATAGCTGTTGGAGTAGTAGCAAAACTTGTAGTAGTAGTTGTAGTAGTAGTAGTGTTTAGTAGCTATGTTAGTAGTAGTAGTAATAGTAGCAGTTGTAGTAGTAGTAGCAGGATAAGTAGTAGTAGTCGTAGTAGCAGTAGGAGGAGTAGAAGTAGTAGTTGTAGTTGTTGTAGTAGTAGTAGAAGTAGTAGTAGCAGTAGTAGTAGCAATAATCTAAGTAATAGCAGTGGTAGTAATACTAGTAGCCGAAGTAATGGTAGAAATTATTTTAGGAGTAGGATTAGAAATAGTAGTAGTAGTTATAGTGGCAGTAGTAGTAGTAGTAGTAGTAGTAGTAGTAGTAGTCGTAGTAGTGGAGGTAGTAGTAGTAGTTGTAGTTGTCGTAGTAATAGTAGTAGTAGTAATTGCAGTTGTGGTAGTAGTAGAAGAAGTAGTAGCAGTAGTAGCAGTTGAAGTAGAAGTAGTAGCAACAGTTGTAGTTGTACTAGTAGTAATAATAGTAGGAGTAGTAGTAGTTGAAGTAATAGTGTAAGTAGTGTTTGTAGTAGAGATAGTAGTAGTAGTAGTAGTCGTTGTAGTAGTAGTCATTATAGCAGTAGCAGTAGTAGAGATAGTAGTAGTAGTAGTAGTAGTCGTAGTAGTTGTAGTAGTAGTCATTATACTAGTAGTAGCAGTAGCGTAGTAGTAGCCGTAGTGGTGTAGTGCTAGTAGTTATCATAGAAGTAGAAGTAGAAGTAGTACTAGAAGTTGTAGTTGTAGTAGTAGTAGCAGTTATTATTGTAGTAGTAGTTGTAGCAGCAGCAATTGTAGTTGTATTAGTAGCAGTAGTAGTACTAGTAGTAGTAGGAGTAGTCGAAGCAAGAGTAGTCATAGCAGCTGGAGTTGTTGTAGAAATAGTAGTAGTAGGAGTAGTAGTAGTAGTAGTGGTGGTGGTGGTAGTAGCAGTAGTAGTAGCAGTAGCAGTAGTAATAGCAGTAGTAGGAGTAGAAGTAGTAGCAGTTGGAGAAGTAGTAGTAGTCGTGGTTCTAGTATAAGTAGTTGTTGTTGTCGTACTAGTAGCTGTAGCAGCAGTAGTAGTAGTAGTGGTGGTGGTAGTAGCAATAATAGTCGCAGTAGCAGTAGTAATAGCAGCAGTAGGAGTAGCAGTAGTAGCAGTAGTAGCAGTTGGAGAAGTAGTAGTAGTCGTGGTTCTAGTATAAGTAGTTGTTATTGTCGTAGTAGTAGCAGTAGCAGCAGTAGTAGTAGTATTTGTAGTAGTATTAGTAGCAATTATAGTAGTAGTAGTAGTAGCGGCAACAACAATAGAAGTATTAGTGTAGCAGTTGTTGTAGTAGTAGTAGTCGAAGTAGTAGTAGTAGTAGTAGTAGTAGTAATTATAGTAGCAGTAATAGTAGTTGCAGCAGCAACAGCAGTTATACTAGTAGTAGCAGTCGCAGTAGTAGTAGTAGTTGTAGTTGTAGTAGTAGTAGCAGTAGTATTAGTAGCTACAGTAGTAGTGGTAGTAGTAGCAGAAGTAGTAGTAGAAGCTGTAATAATAGTTGAAGTATTAGTAGTTGTAGTAGTAGTTATAGTAGTTGTAGCGGTTGTAGTATTAGTTTTGGTAGTAGTAGCCACAGTAGTAGTAGTAGGAGGAGACGTTGTGGTAGTAGTAGTTATAGTAGTTGCCGCTGCATTAGCTGCAGCAGTAGTACTAAAAGCAGCAGCAGCAGCAGCAGCAGTAGTACTAGCAGTAGTGGTACTAGTAGCAGTAGCTATAATAGTAGTAGTAGTGGTAGTAGTTATAGCAGTAGTAGTTGTAGTAGCAGAAGTAGGAGCAGCAAAAGTAGTACAAGAAGTTGTAGTAGTATCATTAGTGGTAGTCGCAGCAGTTGTATTAGTAGTAGTTGCAACAACAATAGAAGCAGTAACATTAGTGTTTGTAGAATTATTGCTAGAAGCAGTAGAAGTAGTAGAATTTGTGGCGGTAGTAGTATTACTGGAAGTAGTAGCAGGAGAAGAAGTAGTAGTAGTAGTTGTTGTTTTTGTTGTAGCAATAGTAGTAGTAGAGTAGCAGTAATAGTAGTGGTGGTGGGAGCAGCAGTAGTAGTAATGGTAGTAGCAGTAGTGGCAGTAGCAGTAGTAGTAGTAGCAGCAGTAGTAATAGCAGTAGTAGGAGTAGCAGTAGTAGTAGTTGGAGAAGTAGTAGTAGTCGTGGTTCTAGTAGAAGTAGTTGTTATTGTCGTAGTTGTAGTAGTAGTAGCAATAGTAGTAGTATTTGTAGTAGTATTAGTAGCAATTGTAGTAGTAGTAGTAGTAGTAGCGGCAACAACAACAGAAGTATTAGTGGAGCAGTTGTTGTAGTAGTAGTAGTCGCAGTAGTAGTAGTAGTAGTAATTATAGAAGCAGTAATAGTAGTTGCAGCAGCAGTAGTAGTTGTAGTTATTGTTGTACTAGTAGTAGTAGTTGCAGTAGTAGTAGTAGTTGTAGTAGTAGTAGTGGTAGTAGTAGTAGCAGTAATACTAGTAGCTACAGTAGTAGTAGTTGTAGCAGTAATAGTGGTAGTAGTAGCAGAAGTAGTAGTAGAAGCTGTAATAATAGTTGAAGTATTAGTAGAAGAAGTAGTATCAGTAGTCACAGTAATAATAGTCGCAGCAATAGTAATAGCCATAGTAGTACTTGTAGTAGTAGGTGTAGTTGCAAAAGTATTTGTAGTAGAAGTAGTAGTAGTAATAGTAGTAGTAGTAGTAGTAGTATTTGTAATAGTAGTAGTAGTAGAAGTAGTAATAATAGTAGTAGTAGTAGTAGTAGTAGTTGTAGTAGTTGTAGTATTAGTATTAGTAGTAGTAGTAGTAGTTGTAGTTGTAGTAGTAGTAGTAATAGTAGTAAAAGTAGTAGTAGTTGTAGTATTAGTAGTAATAGTATTTGTAATAGTAGTAATAGTAGTAATAGTAGTAGTAGTAGTAGCAGCAGCAGTAGTAGTAGTAGCAGCAGCAGTAGTAGTAGTAGTCTGAGAAGCAGTAGTTACAGCAGAAGCAGAAATTATGGCAGCTGTAGTAGTACTAGTGTAGTAGTAGCGGCAGTAGTATTAGTAGAAACAATAGCAGTAGTAGCTGTGGTAGTAGAAGGAGAAGTAGTAGCTGTAGTTGAAGTAGAAGTAGTAGTAGTAGTAGTTATAGTAGAAGTAGCAATTGTAGCACAAGTAGCAGTAGTTATTGTCGCAGCAGAAGTCACAGTAATAGTAGTAGCAGTAGTAGTTGTAGAAGTAATAGCAGAAGTAGTCGTTGTAGTATTTGTAGTAGTCACAGCATTCGAAGTAGTAGGAGAAGTAGTAGCAGAAGTCATAGTGGTTGCAATAGTAGTAGAAGTAGTAGCAAGAGCATCAATAGTAGTCGTTGTAGTAGTAGTAACAGTAGCTGTAGCAGAAGTAGTAGTAGTAGTGGGAGTAATAGAAGTAGTTTTAGTAGTTGGAGTAGTAGAAGTAGCAGCAGCAGTTTTCGTAGTAGGAGTAAGAATATCAGCAGTTGAAGTAGAAGTGGTAGTAGTTGCTGTAGTAGTTGGAGTATGAATACTGCTACTACCATTAGTTCTACTTCCATTAACGCTACTACTACTACTGCTACTATTATCACTACACGTACTCTTACTACTTCTTCTACTTTTAGTGCTACTACTGCAAGTACTTCTAATGCTACTCCTACTCCTCCTCCCACTACCACTACTTCTGCTCCTACTACTACCCCTACTCCTACACCTACTCCTATTACAGCTACTAGTACTGCTAATACTACTACTACAACTACTGCAACTGCTACTCTGGTCACTACTACTATTACCACTACAACAAAAACTATTGTTGCTGCTAATGCTGCAACACCTAGTACAACAACAACAACAATAACAACAACAACTACTATTTGTAAACTACTACTACTATGAGAACAACAACTGCTACTACTGTTACTACTACTACTACTACTATTAATACTACTACTACTACTACTACTTCTACGACTCCTCCTCCTCCTCCTTCTACTACTACTACTAATACTACTACAACTACTAGTACTTCTCCTACTACAACTACACATACACCAACTCCTACTTCTAAAACTACGCCTACTATTACTTCAGCTACCGAAATTAGTATTATTACTACTGCTCAAATTACTGTTACTACTACTACTTCTTCTACTACTGCTACTACTGATACTACGACTACAACAACAACTACTACTACTACTGCTCTTGCTACTACTACTACTATGACAATAGCTTCTACAGCTACTACTACTACTACTGCCTCCGCTACTACTGCTATTGCTACTACCTTTACTACTACTACTACTGCTACTATTACTACACTTCTACACTTCTACTATTGCTATAGCTACTATTACTGCTACTCCTACTGCTGTAACTCCTGCTACAACTACTACTCCTATTACTATTACAACTACCACGACAATTACAACTACAACTACAACTACAAGTACATCAACTACTACTACTATGACAACTACCACTTGTACTACTACTACTACTTCAACTACTGCAACTAGTAGTAGTAGTAGTACTACTACTACTAGTACTACAACAACAACAACAACAACAACTACTACTACTACTACTACAACTACTACTCCCACTACAACTACTACTCCAATAGCTTCTGCTAATCCTCCTAATACTACTAATACTACAACTACAACAACTACTAATGCTTCTTCTACTACTGCTACTGCTACAGCTGCTACTAATACCACTATGACTACTACTTCTAATACTGTTATCACTCGTGCTACTATTACTACTATGACAACTACAACTACTACATCAACAACAACAACAATAATAACTATACTACTACTACTACAACCACAACTACAACTACAACTACTACTTCTACTACTGTGACTACAACTACTGCTACATCTAGTACTACTATTACTGCGACTACTACTTCGCTACTACTACTACAACCATTTATACTAGTATTGCTACTATTCCCACAACTACTACTATTACAACTACCAACACTCCTGCAACTACAACAATGACAACTACAACTACTCCAACTACTACTATTACTACTCCTGCTACTACTTGACTACTACTACTATAACTGCTTCTACTACTAATACTACTAGTACTACTACTACTCCTCCTACAACTACTACTACTAATTCTGCTACTCCAACAACTACTAATATTTCTCCTAGTAATACTACTACTACTACTACTACTACTACTACTACTTCTACTACTACCTCTATTAAAACTACTTCTACTGCTACTATTACTCCTCCACCTACTACTACTACTGTTGTTACTACTACTAATACTACTACTACTACTGCTACTGCTGCTGCTGCAGCTACTGTTACTATTTCCACTACTATTGACACTACTAATAGTACTACAACTCTAGCAACTACTACTAGCATGACTACTGCAACTACTACTACAACAATAACAATAACTACTACTAATACTAGTACTACTGCTGCTATTGCTGCTGCTACTACTACTACTACTAGTACAATTTCTGGTACTACTACTACAACTACTGCTGCTACTAATACTACTACTACTAGTACAATTTCTGGTATTACTACTACAACTACTGCTGCTACTGCTACTGTTGTTGGTGCTAGTTCTACCACTACAACACCTACTACTACTGCTGCTGTTGCTGCTCCTACTACTCTTCCTACTACTTCTACTACTATGACTACTACTACCACTACTACTACTATTACTACTACCACTACTCCTACTAATATTACTACTACTACTCCTATTATGAATACTATTACTACAACTACTACTACTACTGCCACTACCGATACTACTACTACTGCCACTACTACGACTACCACTACTGCAACTACAATAACTACTGCTACTTCTACTATTACAACAATAACTACTACTACTATTGTTGGTACCACTACAACAGCTACTTCTACTACTGCTACTACAACTAATACTACTACAATTCCTGCTACTACTCCTACTATGAATACTACTACTACTACTACAACAACAACAGTAGCAACTACTACTACTACTACTGATACTGTTGCTGCTACTTCAACAATGGCCACTACTACTTATACTAGGACTACTACTACTACTACTTCTACTACTACTACTACTATTGGTACTACAACTACTACAACAACAACTACTTCCACTACTACTACTTGTACTATGACTACAACAACAACAACAACAACAACAACTACTGCTACTACTACTACCATTACTACTCCTAATGCTCCAACTACAACATCCACTATTACAACTAATACTACAACTCATACTACAACTACAATTATTTTAACTGCTATTATTATCACTACTACTACTATTAGTACAACTTCTACTACTACTACCACTACTACTACTACTATAACACCTACTACTCCAAATGCTACTATTACTACTACTACTACTATTAGTACAACTTCGGCTACGACTACTATTACTCCTACTACTATAACTACTATGACTACTACTAATACTACTAAGTCACGACGGCTACTATTTACTACTACTTATACTACTACTACTACTACTTGTACTACTACTACTAACAATAATAATAATATTACCATTTCTGCTACAAATACTGCTATGACTACTACAACTATTGCAACAACAACAACAACAATAACAACAGCTACTACTACTAGTTGTAAAACTTCTACTCAAACTACAATAATAACAACAACTAGTGCTACTAAAACTAATACTACTTCTACTACTACTACTACTACGGTACTACTACTACTACTACTCCTCCTCCTCCTCCTCCTACTACTACTACTACTACTACGACTATGACTATAGTAGTTGTTGTTGTTGCTCCTTATACTCTTACTAAAACTACTATTATTACTACTACTATTATCTATACCACTACTTCTATTAAGACTACAACTATTACCACAACTACTACTATTATTACTACAATAACAACAACTACTACTACTATGATACTGCTAGTACTACTTCTACGATAACTACTCCTACTGCTACTACTACTACTCGTATCACTACTATTACTATGACTACTACTCCTACAACTACTACTACTGCTGCTATGATACTACTAGTAGGACTTCTACGACAACTACTCCTACTGCTACTACTTCTACTCGTACAACTACTACTAATACTATTGCTACTACTACTACTACTACTACTACTACTACTACTACTACTACTACTACTACTACTACTACTTTTACTAGTGTTACTGCTACTACTACTACTCCTACTTATACTGCCACTACTACTACTACTACTACTTCTACTATTACTACAAATACAACTACTACTACTACTTCTACTACTGCAACTATGACAACAACTACTACTACTACTGGTCCTACTACTACAACTGTTACAACTATGACTACTACTACTACTACAACTACTCCTACTCCTACTCCTACTCCAACTACAACTCCTACTACTGCTTCTACTACTACAACTACTACTTATACTGCTACTACTATTGTTGCTATTATTACTATTACTACTAGTACTACTATTATTACAACTAATATTCCTACAACTACTACAACTATTGTTACTGCTACTACTAATACTACTACAACTACTGCTACGGCTACTACTAGTACTACTACAACTATTGCTACTAGTACTACTACTTTTACTACTACTATTACTACTACTGCAACTGCTACTACTGAACCTATTACTACCGCTACTACTACAGCTACTACAAGTACTGCTACTGCTACTGCTACTACTATTACTATTACTACTACTACTACTACTACTACTACTACTACTACTACTACTACTACTACTACTACTACTACTACTACTACTATTACTACTACTACTATGAGTACTTCTACTACAACTACTACTAGTACTTCAACTACTACAACAACTACTACTTCTACAACAACAACTACTTCTACTACTACCAGTACTACCACTACAACTACAACTACAACAACTAATACAACTATTATTACTGCTACTACTACTACCACCACCACCACTACTACTACTTCTACTACTTCTACAACAACAACTATACCACTGTTGCTATTGCTACTTTTACTACTTTTGCTACTGTTACTACTACTACTACTACACCTATTACTATAAATACTACTACTACCATTACAACTACTATTGCTACTACTGCTTCTACTACTCTTACTACTTCTACGACTACTATTGCTACTAACACCACTTCTACTGCCACTACTGCTACTATTGCTACTCTTACTACTATTACTACTACTTCTACTTTTACTATTACTAATGCTAGTATTTCAATTACTACTCTTATTACTCCTCCTCCTACAACTACTACTATTCCTACTACTACTAGTTCTACTACTGCTTCTCCTACTGCTACCCCTACTCCTACACCCACTCCTATCACTACTATTTCTACCACTACTACTCCGACTACTACTACAACTACTACTACACGGATTACTACTAATATGACTACTACTACTACAACTTCAACTACTACTATTACTACTACCATTGCTACTACTTCTTTGAATACTATTACTACTACCAATACTACTAATAATAATCATACTGCTACTTCTCCTAGTACTACTGTTCCTACTACTACTACAACTACTACTACTGCTCCTACGACTAGGCGTACTGCTACCCATACTCCTATTACTACTACTACTACTACCTGTACTACTACTATGATAATAACTATTATAACTACTTCTACTACTTCTACTACTGCAATCAGTACGACTACTACTACTACAACTACTACTGCTATTGCTATTGCTACTGCTACTGCTCTTACTACTACAACTGCTACTATATCTATGACTACTTCTACTGTTGCTATAGCTATGGCTCTTACTAGTACTGTTGCTACTACTGCTACTACAACTACAACTTCTATAGCTATTACCACTGCTTCTGCTGCTGCAACTACTACTACTATTACTCCTACGACTATTACTACTACCACCACTTCTACAACAACAACTACTACTCGTACATCTACTACTACTACTACTACTACTACTACTACTACTACTACTACTAATACTACAACTACTACAACTACTACAACTACTATTACTTCTACTACAACTTCTACTACTACTGCTACTATTACTATGACTACTCCAACTACTACTACTGCTACAACAACTACTACTACAACTACAACAACAACAACTACTACAACAACAACTACTACAACTTTTACTACAACTACTATTCCTATAGCTTCTACTAATCCTCCTCCTC
The DNA here is from genome assembly GCA_005019695.1 of Trichopus zeylanicus subsp. travancoricus. NCBI lineage: Eukaryota > Viridiplantae > Streptophyta > Magnoliopsida > Dioscoreales > Dioscoreaceae > Trichopus > Trichopus zeylanicus. Next base: position 29,066 of record RXID01022025.1, read on the forward strand.
CTACTACTACTACACCAACTACTACTGCTTCTGCTGCTGCTACTACTACTATAACTACGACTACTACTTCTAATACTATTACCACTTGTGCTACAACTACTACAATGACTAATACAGCTACTATAGAAACAACAACAATAACTTCTACTACTACAACAGCTACTTCTACTACAATAACAACAATAACAACTACTACTCCTAATACTACTAGTACTACTACTATTGTTACTACTGCTACTACTACTACCTCTAGCATTACTACCACTGTAACTTCTACTATGTTACAACTACTACAACTATTTCTACTTGTACTACTACTACTCCGGCAACTATACTATCACTAGTACCAAAACTCCTGCTCCTACTATGACTACTACTCCTACTACTACTTGACCACAACAACTACTACTACTACTACCGTTGCGACTACTGCTACTGTTGCTACTACTACTACTACTACAACTGCTTCTACTATTTCTACTATAACTAATACTACTACTACTACTGCTGCTACTACTTCTTCTATGACTACTACTACTACTATAACAACAACAACAACTACTACTACCACTACTACTACTACCATAGCTACTGTTCTTGTTACTCCAACAAAGGCTACTACTACTTGTAGGACTACAACCACTACTACTACTACTACTACTACTACTACTACTACTACTGCCACTACTACTACTAGTAGTACTAGGACTACTACAACAATAACTACTACTACTACCGCTAGAACTCCCGCTACTACTACCACTACTACTCCTAATGCTCCTGCGACAACTAACACTATTACTACTACTACTACTACAACTCCTACTAAAGCTATAATTACTTTCAATACTTTTATTATTACTGCTATAACTACTACTACTGTTTGTACAACTTCTACTACTACTACTACTACTATAACAGTTATGGCTTTGAATGCTACTAATACTACTACTACTGCTACTAATGCTATCACCACTTCTGCTACTGCTAATAATGCGGCTATTACTATTACTACAACTACTACTTCGACTGCTACTGCTACTTCGACTATAACTACTATTACTACTGCTACTATTACTACTTCTACTGCTATTCCTACTATAACTCCTACTACTGCTATTACTATTTTTACTACTACTTCTACCATAACTACTATTACTGCTGCTATTATTACAACTTCCACTGCTATTCTGACTATTACTACTGCTACTATTATAACTTCTACTACTGCTATTACTATTACTGCTCTTACTTCTATAATGACTACTAATACTGTCACTACTACTACTACTATTACTACTTCTACTACTACTACTCCTGCTGCTGCTGCTGCTGCTACTACTACTGCTACTTCTACCGCTACTACTACTACTGCAACTACAACTACTACCACTCCTAATACTACTTCTACAACTACCACTGCTGCTACTACTACTTCTACTAGCACTCTTACTACTAAAACTAATCCTATGCAAACTACTATTCATACTACAACTCCAACTACTACTTCTACTATGATAACTACTTCTACAACAACCATTTCTACCACAACTATTACCACTACTATTGTTACTACTACTACTAGTACCGCTACAACTACCAAGACTACTACACCTATTACTACTATTGCTGCTGCTGCTTCTCCTACTGCTCCTCCTACTCTTAAACCTATTGCAACTATAACTACTACTACTACTACTACTACTACTACTACTACTACTACTACTACTACTACTACTACTACTACTACTACTACTACTACTAATAGTACTACTACTGCTACTACTACAACCACTACTACTTCCACTACTACGACTACAAGTATGATTCGTCCTACTCCTACACCAACTCCTACAAAAACTACTACTACTGCTGCTGCTCCTACTACAACTATTAGTTGTACTACTTTAGCTATTACTAGTATTTTTGCTACAACTGCTACAACTAGTACTACTGCAATAATTACAACTACTGCTGCTGCCCTTGCCTCTCGTACTACTACTACTACTAGTGCTATAACTAGTACTACTGTGGCAATTACTAGTACTGCTACTGTTGTTGCCTCTCGTACTATAGCTACCACTGCTACTACAACTACTCCAACTACTACTACTTCTATTACTACTACTACTACTATTACGGTAGTACTACTCCTAATACTTCTCCATACGCTCAACTACAACTACTACAGCTCTTACTATGACTGCTGTTACTACGACAACTACTACTACTACAACCGCTACTACTACTACTATTATTATTGTTACTTCTAATACTACTACTAATCCTGTTACTACTACTGCTGCTGCTACTACAACTACTGCTACTATTGCATCTGCTAAAGTTACTATAATGACTAGTACTAGAACTACTTCTACTACTTCTACTCCCACTCCTACTACAACAACAACAACTACTACTACTAGTACCACTACTACTACTCTCGCTACTCAAACCACAACGACTCCTACAACTACTCCTATTCCTACTACCTCTAATACTACTACTACAACAACAACAACAACTACTACTACTACTCCTCATACTTCTACTCCTGTTACTACTACTGCTACTCCTACTACAACTAGTACTACTACTACTACTAATAGAGCTATTACTACTATTATAACTACAACAATTACAACTACTACTTCTACTACTGCTCCTGCAACTACTACTTCTATTACTACTGCAACAAGTACTATAACTACCATTAAAACTATCACTAGAACTAGTGCTGCTTCTGCCTCCTACTGCTACTATTACAACAACAAAAACAACAACAACTACTACTACTACTACTACTACAACCTCTACTACTACCACTACTACTACTACAACTACTGCTAATAATAATAATAATAATAATAATAATAATAACAATAATAATAATAACAATAATAATACTTCTACTAACACTATTACTACTACTTCTACCACTACTACTTCAACTACTATGACCACCACCACGACTACTACTACTACTACTATGACCTCTACTATCGCTTCTACCACTACCACAGTTACTACAACTACTACCACTACTGCTATTACAATTACTACTACTACTACTACTACACTACTACTACAGCTACTTCTATAAGTACCACTACTACTCCTACAACTACAATTATTACCACTAACAATACTACTATGGCTACACCAGATAATACTACTACTACTCCAACTGCTGCTACTACTACTACTACTATTATTCCTACTACTTCTACCTCAACTCTTCCAGCACTACTACTACTCCTACTACTATTACTACTATCGCAACTAGTACTACTACAACTTCTACTACTACTACTATTACTACTACTACTACTACTATGATTACTACTTGTACTACTACTATGACTACCACTAGTACTACTACTATTACTCCACCAACTACTACTACAACTACTACTACTATTACTACTACCTCTATTACTACTACTATTACTACAACTATTACTACTACTGCTACTACTGCTATTGCCACTGCTAGTACTACCACTACTGCCACTACTACTACTACCACAACTACTACTACAATAACTATTACTACTACAGTTGCTACTACTACACATCCTCTTCATCCTCCTCGTCCTCCTCCTCCTGCTACTACTACTACCACTGTTACTACTACTACAACTAATACCACTACTACTTCTGCTACTACTTCTACTACTACAACTACTATAGCTCCTACTATGGCAGTTGCTACTACATCTACTGCTACTACTTCTACTACCACTACTAATATTACTATTATTATTGTTATGCCTAATACTACAACTACTCCAATTACTACTAATACTACCGCTACCACTAGCTCGACTACTACTACTATGACTACTGCATTTGTTGTAGTTGCTACAACTACAACTACTAGTACTATCACTACTCCCACTACTATGACTCCTACAACTACTCCTACTCCTACTCCTACTCCTACTCCTACTATAGCTACTACTACTACTACTAGTACTACTACTAGTACTACTACAACAACAACAACAACTACTACTACTCCTACTCCTGCCCCTGCTACTACTATTGCTACTCCTACTCCTACCCTTACTACTACGACATCATCTACTACTACTCCTACAACTATGACTACTACTCCTACTACTAATACAACAACTGTTGCTACTACTACTGCTGCTTCTATTACAACTACAACTGCTAGTTCTACTACTACTATGACTAATTCAGTTACTACTACAACTAGTACTACTACTACAATTACAACTACTACTACAACTAATACTACTATTACTACTACTACTATTTTTGCTGATGCTACTACTACTACTATTACTACTACTACTACAGCTGCAACTATTATTACTAGTACAACCTCTACTACTACTTCCACCATTACTACTATTAATACTCGTACTCATACGACTACTACTGCTATTGCTGCTGCTATTGCTACTTCTGCTACATCTAACACTATTATTTCTATGACTCGTACTACTGCTATAGGTACTAACCCTACTACTACTATTGCTACAGCTACTACTACAACAACAACAATAACTACTACTACTGCTCCCACTATTGCTACTTCTACTACTACTATCAGGTACTGTTGCCACTACGGTTGCTACTACTACGACCACCACTTTTACTACTACTACTGCTTCTACTACTACTTCTACCGCTACTTCTTCCACTACTGCTTCTTCTATTGTGGCTACTACTACTACTGCTTCTACTACTACAACTTTTACTACTATTTTTCCTACTACCACTAGAGCTACCACTACAACTATTGCTTTCACCACTACAACTACTACTTTTACCACTGCGGCTACCTTCACTGCTACTACTACTACTACTACAATAATAACAACTACTATTACTATAGCCAGTACTACTACTCATACTTCTACTACAACTACTACCATTGCTGCTACAGCTGTTGTTGCTGCTACTACTACCACTACTCCCGCTACTACTATTACTACAATTACTACTACTGCTTCTACTACAACTACTAAGGCTTCTACTACTACTATTACTTATACTAGTATAACTACTACTACTACCGCTACCACTTCTACTTCTACTACTACTACTACTACTAGTTCTACTACTACTACTACTACGACGACTACCGCTACCACTTCTGCTTCTACTACTACTACTACTACTAGTTCTACTACTACTACTACTACTACTATTGTGACTCTTGTTACTACTCATACAATTACAATTACTACTGGTACTACTGCTACTACTACTGTTGCTACAACTACTACTACTACTGCTACTGCTACTACTACTACTGCTACTACTAGTACTTCTAGAACTACTACTACTACTACTACTATTGCAACTACTACTACCACTATTACAACTATTACTACTACTATTACTATTCTTACTACAACTACTACTACTGCAGCTACTGCTACTACTCCTACCACTTCTCCTACTACTTTTGCAACTACTACCTTAACTACTACTAGTACTACTTCTACTACTACTTATACTATTACTACAACTATTACTTCTGCAATTGCTACTACTGCTATTATCGCTACTACTACTACTACTGCTAATAGTACTGCAACTGCTGCTGCTGCTACTACAACTCTACTACTACTTCCAATACTACGATAATAGCTACTACTACTACAACAACTACTACTAGTACTACTACTGTTGCTGCTGCGACTACGACTCCTCCTCCTCCTCTTACTACTGCTACATCTACTACAACTTTTACTGGTAGTATTACTATCACTACTACAACTATTTATACTACACCTACAACTACTACAGCTGCAACTACTGCAATAGCTACTACTATTACCTCAACTATGGCTGCTACTGCTACTACACTACTACTACTACTACAACTCCCTCTAAGATTACTACTACTGCTACTTCTACTGCTACCACTACTACTGCACCTACTACTACTGCTACTACTTCTGCTACCACTACTTCTATTACTACTATACTGCAGTACTACTTCAACTACTTTCACGACTATAACTACTACTACTCCTGCTGTTGCTGCTATTATTACCGCTACTATTGCTACTACTACTACTACTAGTAGTACCAGCACCACCACTACTTCTACTACTACAACAACCACTACCACTGCTTTTGCAACTACTGCTATAGCCACCATAGCTACTATTAACACTACAAATACTACTACGACAATGACTACTACTAACACTACTTCTACTACTAATACTACTACTAGTACTGCGACTGCTACTCCTACTACTACAACCACTGCTGTAATAATAGCTACTACTATTACTACTACCACTACTACTATTACTACTATTATCGCTATTACTACAACTGCTACTATGCCTACTTCGACTACTATAATTGGTACTTTTCCTAGTACCACACATACTCATATTCGTAGCGCTACTACTACTACTACTCCTCCTACCACTACTACTACTCTAACTCATATTACTACTCCTACTCCAACTCCTACTACTACTACTATGACTACTATGACTAATTACTACCACTGCTATTACTACTGCTACTACTACTTCCTCTACTATTACTGCGACTACTACAACTATTACATATCTTACTAGTATAATTACTACCACTACTATTACCACTGCAACAATTGCTACTCCTATTACTACTACTACTACTACTTCTACTCCTTCTCCACATCCTGCTCCTACAACTACTACTCTGACTCATACTTTTGCTACTGCTACTCTGACACCTACTAGTACTACTACTGCTGCTACCACCACTACTACTACTACTACGACTGTAGCTACTACAACTATTATTGCTACTGTTGCTTCTACTGTAGCTATTGCAACTCTTACTATTACAGCTACTACTTCTATTACAACTACTACAACTACTAATAATAATACTACTACTACTACTAATACTACTACTCCTACTCCCACTTCTGCTATTACTACTATAACTGCTCCTACTACAACTTCTATAATAACTTCTACTACTAGTACACTTCCTCCAAGTCCTACTACTACTTCTAATCCAACTACTACTAATAATAATTCTATAACTACTCCACCTACTACTACTAATCCTACTCCCACTCCTACTCATACTGCTCCTCCTCCTCATCCAATTACTACAACTGCTGCTGTTGCTACAACTACTACTACTGCTACTACTACTGCTACTCCTACTACTACTGCTACTACTACTACTACTACTACTACTGCTACTACTACTACTATTACTACTACTACTACTACCACCATGCCTACTACATACTACAAAATTCTCCTCCAACTACTACACTGCTGCTACTGCTACACCTACTACCACTGCTACTATCGCTGCTACTCCTACTACTACCACTACTATTACTACTACTACTACTACTATTACAACGACAACAATAACAACAACAATAACAACAACAACAACAATAACAACAACAACAACAACAACAACAACAACAACAACTACTACTACTACTACTACTACTACTACTACTTGAACTACAACAACTACTACTACTACTACTATTACTACCATTCCTACTACCTACTACAACGTCCTCCTCCAACTACTACTGCTGTTGCTATTGCCACAGCTACTACCAATGCTACTACCGCTGCTACTCCTACTACTACTACTATTGCTACTATTACTACTACCATTCCTACTACAACTTCCACTCCTACGACAGCTACTACCATGAAAACTATTACCACTATAACAACTGCTACTAATACTTCTACTACCTATACTACCACAGCTACTACAACAACTACTACTCTTGCTATTACTATTACAACTACTACTACTACTATAAGAACTACTACTACTCCTACAACTATTCCTACTCCTAATACTCCACCTCCTCCTCCTACTACTACTACCACTAATGCTGCTACTACTCCTAATACTCCCACAACTACTACTACTACTACTACCACCACCACCACCACCACCACCACTACTACTACTACTTCAATTACTAGTAATACTACTACTATAATCACAACTAGAATAACTACTGCTACTGCTGCCACTATTACCCCTACAACTACTACTATTACTATTGCTACTACTTCCACTACTATAACTCCTACTGCTACTAATACTCCTACCATTGCTACTAATGTTGCTTCTATTATTGCTACTAATACTCTTACTACAACAACAACAACTACTACTACTACTACTCCGCCTACTACTACTCTATTAACTACTACTACTGCAATAACAACAACAACTACTACTACTACTATTGCAACTACTACTACTATAATAACTCCTACTTCTGCTGCTACTACTACTTCTCCCATTACTATTACTACTTCTACTACTACTACTATGACTATAACTACTGCTACTCCTATTGCTACTGCTGCTACTACTATTTCTACTGCTGCTGCTTCTGTTGCTGTTGTGGTTACTACTACTCTCCTACTACTACTACAACTACTAGTAATACTACTACTACTGTAATAGCTGCTGCTGTTGTGACTATTACTGCTTCCCTACTTCTACATTTACTATTGCTAGTACTATTACTACTCCTTCAACTAATACTATTACTGCTATTACTATTATGGCTACTACTTCTACTATAACTCCTATTGCTACTTAGCTACTATAACAACTACTACTACTGTTGCTGCTATTGCTGTACTGCTACTAATGCTGCTACAAGTTCTATTGCTACTGCTGCTATTACTAGCTCTACTGCTACTCCTACTACTACTACTACTACTACTAATACTAATACTGCTAATACTGCTATTGTTGTTGCTACTACTGTTGTAGTAGTAGAAGTAGTAGCAGTTGTAGTAGTTGTCGTAGTACTACTTGTAGTAGTAGTAGTTATTGTTGTGGTATTAGTAGCAGTAGAAATAGTACTAGTTGTAGTAGTAGGAGTTGATGTTGTGGTTGTAGTTAAAGTAGTAGTAGTTATTATTGTCATAGAAGGAGTAGGAGTTAGTGTAGACTAGTAGTAGTAGTATTAGTAGTAGTAGTAGTAGTAGTAGTAGTAGTAGTAGTAGTAGTAGTAGTAGTAGTAGTGTAGTAACAGTAGCAATAGTAGTAGTACTAGAGGTAGTAGTAGAAGTAGTACTTGTAGTAGAAGCAGAGTAGTAGTAGTAGTAGTAGTAGTAGTAGTAGTAGTAGTAGTAGAAATAGTAGTAGTAGTTATAGTTGTTATTGTTACAATAGCAGTAGCAATATTAGTAGTAGTAGCAGCAGTAGTTGCAGTAGTAGTAGAAGTAGTAGCTATAGTCGTAGTAGTAGGCGTAGTAGAAGTAGCCATCAAAGTAGTCATTGTAGTCCTAGCAGTCATAGTAGTAGAAGTAGTAGCAGAAGTAGTAGTGGTTGTTGTTGTTGAAGTAGTGGTAGTGGCCATAGTAGTAGTAGTAGTAGAAGCAAGAGTAGTAGTGGTAGTAGTAGGAGAAGTTTTAATAGATGTAATAGTAGCAGTAGTAGTATTATTTCTAGTAATAGTAGTAGTTGTAGGAGAAATAGTGGTAGTAGTAGTTGTTGTTGCAAAAGAAGTGAAGTAATAGTAACTGTAGTAGTAGTAGAGGGAGTAGTACACGTAGTGTTGTAGTAGTAGAAGTAGTTGTTATAGTAGTTGTAATAGTATTAGTAGTGGTAGTGGTGGTGGTGGTGGTGGTGGTGGTTGTGGTGGTGGTGGTAGTTATGGTAGTAGTACGAGGAGTAGTAGTTGTAGTAATGGTTGTTGCTATAGCATCAATAGCAGTAGTAGTGCTTGTGGTAGTAGTAGTAATAGTAGAGGTAGTAGTTGTAGTAGCAGTAGAAGTAATAGCAGCAGCAGTAGTAGTAGAGATTGTTGTTGTTGTTGTAGTAGTAGTAGTAGTAGGGGAAGTTTTAGTAGTTGTAGTAGTGGTAGTAGTAGTGGTAGTTGTAGTGTTAATAGTAGTAGTAGGAGTAATAAGAGTTGTTGCAGCAGTAGTAGTAGAAACTGTAAAAGCCATTATTGTAGTACTAGTAATATTTGTAGTAGTATTAGTAGATGTTGCTATAGTACTAGTAGTAGCAGCAGTAGTAGTAGAAACTGTAAAAGCCATTATTGTAGTAGTAGTTGTAGTAGTAGTAATATTTGTAGTAGTATTAGTAGATGTTGCTATAGTACTAGTAGTAGCAGTAGTAGTAGTAGTAGTAGCAGTAGTAGTAGTAGTAGCAGCAGTAGTTATAGTAATAGGTGGAGGAGTGTAGTAGTAGTAGTAGTTATTATTGTAGTAGTTGTTATTGTTGTAGTGTTAGTAGAAGCATCAACAGCAGCAGCAGTAGTGGTAGTAGCAGTAGGAGTACAAGTAGTAGCTGTAGTAGTAGTACTCGAAATTGTTGTAGCCAAGTACTAGTTGTAATAGTAGTTTGAGTAGCTGTAGGAGTAGTAGCTATAGCATTAGGACTAGTAATAGCAGTGGTAGTAGTCGTAGGAGTAGTAGAAATAGTAGTAGTAGTAGCACTGTAGCAGTGGCAGGATTTATTATTTTAGCAGCAGTAATAGTAGTAATAATATAGTAGTAGTAGTAGGGGTAGGAGTTGCTGTAGTAGTTGAAGTAATAGTAGTGGTAGTAGTAGTAGTAGTAGCTGTAGCGGTAGTAGCAATAATTGTAGTGGTATCAGTCGCAATAGTAGTAGTGCTAGTAGTACTCGTACTTGTAGTAGTAGTAGTAGTTGTAGCAATAGTTGTCATAGTTGTAGGAGTATAGTAGCAGTAGTAGTTGTAGTTGTAGCAAAAGTAGTAGTAGTAGCAATAGTTAATAGTAGTAGTAGCAGAAGCTACAGTAGTAATTATAGTAGTACTAGTAAGAGCAACAACAGCAATAGGACAGTATTAGTAGTATTAGTTGCAATAGTAATAGTAGCGGTTGTACTTGTAATAGTAATAATAGCCGTAGGAGTAGGAGTAGGTGTAGTAGTAGTAGTAATAATAGTAGTAGTAGTAGTAGTAGTAGTAGTAGTAATAGTAGTAGTAGTAAGAGTGCTAGTAGTAGTAGTAGTTGTAGTAGTAAGAGTAGTAAGAGTAATAGTAGTAAGAGCAACAGCAGCACTAGTAGTAGTAGTAGTAGTAGTAGTAGCGGTACTAGCAGTAGCAGTAGTAGTAGTAGTAAGAGTAGTAATAGGAGGAGTATTAGTAATAGTAGCAGTAGTAGTAGTAGTAGTTAATCGAAGTAGTGTAGGAGTAGGAGTAGCAGTAGGAGCAGCAGTAGTAGTAGTAATAGTAGTTGTAGTAGTAGTAGTAGTAGTAGTAGGAGTAACTATAGTAGTAGCAATAGTAGTAGTAGTAATAGTAATAGTAGTAGTAATAGTAGTTATAGTAGTAGTAAGAGTGGTAGGCAGAGTGAAAGGTGTTGTTAAGATATTAGTAGAAATTGTTGTAGTAGTAGTGGCAGAAGTAGTGGTAATAGTGTAGTAATAGCAGTAGTAGTACTAGTAGTAATAGTAAGAGAAGTAGTCTGAGTAGTAGTTGTAACAGTAATAGTGGTAGTTGGACTAGTAGGAGTAGGAGTAGTAGTAGAGTAGTAGGAGTGGCAGTAGTAGGAGTTGAAGTTGTAGTGTTAGTAGTAGTAGTAGCAGCACTAGTAGTAGTAGTATTAGTAGTTGTGGGAGTACTAGTAGTAGATGTTGTACTAGTAGAGTAGTAGTAGCAGTAGTAGTAGCAGTAGAGTAGGAGTAGGAGTAGTAATAGCAAAAGTTGCCATAGTAGGAGGAGGAATAGTTGTAGTACTAGCAGTAGTGGGAGAAATATAACTAGTAGTTGTAGTAGTAGAAGTAGTTGCAGTAGTACATCTAGTAGTAGTAGTAGTCGTAGTAGTCGTGGTAGTAGTAGTAGTGGTGGTAGTAGTAGTAGTTGTTGTTGTTGTAGTGGTGGTAGGAGTAGAAGTAGGAGTAGTAGTAGTAATACTAGAAGTAGCAGTAGCATTAATACTTATAGTTGTTGTAGTAGTAGTAGTTGCAGTAGTAGTTATAGTTGCTATAGTAGCTGCTGTAGCTATAGTAGTAGATGAAGTAGTAGTAGCAACAATAGTAGTGGCAGTAGTAGTAGTAGCAGTTGCAGTAGCAATTGTAGCTATAGTAATAGTAGTAACAAAAGTTGCTATAGTAGTAGTCGCGATAGTTGCTATAGTAGCAGTAGTAGTTGTTGTAGTAGTAGGAGTACTGAAATTGGTAGCAACAGCAATAGTACTATTTGTAGCAGCAGCAGTAGGACTAGTTACAGTAATAGCAGTAGGAGCAGTAGCATTAGTGGTAGTTGTTGTAGCAGCAATTCTATTAAAGTAATAATAGTCGTAGTAGCAGCAGCAGCTGTAGCAATAGTAGTAGTGGTGGCCGCAGCAGTAGTAGGGGTTGTAGTTGCAGTAGTAGTAGTAGTAGTAGTAGTAGTAGTAGTAATTGTAACAGCAGCAACAATAGTAATAGCTGTCAGAGTAGTAGCCGTAGTAGCAGCAGAAGTAGAAGTTGTTATAGTAGTAGCAGTAGCAGCAACATTATTTGCAGTAGTAGTAGTTGTTGTAGTAGTAGCAGTAGTAGTTGTAGTAGTAGTAGCAACAGCAGCAGCAGTAGTAGGAGAAAGAAGAGTAGTAGTAGTAGTAGTATTAGCAACAGTGGCAACAACAGTAGTTGTAGTAGTTGCAGTACCAGTAGTCGTGGTAGTAGCAGCAGTAATAGTTGTAGTAGAAATACTATTAGTAGTAGAAGCAACAGCAATGGTAGTAGAAGTAGTAGTAGTATCAGTAGTAGTAGTAGTGGGATAAGTTGTAGGAGTAGTAGTAGTAAAAGCAGCAGTAGCAGTAATACTACTACAAGTAGTAGTAGTAGTGGTAGTGGTAGTAGTAGTAGTAGTAGAAGAAGTTGCTTCAGCAGCAATAGTAGTAGTATGTGTGGTAGTAGTAGTTGTAGTATCAGCAACATTAGTGGTAGAAGTAGCAGTAGTAGTAGAAGTAGTATTTGTAACATTAGTGGTAGAAGTAGCAGTAGTAGCAGCAGCATTAGTGGTAGAAGTATCAGTAGCAGCAGCAGCAGTAGTAGCAGTAGTTGTAGTAGTAGTAGTAGCGACAATACTAGCAATAGTAGTCGGAGTAGTTGTAGCAGCAACAGTTGTAGTAGTAGTAGTTGTTGTAGTAGTAGGAGCAGTAGTAGTGGTAGTAGTAAGGGTAGTGGTGGTAGTAGTAGTAGTAGTAGTAGCCGTAGTAGTAGTGGTCTAAGTAGTAGTAGTAGTAGTAGTGGTAACAGCAATTGTAGTCGGAGTAGTACTCATTGTAGCAGTAGTAGGAGTTATAGAAGTAGCTGAAGTAGTAGTTGTTGTTGAAATTGTTGCAGTAGCGGTATTAGTAGTAGTAGTAGTTCAATCAGCCGTAATAGCAGTAGTAGTAGTTGCAACAGCAGTAGTAGTAGTGGTAGTAGTAGTAGATGTAGTAGCAATTGTAGCAGTAGTAGTGGTGGTGGTGGTAGTAGTAGTAGTAGTAGTAGAAGTAGCAACAGTAGTAGTAGTAGTACCCGTTGTAGCAGTAGTAGTAGTTGTCTAAGTTGTAGTGGTAGTATTAACAACAGTAGAAGTTTTAGTAGCAGTAGAGATAGTAGTACTACTAGTAGTAGAAATTGTATTAATATCAGTTGAAGTAGTAGCAGTAGTAGAAGTTATTGTCCTAGCAAAAGTATTAGTAGCAATAGTAGTAAGAGCAGCAATAGTTGTAACGATAGTAGAAGTATTTGCGATAGTAGTAGTAGTTGTAGTAGTTGCAATAGTAGTGGTAGTAGTAATCATAGTAGTTGTAGTCCAGGATTAGTATTAGTAGTAGTCATAGTAGTAGTGGTAGCTATAGAAGTAGTAGTGGTAGTAGTAGTAGTAGTATTAGCCATAGTATGAGCAGTAGTAGTAGTATTGGTATCAGTAGTACTAGCAATAGCTATAGTAGTAGAAGTAGTAGGAGTCGTAGAAGTAGTAGTAGTGCTAGTAGTTGTTGTAGTGGCAATAGTAGAATTAGTAGTAATAGTAATTGTCCTAGTAGTAGCACTAGCTAGAATAGTAGTAGTAGTTATTGTTATAGTAGCAGTAGTAGAAGTATTAGTACTACTAGAAGTATAAGTAGCAGCGATAGCAGTAGCAGAAGTGCTATTAGTAGAATTAGTTGTAGCGATAGTTGTTGTAATATGAGTAATAGTGGTAGTAGTAGTAGTAGTAGTGGTATAAGTTGCAATAGGTACAGTAATATGAGAAATAATAGTAGTAGTAGCAATAGCTATAGTAGTAGTTGCAGTATTAGTCGCAGTAGTAGTTGCAATAGTAGTAGTAGTTGTAGTTTAGTAGTAGTAGTAGTAGTAGCAGTAGCAGTTATAGTAGTAGCAGTAGCAGTAGCAGTAGTACTAGTAGTAGTCATAGAAGAAGTTGACATTGTTTTCGTAGAAGTTGTAGTAGTAGTACTCATCATAATGGTAGTAGGGTCATTGCAGTAGTAGTAGTTGTAGTAGCAACAATAGTAGTGGTAGCCATAGCAGTAGTAGAATCAATAGTAGGTGTAGTACTAACGGTAGTAGAAATAGTAGTAGTGGTCGTTGTTGTTATAGTAGCAGTAGTAGTTGTAATAGAAATAATAGTAGTATTAGCAGTAGCAGAAGTAGTAGTAGTGGTGGTAGAAATAGTAGTAGTAGCAGTAGTAGTTACAGTAGTAATAGTAGCAGTAGTAGTAGAAATAGTATTAGTTGTAGCAGTAGCAGCCGAAGTACAAGCTGTAGTAGTAGTAGGAGTAGTAGTAGTAGTAGGATAGGCAGTAGGAGTAATACTAGTAGTGGAAGGAGCAACAATAGCAATAGTAGAAGTAGTAGCAGTTGTGGTAGTAGTAATAGTTGCAGTAGAAGTAGTAGCAGCAGCAATAGTAGTAGTATCAGTAGTATTAGTAGTAATAGTATTAGTAGCATTAGTGGTAGAAGTAGCAGTAGTATCAGTAGTAGTAGTAGTAGCACTCGCAGTAGTAGTAGTAGTAGTAGTAGCAATAGTAGTAGTGATAGCAGTGGTAGTAGTAGTTGTCACAACAATAGTAGTGGTACTAGTAGCGATTGTAGTAGCAGTAGTGGTAGTAGTTGTAGTCATAATCGCAAAAGTATTAGTAGCAGGAGCAGTAAGTGCAGCAGCAGCAGTTACAGTAGTAGTTGTTGTTGTACAGTAGCTGTTGGAGCTGTGGCAGTAGTAAAATAAATATTTGTAGCAGTAGTAGGAGTAGCAACAGTATTAGTTGTGCTTGTAGTAGTAGTAGTAGCAGAAGTATTAGTAGTAGTAGTACTAGTTGTAGTAGTAGTGGCCTCAGTAGTAGTAGTAGAGCAGTAGTAACAGCAGTAGTAGTAGAAGCAGTAGCAGCAACAATAGTCGAAGCAGTACTACTTGCAGTAGTAGTAGTAGTAGCTTCAGTAGTTGTAGCAATAATAGTAGTAGTACTGGAAGTGGTAATAGTAGTAGCGTCAGTATTAGTAGTGGTTGTAGTAGGTGAAGCAGCAGCAACAGCCATAGAAATAGTTGTAGTAGCAGCAGAAGTAGTAGTAGTAGTAGTAGTAGTAGTGGCAGCAGTAATAGTTATTGTGCTAGTAGTAGTAATAGCAGTAGTAGTCGTAGCAACAACATTAGTACTTGATCTTGTAGTCATAGTAGTAGTAGTAGTAGCAATAGTAGCAGTAGTAGAAGTAATAGTAGTAGTAGTAGAAGTAATAGTAGTAGCAGTAGTAGTAGTAGCAATAGCAGCAGTAGCAGTGGGAGCAATTGTTGTAGTAGTAGTAGTAGTAGTAGTAGTAGTAGTAGTAGTAGTAGTAGTAGTAGTAGTAGTAGTAGTAGTAGTAGTAGTAGTAGTAGTAGCCATTGTAGCAGCTGTAGCAGTTGTAGAAGTAGTAATAGTAGTAGTAGTAATAGTTGTAGCGGCATTATACTTGTAGCAAGAGTAGTTGTAGTGATAATGTACTAGTAGCAGTAGTATCAGTACTAGTATTAGTAGTAGTTTTAGCAATAGTGGTGGTATTATTAATAGTAATAGTTGTATTAGCTGTAGGAGTAGTAGTAGCGGTATAAGTAGTAGTTGCACTTATAGTACCAGTAGTTGCAGTAGTATTAGTAGTAGCAGGGA
>RXID01022025.1:45188-74343 GCA_005019695.1 Trichopus zeylanicus subsp. travancoricus
GCGTATAAAGTAGTAGTTGCACTTATAGTACCCGTAGTTTGCAGAGTAGTGTAGTACTTAGTAGTAGCAGGTGATAGTGGTAGTAGTAATCATAGTTCGTAGTTGTCGTTAGTAATAGTTGTAACTATAGTAGTAGTAGTGGTTGTAGTAGTAGTAGTTGTTATAGTAGTAGCAGTAGTAGAAGTTTCGGTATCAGTAGTAGTAGTAGTAGTAGTAGCAGTAGTAAGAGTAGTAGTATTAGCAACAGTAGTGGTAGTAGAAGTAGTAGTAGTAGTATTAGTAGTAGTAGTAGTAGCACTAGTTGTAGAAGAAGTATTAGTGGGAGTAGTAGTAGTAGTAGCAATAAAAGTAGTTGCAGTAGTAGTAGTAGTAGTATTCGTAGTAGTAGTAGTAGTCGTAGTGGTAGTAGTAGTAGTAGTAGTAATATTAGTCATAGCGGTTGTAGAAGTAGTAGAGTAGTAGGAGGAGTACGAGTAGTAGCAATATTAGCTGTTGTGGTAGGAGAATTTGTAGTAATTGTAGTAGTAGTAGTAATAGTCATAGTAGTAGGAGAGATGTAGTAGCAGTAGGAGTTGTGGTAGTAGTCGCAGGAGTAGTAGTAGTATTAGTAGTTGTAATAGTAGCAGTAGGAGTAGTAGTAGTTCAAGTAGAAGCAGTACTAGTGGTAGCAGCAATAGTAGTAGTATTAGTAGTGGTAATTGTAGTAGTTGTAGGAGTAGTAGTAATTGTAGTAGTAGTACTTGTAGTAGTTGTGTAGTAGTAGTAGTAGCAGTAGTAGTAGTAGTTGTTGTTGTTGTTGTAGTAGTAGTAGTAGTAGTCGTAGTGGTGGTAGTAGTCGTATTAATAGTAGTAGTAGTATTATTATTAATAGCAGTAGTAGTTGTTGTTGTAGCAGTAGTAGTAGAAGTATTGGTAGGAGTAATAGTAGTAGTAGTAGTAGTAGTAGTAGTAGGTGTAGTAGTAGTAGTAGTACTAGTAGTTGTACTAGTGATTGCAGTAGTGGTACTAGTAGTTGCCGTAGTGGCAGTTGTAGTAGTAGTTGTTGTTGTAATAGTCATAATAGTACTAAAAGCGATGGTAGTAGCAGGAGTAGTTGTTGTTGTAGTTGTAGTTGTAGTAGTTGTAATAGTAGAGGTAGCAGCAGAAGTAGCAGCAGTAGTAGTAGTAGGCGTGGTAGTAGTAGTAGTAGTGGTAGTCGTTGTAGTAGTTGTTGCAGTAGTAGTAATAGTAGTAATTGGAGTAGTATCTGTAGTAGTAGGAGGAGTAGTAGTAGTAGCAGTATTAGTGGTCGTAGTTGGAGAATTTGTTTTAACAGTAGTAGTAGTAGTAATAGTCATTGTAGTTGTAATCTTAGTAGTAACAGTAGGAGTAGAAGTAGTCGTCGCAGGAGTAGCAGTGGTATTAGTGGTGATAATAGTTGTAGCAGTTGTTGTTGTAGTGGTATTAGTATTAGTAGAGTAACAGTTGTGGTTGTAATAGTAGTAATTGTAGTACTAGTAGTTGTTGTAGTAGTGTTGTAGTAGTAGCATTTGTAGTGGTAGTATTAGTCATAGTAGTAGTAATAGCAAGAGTAGCTATAGTTGCAGTAGTAGTAGTAGAAGTCGCAGTAGTAGTCGTAGTATAGTAGTCATAGTAGGAATAGCAACAGTAGTAGTAGTAGTGGTAGTAGGACGAGTAGCAATGACAGCCGCAGTAGCGGAAGCAATAATAGTAGTAGTAGCAGCAAAAGCAATAGTAGTAGTAGTTGTAGTCGTATTAGTAGTAGCAGTAGTTATCATAGTAGTTTTTGTTGTATTACTACTAACAGCAATACTTGTAATAGTAGAAGTAGAAGTAGTAGTTGTTGGTGTTGTAGTAGTAGTGGTAGTAGTAGCAGTTATAGTAGTAATAGTAGTAATAGTAGTAATTATAGTAGTAGTTGTAGCAGTAGCAGTTATACTCACAATAGTAGCAATAGTAATTGTAGTAGTAGTAGTAGTAGTAGTAGTAGTAGTTGTAGTCGTAGCAGTTGTAATAGGTGCAACAACAGCAGTAGCAGTGGTAGTAGTAGCAGCGGCAGCAGCAGTAGTAGTAGTTGCAGTAGCCGCAACAGTAGCAGTAGCAGCAGGAATGGTGATAGGAGTAGTAGTTGTAGTAGTGGTAGTAGCATTAGTAGTAATTGTAGTAGTTGTAGGAGTAGTAGCTGTAGTAGTAGTAGTAGCATTAGAAGTAATTGTAGTAGTAGTAGCAGTAGCAGTAATAGTAATAGTAGTAATCGGTGGATTAGTAGCAGCAGTAGTACCAGTAGAAGCAATAATAGTATTGGTAGTAGTAATAGTAGTAGGAGGAGTTGGAGTAGAAGTAATTGTAGAAGTAGTAGTAGTTGTTGTTGTTGTTGTACTAGTTGTAGTAGTGGATGGTGTAGGAGTTGTAGTAGTGGTTGGAGTAGGATTAGTAGTTGTTGTTGTAGTAGTAGTAGTAAGAGTGGGAGTAGTGGTAGAACTAGTAGTAGTAGTAGCAGTAGTAGCTGTTGTAGTAGTAGTTGTTGTAGTAGTAGTAGTAGTAGGACTAGTAGTTGTTGTAGTAGTAATATTAGCAGTTGTAGTAGTAGTAGGAGTAGTAGTAGCAGTATAAGTTGGAGTAGGAGTAGTAGAAGCATTAGTAGTAGTAGTAGTAGCAGAGTAGTAGAGTAGGAGTAGGAGTAGGAGTAGTAGCAGTATTAGTTATTCTGGTAGGAGAATTTCTAGTAATTGTAGTAATAGTAGTAGTAATTGTCATACTAGTAGGAGTAGTTGCTCTAGGAGTAGGAGTTGTAGTACTAATCGTAGGAGTAGTAGTCGTATTAGCAGTAATAATAGTAGAAGTAGGAGTAGTAGTAGTTGAAGCAGCAGCAGTAGTAGTGGTGGCAATAGTAGTACTAGTATTAGTTGTGGTAATAGTAGTAGTTGTAGGAGTAGTTGTAATTGTAGCAGTAGTACTTGTAATAATAGTGTAGTTGTAGCAGTAGTGGCAGTAGTAGTAGTAGTCATAGTAGTAGTAGTAGTAGTAGTCGTCGTTGTAGTAGTAATCGTGTTAGTAGTAATAGTTGTAGTAGTTGTAGTAGTAATAGTAGTAGTCGTAGTAGTAGAAGCAGTAGTAGTATTTGAAGAAGTAGTAGTAGTAGTAGTAGTAGTAGTAGTAGTAGTAGTAGTAGTAGTAGGTGTAGTTGTAGTAGTAGGTGTAGTAGTAGTAGTAGTGGTAGTAGTAGTTGTGGTGGTTGTAGTAGTAGTACTAGTAGTTGCTGAAGTGGTAGTAGTAGCAGTCGTAGTTGTTGTAGTGGTAGTAGTAGAAGCATTAGTAGTAGTAGTACTAGCTATAGTAGTAGTAGAATTAGTAGTAGTAGTATTAGCAGTAGTAGTAGTACTTGTAGCAATAGTAGTAGTCGTGAGAGTATTAGTAGCAGTAGTAGCTGTAAAAGTAGTTGTTGTAGCAGTAGTCATCGTAGTAGTAGTAGTAGTAGTAGTTGTTGTTGTTGTTGTTGTAACAATAGTATTAGAAATAGTGGTAGTAGAAGTAGTTGAGTAGTAGTATTAGTAGTAGTAGTAGTAGTATTAGTAGAAGTAGTTGTAGTAGTAGTAGTAATAGTCATAGTAGTAGGAGTAGTTGTAGTAGCAGTAGGAGTTGTGGTAGTAGTTACAGGAGTAGTAGTGGTATTAGTAGTAGTAATAGTAGTAGTTGAAGTGGGAGTAGTAGTAGTTGTTGTACTAGTAGTAGTAGTCGTAGTATTATTAGTAGTGGTAATAGTAGTAGTTGTAGGACTAGTAGTTGTTCTAGTTGTAGTACTTGTAGTATTTGTGTAGTAGTAGTAGTAGCAGTAGTAAGAGTAGTCATAGTAGTAGTAGCAGGAGCAGTAGTAGTAGTAGTCGTAGTAGTAGTAGTAGTCATATTAGTAGTAGTAGTAGTGGTAGTAGTAGTAGTACTAGTCATAAAAGTAGTAATAATAGTAGTAGTTGTTGTAGTCGTTGTAATTGGAATTGTAGTTATTGGTGTAGGGGTAGTAGTGGTAGTAATGAGAGTTGGAGTAGTTGTATTAGCAGTTCTAGTAGTAGTGGTAGGAGCAGAAGTAGTAGTAGTAGGACTAGAAGTAGGAATAGTTGTAGTAGTAGTATTAGTAGTAGTAGTGGTAATAGGAGTAGCAATAAGAGGAGAAGTTGTAGTTACAGTTGTACTAGTAGCAGAAACAGTAGCATTAGGTTTTGTATTAGTAGTGGTAGTAGTGGTTGCAATAGGAGTACCAATAGTAGTAGCAGTACCAGTAGCAGAAGGCGTTACAATAGTAGTAGCAGTTGCAGTAGCGGAAGGCGTTACAGTAGTAGTAGTAAGAGCTATAGTAGTAGTAACAGTACTAGGAGGTGTAGTAGTTATAGTAGTAGTAGTGGTTGTAGTAGTTGCAATAGTAGTAGCAGTAGGAGTGATAATTATAGTTGTAGTTGTAGCAGTAGGTATTGTTGTTGTAATTGTAGTATTAGTAGTAGTAGTAGTAGTTCCTGCTGTAGTAATAACAGTAGTACGAGTTAAAATAGTAGTAGTAGAAGTAGTAGTAATATTAGTACTAGTAGATGTAGTAGTAGTGCAAGTTGGTGCAAGAGTAGTAGTAGGAGGAGGAGGAGGAGTAGTTGTAGTAGTAGTAGCAGCAGCAGTAGTAGTAGCAGAAATAGTAGTAGTCGTAGTAGTTGTTGTTGTTGTAGTAATGGTAGTCGTTGTAGTAGAAATAGTAATAGTAGTAGTTGTTGTAGTAGGAGTAGCAGCAGCTGTAGTCATAGAAGTAGTTGTAGTTGTAGTAGTATTAGTAGTAATAGTAGTAGTAGAAGTAGTAGAATAGTAGTTGTAATAGTAGCTGCAACAGTAGTAGTAGAAGTTGTAGTAGTAGCAGCTGTAGTAGCAGCAGCAGTAGTAGTAGTATTCGTAGTAATTGTAGCAGCAGTAGCAATTGTAGTATTAGCAATAGCAACAGTGGCAACAGTAGTAGTAGTTGTAATAGTAGAAGTAGTAGTAGTGGTAGTAGTAATAAGACAAGTAGTACTAAGACCAGTAGTAGAAGTAGTGATATTAGCTTCAGTAGTAGGAGCAGTAGTAGAAGTAGTAGCAATAGCAGCAGCAGAAGTAGTAGCGGAAGTTCTAGTAGTAGCATCAGGAGTATTTGTAGTGGGTGCAGGAGTATTTGTAGTAGTAGCAAGAGCAAGAATAGGTGTAGAAGTAGTAATAATAGTACCAGCAGTTGTGGAAGTGATACTAGTTGTAGTAATAGGAGTATAAGTAGTGGTAGTAGTAGTAGGAGGAGTAAGAGGAGTAGGAGTAGTAGTAGTCGTAATGGTAGCAGCTGGAGTAGGATTAATAGTAGTAATTCTGTTGCCACTACTGCTGCTACTACTACTAATGCTACTAATGCTACTACTACTTCTATTACAATAACAACAACGACTACTACTGCTACTACTACTACTACTACTACAACAACAACAACTCAGATTGCTACTATTACTACTACTGCTGTTGTTTACTAATACTACTATTTCTACTACTACTACTACTACTACGGCTGCTGCTGCAGCCGTCGCTACTACTAGTACACTACAATGACGACTACTACTACAAGCACAGCCACCACTCCAATAACTACGACAATTACTACTACTACTCCTACTACTACTACTACCACCACCACTACAACTTCTACAACTATTACTGCTACTCCTACTACTCCTACTGCTAATACTACTATTGCTAATATTACAACTACTCCTATTGCTACTACTACTACAACTCCTACTACTTGTTCTACTGCTACTGCTCCTACTACTACTACAACAACAACAACAACAACTACTACTACTACTACTACTACTACTGATACTACTACTTAAACTCCTACTCCTACTGTTACTCCTAATACTACTTTTACTGCTACAACTACTAACACAACTACTACTACGACTACTACTTCTACTTCTACCACGACGACTACTACTATTCTTGAAACTACTGCTGTCGCTGCTGCTACTACTACTACTATTGCTACTGATACTACTACTACTAGTATTACTACAACTACTACTGCTACCACTCCTATTATTAATGCTACTACTCCGACTACTACAACTACTTCCACTCTTACTACGACTATTGCTACTACTTTTGTTGCTTCTCATACTACTAGTCCTACTACTATTAATAGTACTCCTAATACAACTACTACTACTACAACTGCTCGTAATACTACTTCTACTCCTACACCTTCTCCTCCTCCTACTACTGCTGCTACTACTGCTGCTGCTGCTACTACTGCTATTACACCCACTTCTACTACTACTACTACAACTATTGTTAACAGTACATATACCACTACTACTACTATTGCTACTACAACAACTACTACTAATACTACTTCTACTACAAGTACTACAACTTGTACTGCCACAACTGCTACTACTATAGCTACTACTACTGCTGCTGCTACTCCTACTACTGCTACTACTACAACTACCACTACTACTGCTATTATTGCTGCTACTTCTACTACTGCTACTACTACTACAACTACCACTACTACTGCTACTACTGCTATGGTTACTACTACTTCTACTACTACTACAACTTCTACTACTTGTGTTGCTACTACTACTACTATTACTATTACTAATGCTACAGCAATTGCTACTACTACTACTTTTATTGCTACTATTTCCACAACTGTTACTTTTGCTACTACTACTACTACAACTACTATTGCTACCACTGCTGGTGCTCTTGCTACTACTACTACTACAACTGATACTGCCACTACAACTACTACTTCTACTACAACTATACCTGCTCCTACTACTCGTAATACTACTACAACTACTACAAAAACTACTTTTACTTCCGCTACTACCATTACTAAAACTATTGCAGTTAATATTTCTATTACTATTACTAATACTACTGTTAATAATACTACTTTTACTACTACTACTAGTACTACCACTACTATACTTCTACTGCTATTGCTACTGCTACTACTACTATAAGTAATAATCCTATTATTATTTCCACTACTACTTTTACTATTGCAAATATTACTATGATTGCTACTACTACTACTAGTACAATTACTATGACTACTACTACCACTACTACTACAACTAATAATCCTGCTGCTACTATTACTACTACTACAACAACAACAACAACAACTACAAATACTACTACTCCTCCTACTACTACTACTACTACTATGACGTCCACTACTGCTACTACTACACCTACTACAATTACTACTCCTACTAATACTACTACAAGGACTAGTAGTCCAACTAATATTCATTCTGCCACACGTATTCCAACTACTACTCGAACTACCACCACTACTACTGCCCCCACTACCACCACTACTACTGCTCCCACTACTACTACTACTACAACTGCTACTACTACTACTACAACTACAACTATTACTACTGCTACTTCTACTTCTACTACTGCTTCAACTGCTACTAGTAGTACCACCACTAGTACTACTACAGCTATTGCTTCTACAACAACAACAACTACCACTACTACTATTGCAACTACTACTTTTGCTGCTACCATTACTGCTACAACTATTGCCACAATTGCTGCTACTATAATAAAATCTACTACTATAACAAATACTACTAGTATTACAAGTACTACTACTACAACCACCACTACTACAACTGCTACAACTACTAACTCTTAGTACTGCTACTCCTACTATTGCTCCAACTGCCACCACTACTACTAGTGCTACTGTTCCTTCAACTGCTACTGCTACTACTACAACAATAATAGCTATTGCTGCTGCTACTAGTGCTTCTGTTACTACTCTTGCTACTACTACTACTACAATTGCTGCTACTACTACTACTACTACTTACACTACTACTGTTACTACTACTACTATTACTACAACAACTACTACTGCTGCTGCTGCTACTATTGCTACTACCACAACTACTCTTATAATTGCTACTATTACTACTACTTCGGTTAGTACAATTGCTATTACTCCTACTAATACTACTTCTGCAACCACTAGTATTACTATTAATACAACTGCTACTACTACTATTAATACTTCTACAGCCACAACTACGGCTAATACTACTACTATTTCTGCTACTACCACTACTTATGCTCCAAGTACTACTGCTACCACTGCTACTACTCTTGCTACTACGACTACTATGATTATGACTACTACTGCTTCTACTCGTACTACTACAACAACAATAACAACAACAACTACTACTACTACAACCACTACTACAACTACTACTGCTACGACTACTCACTACTACTACACTACTATACCTACTACTCCTATTGCTACAAACTCTACGCTTTATTACTACTACTATTGCTATTACTACTACTACTACTCCTACTACTACTACTACTACTACTTACTACTCTACTACTAACTACTACTACTACCACTACTGCAACAACTATACCACTACTACTACTGCTACTTCAACTTGTACTACACTACTACTACTAATGCTACTACTACTACTTCTACTTATGCTAATATTACTACTTCAACTATGACTACTACTACTACTGTAAGTACTACAGCTACTACTCCTACTACTACAACAACTACTACCACCACTACTACTACACTTATTGCTACACCTACTACTCCTATGACTACTACTACTGCTACTTCTGCCACTGCTACTACTACAACTTCTACTGATACTACTACTACTACTACTACTCTGACAACTACAACTATTACTACAACAAATACCACTACTACTACTACAACAACTCCTTTTCCTACTTCTACTACAACTCCTACAACTATTACTTCTGCTACAAGTACTACTACTCCTACTTCTACAACTAATACTATAACTACTACTAATACTACTAACTCGACTACTATTCTTGCAACTACTACAACTACCACTCTTAATACTCCTCGCACAACAACTACTACAACTACCACTCCTATCACTACTGTTGCTATGGCTACTACAACTGCTATTACTACTACTACTCCAACTCCTACTCCTCCTGCTACTCCTACTACTACTACTTCCACTACTACAACAACTACTACGATGACTACTACTGCAACTATTACTTAAACTATTAAAGCTCCTACTATTACTGAAACTACTGCTACAACTACTGCTACTACTACTACTGTTGCTACTGGCACTACTACTACAACTCCTATTCCCACAACTACTATTGCTACTACTGCTCCTACTACTAGTACTACTTTTAACACTCCTACGACTTCTACAACTACTACTCAAACTACTACCACTACTACTACACTCCTATTACTACTACTACTACAACTACTACAGTTAAGACTACTCCAACTACTACAATTTCCCCTACTACTATTACTAGTACTACTACTGGTCATACTAATACTACTACTCCAAACACACCTACTCCTATTACTACTGCAACAATTGCTACTGCTCCTCCTCCTCCTCCTCCTCCTACTACTACTACTACTTCTACAACTACTAACACTACCACTGCTGCTACTACTACTACTACTACTAATACTACTTCTACCAACACTTCCGCTACTGCTACAAAAACTATTACTACTACTACTAGTCCTACTATTACTACTACTTCTACTACTATTATCTATACTACTACCACTACTACTAAACTCTAGTTGTGCCTGCTACTACTACTACAGCTACTGCTGTTGCTACTACTGCTGCTGCTGCTGCTGCTACTACTACTACAACTACTGGTACTAATACTGCTACTACTACTCCTACTACTCCTACTACAACTCCTACTACTTCTACTACTACTACTACTACAGCTGCTACTACTACTACTAGTACTACTATTACTACTACGACGACTACTGCTACTACCACTACTACTACTGCTACTACCACTACTACTACGATAACTACTACTACTTCTACTTCTATTGCTAGTACCACTACTACAACTGCTACTACCACTATTACTACTATAACTACTACTACTTCTACTACTACTACCACCATGACCACCACCACCACTGCTGCTACTACTACTACCACTACTACTACTACTACTATTACTGCTATTACTGCTGCAGTTGCTACAACTACTACTCTTACAACTTCTCCAACTAATACAACAATTGCTACAAGTATTATAGCGACTACTACAATTGCAGCTTCAACTACTACCGCTACAAGTACTACTTCTACGATTACTACTACTACTACTGAAGCTGATACTACAACTACTTCTGCGATTACTCCTACTACTACTACTACTACTACTACTACTACTACTACCACCACCACCACCACCACGACTACTACTAGTTCTACAAAAACTACTTCCATTGCTACTGCTACTATTACTACTACTACTACTGCTACTGTTACTCATACTACTACTCCTGCTGCAACTACCACTACTATTACTACAGCTGCTACTAATACTACTACTACTACCATTACTACAACAACTACAACTACTACCACTACTACTCCTACTGCTAGTATTACTACGACCACTTCGATTGCTGCTATTGCTACTAGTACTACTACTGCTACTACTATAATAACAATAACAACAACAACTTCTACTACTGCTACCACTACAACTTCTAGTACTACTTCTACTTCTACTTCTACTTCAACAACTACTTCTACCACACTACTACTGCTACTACTACTACTCATGCTACTACTAGTATAATGACCACCACCACTACTACTAATAGCTCTACTACAACAACAACAACTGCTGCTACAACTACACTACTACTAAAATGACTTCTACTATTACTTCAACTACTACTACTCCTGCAAATATTACAACTAGTAATACTACTACTACTACTACGTCTACTATAACTACTACTACTGCTACTCCTTATAGTACTACTGCTACTGCTGCTATTATTACTGCTACTATTAATATGACAACTACTACTACTACTACTACCCCTACTACTGAAACTACTACTACTACTACTACTATTGCAACTACTGCCACTATTTCTACTCCTACTCATAAAACAATTCCAACCATTACTTCGCCTACTAGTATTACTATCGCTACTACTACTTATATTACTGCTACTACTACTGCGACTACTACAACTACCTTTTCTACTACTACTACAACTACAACTACTACTACTCCTACTGCCACTATGACTACTGCTGCTCTTGCTACTACTACTACAACTCCTACTTCTACTCTTGCTATTGCTACTACCTGTACTACTACTAATATAGCTACTACTACTACACTACTACCACAACTACTACTACCACAAGCGCTGCTGCTGCTACTCCAACAACTACTGCCATTACTACTATTAATACCACCACTGCCACTACTACTACTACTACAACAACTAATCCAATTGTTTCTACTACTACTACTACAACTACTACTACTACCTCTACTACGACTACTGCTACTACTACAAGTACTCCTACTGCTACTACAACAACTCTTACTAATACTAGTACTAGTACTACTATTGCTGCTGCTAGTTAATCTACTACTACTACTAATACAACTTCTACTACTACTACTAGTACTCCAATATCTACAACTACTTCTTCCACTAATACTATGACTCTTCCTACCATAATGACAACTATCAACACAAGTACTACTACTGTTACTAGTACTACTACTACTACAATTACTACTGCTACTACTACTGCTACGGCTACTACTACTACTACTATTACAAGTACAACAACTACTAACATTAATACTACAACAACAATAACAACTATTATTACTACAACCACTACTTCGACAACTACTACAACTACTACCAGTACTACTACTACTCTAGCTACGACTACAACTACTGCTACTACTACCCCAGCTACAACTACTACAACTACTATAGCTACTGCTCCTACTACAACCACCTCTATGACTACTAATACAGCTGCTACTACTACTACACTACTACAACTACTACTACTAGAAGCACAGCTACAACTCGAATGACAACTACTATTACTATGATTATTACTTCCACTACTACTACTATCGCTACAAATACACCAACTATTACTAGTACTACTACTACTATTACTATTGCACTATGACTACTACGTCTACTATGACGACTGCTACGACTACTAGTAGTCCTACTACTTCAACAACTACTCTAACAAATACTACAACTAGTACTACTACTACTGCTACTTGTTCGACTATTACTACTACTACTACTACTACAACAACTCCAGCTGCTACGACTACTCTTGCTTAGGCTACTCCTTCTACTACAATTACTACTACTGCTACTAATACAACTACAACTACTATTGCTACTACTAATACTGCAATAATAACTGCTACTACTACTACGACTACAACTTCTAGTACTGCTTCTACTTCTACTTCTACAATAACTACTAGCACTACACTACTACTGCTACTACTGCACTCCTGCTACTACTAGTATAATGACTACTACTACAACTACTGCTACTACTACTACTACTACCTCTACTGCTGCTGCTACTACTACAGTGACAACAACTACACTACTACAAAAACTACTTACAGTATTACTTCAACTACTACTACTCCTACTACTATTAATATTAGTACTACTACAACAGCTGCAACTACTTCTACTTCAACTACTACTGCTGCTACTACTTCTTCTACTACTACCACAACGGCAATTACTACTACTACTATTACTATGACAACTACAACTACTACTGCTACCTCTACTACTACGACTACTACTACTACTACTACAACTACCACCACCATGACCACGACCACCACTACAACTACTACTGCTACTTCTAATCCTACTCCTAAAATAATTTCTACCATTACTTCAACTACTAGTATTGCTACGACTACTATTACTTATATTATTGCTACTACTACTGCCACTACTACTTCTACTACTACTACAACAAGTAGAACTACTACTTCTACTCCTCCTACTCCTACTACTACTACTACTTATCTTGATACTACTACTACAACTACTAATGTTACTACTGCTACTAATATAGCTACTAAACATACACTACTACTACGACTACTAATACAAGTTTTGCTACTACTCCAATAGCTACTACCATTACTACTATTAATACTACTACCACTACAACTACTACTACTACTACAACTACTCCAACTATTTCCACTAGCACTACTACAACTACTACTACAACTTCTATTACTACTACTACTACTACTTCTACGATGACTATTGCTACTACTATAAGTACTCCTTCTGCTACTACAACTACTCTTACTAATACACCTAGTACTACTGCTGCTGTTGCTGCTACTTTATTACTACAACTACTACTAATACTCCTTCCACTACTACTACTAAAACTCCTATTCTACAATAACTTCTTCCACTAATATTGTGACTCCACCTCCTACCATAACTACAACTACAAATACAAGTTTTACTATTGCTAATACTACTACTACCACAACTATTACTACCTTTGCCTCTACTACTACAATTACTACTGCTACTACTGTCGCTGCTACTACTACCGCTATTACTATAACTACTACTACCACTACTGCAACTACAACAACAACAACTACTACTATAATAACTACTACTACTACAGCGACAACAGCTACTTCTGCTACTACTACAACTACTACCAGTACTAATGCTACCCCTACTACTGCTACTGTTGCTACTACTACTACTCTTGCTTTAGCTACTAAAAGTACTACTGCTACTGTTGCTATTGCTACTACTTCTATTACTACTAAGACAACTACTACTACTATACGGCTACACAACTATCACTATAAGTGCTGCTACTACTCCAACCACCACTATTATTGCTACTATTAATACTACCACTACTACTGCTACTACTACTACCAGTACTACAAATTCACCAACTATTTCTAATACTACTGCTGCTATGACTGCTTCTCTTACGATTACTACTATGACTACTATGTCTACTTCCACTACTGGTACTACTACTAGTACTCCTACTGCTACTGCAACTACTTTTACTAATACTACTACTAGTACTACTACTATTGCTACTTTATCTACTGCTGCTGCTACTACTACTACTACTACTACTACTACTACTACTTCTACAACTATTACTACCACTGCTATGTGACTCCTCCTCGTCCTCCTCCTCCTCCTCCTACTACTTCTTCTACTACTACTAGCACTACCACTTCTACTACTACTACTACTACTAATACTACTTCTACCAACACTTCTGCTGCTGCTGCTGCTACTTTTACAGCTACAAATGCTATTACTACTACTACTAGTCCTACTATTACTACTACTTCTACTACTATTATTTATCCTACTACCACTACTACTATAACTCTAGTTGTGGCTGCTACTACTACTACAACTATTGCTGCTGCTGCTACTACTACTACTCCAACTACTTGTACTAATACTGCTACTACTACTCCTACTACAACTCCTACTACTACTTCTACTACTACTACTACTGCTTCTACTACTACTACTAGTACTACTACTACTACTACGATTGCTACTACTACTAATGCTACTACTTCTGTAAATATTGCTACTACTACTACTACTCATGCTGCACCTATCACTAAGGAGACAACCAACTCATCGATGCGCTCTCACGATTAATTTCTTTTTTAGTTTATACAGGATGGCTAGCAGAAAAGACTCTCAACCACCTGGAGATGGTAGCCTTGGCGCTGTAAGAGGAAAGGAACGCGCCCAGCATCCAGGCTTAGCACCAACTAGCCCAGATCCTGATGATGCTGCAGACATCATTAACCACTACGAGCAACTTGTGCGACTATCCGGAAGCCTCCTCATGCCATTGGACATCCATGACGCCATCAGAGCCGACATCCACCAGATACAGCAAGAGGCTGCAAGGAAGGTAATGAAGGCCTTACACCAGCTCAGCGTGATTCATTCAATCAAAACAAGGGAAGGCAAGCGACTGAGCACAACCAACAATTTTTGGAGGAGCTGGTACCCCGCCACTGCACAAATTGACCAGCAGTTAAACACCACTATTAAGCTTCTTAATGATGCCATCTTCAGAATGGGTAATTTCAGATTATGATCAGCACAGGACATGCGTGGGAAGAGTAGGGCACGTAAGGAAGATGCTCTCACTTAGGTCTCCATCGTACCCCCTTCCGCTGCCCGGTGTGCTGTAAAGTAGATTCCCATAGGACGAGTACTGTAGTAGATGTGACTTAACGTCTATAAAGTAGTGCTATGTGTGTGGTGTGTATGTAAAGACCAAAAGGCAGATGTCAGTCCTTATCGCATCTACGTAAGCGCTTACGTCAGCCGTTGTATATGTAAGCACTGATGTAAGAAGCTCCAATTCCTCTATATAAGGAACCCTATATAATCCGTTGCAAGACATGAGTAGAACACTCAAGTCTTACTCGGAATTTTGCTTCCAGTTAATATGAATCTGTGAGTTTTTCCATATCTTCTCCTTATTTCTTATTGACTACCTCGTCTGCGCGGGTTCATCCTCTATGCACGGATTCATCCTCTGCGCGCCGATTCATCCACATCTCGGATCACCGAATCCATCCTGGTATCAGAGCTAGAGCGAAGATATGGCTCGAGTAGCATAAACACTCGGGAATCAAGGTGCTACAAGGGAAGGGTCCCTGAGCTGGTAACTTATTTCTGATTTGAACTGCTCCTGCTTTAGAACATATAAATTGCCTTTATAATATCAGTTTCGGATGTGGGAATGCAATTGGGTAAGACTAAATTTAGGCCCGAGGTTGGCAGTAAAGGGGTGCTGTAAGACCAATGGAAAGCCTGAACTAGTTAAACCCTAGGGAGATAATCACATCCTGACTGATAAAACTAGAGGAATATAAATGTCCGAGAGGTGGGAGCAATCAATTCAGGAATGGTATACCACATCTCATACCCCGAACTTAGAGTACCTTGATCTCGCTTCCACAACAAAAGTTACTCATAACCAGTTAGCCAACAACTTAGCTGTTATATATGATCGAACTTACTTATCCTCAAGAGTTCATCTTAAACATTTTAAATCTATTCTTGAGAAGTGCCAGCTTCTTGAAAATCGAGTCTCTCACATAGAAACTACTGTCACAAACCTTACCAGAGTCAGTTTAGATCATCACCATTTAACCAAGCAAGAATTGAGGGACCTTGTCAAGGAAATTGCGGCATAGCCAAAGTTGATAGCAAAAGAAGCACTGCTACTAACCACCAGCCTCAGTGAAAAGCTTGAACGGGTCGAATGACTTCTTAATAATATTGAGCAGTGGACTCGTGCATGAACTATTACGTCCTTACTAAGGGGATGCAATCCTACAAAGAATCTCTTACTGCAACTGAACAGATCGAGGCACCAGCCTTGGGATTCGTGAGGCCAGGTAAATTCCAAGGACAAACCTCAGGAATCCGGGCAATTATCAAACAAAATAATACCCAGCTGCAACTGTTGGTGCAAATTGCAGAGTCCCTAAAGGATATTCGGGCAGATCTCAAAATAATCCTTGAGCAAAATCCCTCAGGTAAAGCCCAAAACTCTATGCCTAACTCTCTCATTGAGAAGTTGCAGGGTCTGACACTAGGACCTGCCGAGAAGCCGAAGGAAAAGAGGGGGCAGCTTTTGGTTTTCACTGACCCCTTAAAAATATTTGAAGAAGAAAGGCAAAAGTCCCTTTAAAGTCCATGGTGTGACAAACGCAGACTATCCAGGGCACACCATCTACCTCAACTCCCTTATTTGAAGATTAGATTATGGAGTATCGGTGAAACCACAGGTGCCTACATAATGTCCAGCAAGCAGCAAGAAGGCTCAGACAAAGGCTAGTTGGGGGAAGCTCCATGCAGCAAACTCTGGAGCAACAAATTGACCCCCAAGTTCAACTATGGCTCTCTATGCAGGAGCGAGCTTCCCTTGTTCCTGCCGAAGTATTGTATCACTCTAGACGTGATGATGCACATCACCGCGTCTATGTACATAGGAGCGAAGAGGCGATTCTTTGTACAGACGGCCACCAACAGGATAGGGCTTTTATCTAGGAAGAAAGCCACAACCAGCTTCAGCGAAGTCACATGCAGTACATCCACCTGGGGATCCTGCAATTAAGGGTGCAAATACTACACCGACAAGAGGAAGACACTATGGCACTAGTTGTCTTTCGAGACAACCGCTGGTCAGGCGAGCAGTCCCTCATCACCACCATGGAAATAGATCTCACCCGAGGAAGCCAACTGGTATATGTTATTCCTGATATTATGCTAACTATTGGTGACTTCTTCAGGAATATCCAAGTCTCAATCCTTACTCGAGGCTATGGACAATGGAGCAATGGTGAGGCAAATCTCCGGATTACCAGGGGATTAGTCGGGCGATTATCTAATACTCCAAATGTGGGCTTCGCCTATGAAGTCCAAGGGGTGGTGGACTATCTGACCAGCCATGGTGTTCGTGCCTTACTGGGACGCCGGTATTCGATAGCAACATTGCAAGACTTTCCAACAAAGCCACCACACTATGATGAGCATGATGCGGAAATTCAAAGCGACGAAGAGGAGCACCGGACATCACACACACTGGTGGTCCTCACTCAGGGGAATTCACAAAGGGCGAAAGCAAGGCGGAGGTCCCAAACCATTCTTCCCAAATTGCTGCCACAACGATCCAGTAGTCTCACCTCTGACGACTCTAACCTCGAGGATGATATGTTCACCCTCCTCACTGATGACTATACACCTGGGGAACTCCCCTACCCTATTATGGCACCATCGGAGGAAGAATTCATTAACCCTTTTGCGCCTGTTGATGGCGATGGGATGGGTAATGAATCTTGTAAAGAATCCACTCATTTATCTGACTGTCCTCCAGTGGCCATAATTACTGTCGGACGAGAGGAGGATTGGGAGTTTGGTTACCCCCAACTTAAAAGGCTGACGGAGCAGTTATATTCTACAACTCAGTCAATCGTCTCTTCCTACAGACCTCCTCAAGACGCTGTGATGGGACCACCAAACTACCCACCAGCTAGAAATATGGAAGTCGGCCCCAGTAAACCGTTATATGTGGGCTATCAAAAGGCTGGGGTGAAGTTCAAGGCCAAAGACTTCTCTGAATGGTGGAATCTACCATCAGCCCAGAATCAAACTGGGGCACTACTAACCATCCCAACACAACTGGGGATGTTCGATGAGGTATTTCTACATTGGGAGGGAATTACTAAAAATTTAGTATCATTACAAAACTTCTCCGACCTAGCCGACAAGGCAGAGTTCATTGAAAATATTTTGGGAGAGGCCGAGAAGCTTACTTGGATACAATGGTGCATGGATTTTCCAGAGGAATATCAACATCTGCTAAATTCGGCCAAGGGAAGAGAAGGCACTCAGAACATCCTCTCTCAAATTCGATGGGTGGTTATCTTAGAAGACCCCTATCAAGGCTCCACTGTGATGCAAGACGAGGCCTACAGGGACCTTGAACGGTTATCTTGTGATAACCTGAAAAATATTATCCAATTCATGAATACTTACTTGAAGCTTGCAGCAAAGACTGGGTGTATGTTCACTAGCCTAGAACTTTTTGAAAAATTCTGGTCCAAAATGCCTGGTGATTTGGGCAGATGGATCAAGCAAGCCTTCGAAGATAAGTACTAGGGAAATACTATTGGGGTGATTCCCCGGATCCTGTTTGCCTACCGCTATTTGGAGAACAAATGCAAGGATGCAGCATTCCGATGAGCCCTGAAGGGCGTTTCATTCTGTAGCAGCATACCCATCCCTGGGTACTATCAGAAGCAGGAAAAGCGGTATGGCATCAGACGGTCAACTTCCTACAAGGGTAAGCCTCATAACTCTCATGCTAGAATTGAGAAGCGGAAGCACCTAATTAGGAACAAAAGGTTCAAATGCTTCTTATGCGGAGAGGAAGGCCACTTTGCTTGGGAATGTCCCAACGACCGGCGCAACATCAAACGGGTAGCGATGTTTGAATAGCTGAACCTCCCAGATGATTGTGACATCGTCTCGATCCATGAAGGGGAGGAGCAAAGTGATGCGATTTACAGTATATCTGAAGGAGAAGAAGATCAGGAAGCTCTCCTCTAAGGTATTAATACCTTAAGCCTCCATGAGCATTTATATGTCTTCCATGAAATAGATCATACGTATTGGATTGGAAAATCTGGAGGATACCAGCCATTGGTGCGTGTCTCTCAATAGCAGCATGACTATCCGCACCAATGGGAATTTAATGAGGAGGTACTGGCCGAGTACCAGAGCTGCTTCTGTTGCAAACAGGCCTCAATGAGAAAATGTAGAATACACTGCCCAAGTTGCACAATCACAGCATGTGGAATCTGTGGGCCACACTACTTTAATACCCAGGTACCTATTGCCAAAACACAACCCGCGCAATATGACCACCGTAATCTCTTATAGGAGCAACAAGAATACATTACCTGGTGCATGGTGAAAATCTCAAGATTAAAATGAGAGGCAGAAGCTGCAGTCATGCTCGCAGAAGAGTGGAAGCAGAGATGCCTCGTAGCAGAAGAACAACTATTTGAAAATGAGAGGCTGAAACTCAAGAACTATGACTTAAGGCGAGAAAATGAGCAACTGCTAAAGACAAGGGAATGGCTAGAGGAAGAGCAGGAGGAAACCCACATCCTGCTAACCGATAAAACACAGAAGGTTCTCTCTACAGCAACAAATGAACTTGATCAGCCACGTAAGGTGAAAAATATGCTATTTAACCTCCTGGTGGAACTTGACATTCCCAATGTCAAGACCTTTCGAGTGCACGCCATCCTTGACACAGGAGCAACCACCTATTGTATTGACCAAGGGTCTATACCTAATGACGCAGTTGAACACAATCCTTATGTGGTGCATTTCAGCGGCATCAACTCTAAAACCACTGCTAATATGAAATTGAAGGGCGGACGGATGATCATTGGGGAGAATTCCTTCCGCGTTCCCTACACATACTCTTTTCCTCTCAAACTGAGAGAGGATATACAGATGATTCTTGGCTGCAACTTTATTCGCACCATGCAAGGAGGAGTCCATATCGAAGGAAATACGGTAACCTTTTACAAAAACATTACTGCAAATTCAGCCCACTAATCAAGCGGCTAAAGGAGGTAGGGTTCATCGGTGACAACCCATTACAACATTGGGCTCGAAACAAAGTCCTGTGTAAGCTGGATATTAAAAATACAGATTTGACTATTGAAGATCGGCCCTTGAGGCACCTCACACCACAAATGCAGGATGCTTTCAAATGACATGTGCAAGCCTTGCTTGACCTTAAGGTCATCATGCCTAGCACTACCAGGCACAGAACCACAGCCATGATCGTCAATTCTGGCACCAACATTGATCCTCACACAGGTAAGGAAATCAAGGGCAAAGAGCGAATGGTCTTCGATTATCGGCGGCTAAATGATCTCACTAATAAAGATCAATATAGCCTGCCCGGTGTTAACACCATATTCTCCTGAGGGTTGGGAAGAGCCAAATCTACTCCAAATTTGATTTAAAGAGCGGCTTTCACCAGGTGGCAATGCACCCTGATTCGGTGGAATGGACTGCCTTCTGGGCTCCGGATAGCTTATTCGAATGGCTTGTCATGCCATTCGGCCTGAAAAACACTCCGGCCATCTTTCAACGAAAAATGGACAACTGCTTTAGAGGTACAGAGTCCTTTATTGCCGTCTATATTGATGATATCCTGGTCTTTTCAGACACTCTAGAAGAACATGCACAACATCTGGAGGTAATGCTCGATAGATGCCAAAAGAATGGACTAGTGTTATGCCCATCGAAGATGAAAATTGCAGTTCCAGAAATTAAATTTCTCGGGGCTATTATTGGCAGCCAAAAAATCTGACTACAGCCCCACATCATCAAAAAGATCGCTGATTTCAGGGAGCAGGAGCTTACAATGCTAAAATGGCTTAAATCCTAGTTAGGAATTCTAAATTATGCTCGAAATTACATTCCAAATTTGGGAAAGCTTTTAGTGCCCCTGTATGCTAAAGCCAGTCCCACAAGAGAACACCGGTGGAACCAGCAAGACTGGGCTCTAATTCGAAAGATCAGGCGGCTCATCCAGGAGTTACTTGACCTAGACGTACCACCAAAGCAGAGTTATATTCTTCTGAAAATTGACGGATGCATGGAAGGTTGGGGCGGTATCTACGAATGGAAGAAGTGCAAGTATGATTCGTGATCTATGGAAAAGATCTGCACCTATGCCAGTGGCAAGTTCAGTCTGCCAATATCCACTATTGATGCTGAAATCTATGCAGTCATGAATTCCTTAGAGGACCTCAAAATCTATTATCTTGATAAGGAAGATTTGACTATTCGGACGAATTGCTAGGCTATAATCAGCTTCTTCAACAAAACTCCCACCAACAAACCATCCGGAGTCTGCTGGGTGGCTTTTATCGACTATATTATGAGAATCGGTATTCCCGTCCAATACATATGATCTATTTCACGGAAGGCATATAAATGCTCATGGAGGCTTAAGGTATTAATACCTTGGAGGAGAGCTTCCTGATCTTCCTCTCCTTTAGATATACTGTAAATCGCATCACTTTGCTCCTCCCCTTCCTGGACCGAGACGATGTCACAATCGTCTGGGAGGTTTACTTGTTCAAACATCGCCTCCCGTTTGATGTTGCGCCAGTCGTTGGGACATGCCCAGGCAAAGTGGCCTTCCTCTCCGCATAGGAAGCATTTGCACCTCTTGTTCCTGATTAGGTGCTTTCGCTTCTCAATTCTAGCATGAGAGTTATGAGGCTTACCCTTGTAGGTAGTTGATTGTCAGACGCCATACCGCTTTTCCTGCTTCTGATAGTACCCTGGGATGGGGATGCTGCTACAGAATGAAAGGCCCTACAGGGCTCGTCGGAATGCTGCATCCTTGCATACATTCTCTAGATAGCGATAGCCAAACAAGATCCAGGGAATAACCCCAATAGTATTTCCCTTGTACTTATCTTCGAAGGCTTGCTTGATCCATCTGCCCAAATCACCGGGCATTTTGGACCAGAATTTTTCAGACAGTTCTGGGCTGGTGAACATACGCGGAGTCTTTGCCACAAGCTTCAAGTAAGTATTCATGAATTGAATAATATTTTTGAGATTGTCACAAGATAATCGTTCAAGGTCCCTGTAGGCCTCCTCTTGCATCACAGTGGAGCCCTGATATGGGTCTTCTAAGATAAAAACCCGTCGAATTTGAGAGAGAATGTTCTGAGTGCCTTCCCTTCCCTCGGCCGAATTTAGCAAATGATGGTATTCCTCTGGAAAAGCCATGCGCCATTGTATCCAAGTAAAGCTTCTCGGCTTCCCCCAAAAGATTTTCAATGAACTCCGCTTTGTCAACCGAGTCGGAGAAGTTCTGTAATGATAATAAGTTTTTAGTTATTCCCTCCCATCGTAGAAATACCTCATCGAACATCCCCAGTTGTGTTGCGATGGTCAGTAGTGCTCCAGTTTGATTCTGGGCCGATGGTAGATTCCACCATTCAGAGAAGTCTTTGGCCTTGAACTTCACCCCAGCATTTTGATAGCCCTCATATGACGGTCTACTGGGGCCGGCTTCCATATTTCTAGCT
This sequence comes from Trichopus zeylanicus subsp. travancoricus, assembly GCA_005019695.1. NCBI lineage: Eukaryota > Viridiplantae > Streptophyta > Magnoliopsida > Dioscoreales > Dioscoreaceae > Trichopus > Trichopus zeylanicus. The sequence goes on from RXID01022025.1 coordinate 67,848, forward strand.
GGTGGGTAGTTCGGTGGTCCCATCACAGCATCTTGAGGAGGTCTGTAGGAAGAGACGGCTGACTGAATTGTAGCATATAACTGCTCTGTCAGCCTTTTGAGTTGGGGGTAATCAAACTCCCAATCCTCCTCACATCCGGCGGCAATTGTGGCAACTGGAGGAGTGTATTCCTCACAAGATTCATTACCCATCCTGTCACCTTCGGCAGGCGCAAAAGGGTTAATGAATTCTTCATCCGATGGGGCCATATTGGGGTAAGGGAATTCCCCAGGCGTATAGTCATCAGTGAGGAGGGTGAACATGTCATCCTCGAGGTCAGAGTCGTCAGAGGTGAGACTGCTGGTTCGTTGAGGGAGTAATTGGGGGAGAATAGTATGGAACCTCCGCCTTGCCTCCGCTATTTGTGAAGTCCCCTGAGTGTGGACCGCAAGCATATGTGACGTCCGTAGCTCCTCTTTGTCACTTTGAATCTCCACATCACGCTCATCGTAGTGCAGTGGCTTTGCTCAAAAGGCTGTAGCATAATTGCGAAAGCTAAGAGAGATACGTCCATCAATTAAGTTGTGACTGTTCACCTTCGTCGGTTGCATGGGTAAATTAATTGTTGTAGGTCTTATGAGCCAGTTAAGACCTTGTAGCACTGCTGTCGAATACCGGCGTCCCGGTAATGCATGAACACCATGACTGGTCAGATAGTCTACCACCCCTTGGACTTCATTGGCGAAGCCCACATTTGGAGTGTTAGATAACCGCCCGACTAATCCCTTGGTAATCAGGAGATTCGCCTCACCATTGCTCCATTGTCCATAGCCCCGAGTAAGAATCGAGACTTGGATATTCCTGAGGTTGGTCCTTGGAATTCACTTGGCCTAACAAACCCTAAGGCTGGTGCCTCGATCTATTCAGTTGCAGTAACAGCTTTTTTATAGGATTGCGTCCCCTTTGTAAGGACGTAATTGTTCATGCACGAGTCCACTGCTCAATATGAGTGAGCAGCCATTCAACTCGCTCAAGCTTTTCACTGAGGCTGGTGGTGAGTAGCAGTGCTTCTTTCTCCACCAACTTTGGCTGTGCCGCAATTTCCTTGACAAGGGCCCTTACCTCTTGCTGTGTTAAAGGCTGATGATCTAAGCAGACTCTGGTAAGGTTTGTGATAGCAGTTTCTAGGTGAGAGACTCAGTTTTCAAGAACCTGACACTTCTCAAGAAGAGATTTAAAGTGTTTAAGATGAACTCTTGAGGATAAGCAAGTTCGATTGTATAAAACAGCTAAGTTGTTGGCTAACTGGTTATAAGTTACTTTTGTTGTGGAAGCGAGATCAAGGTACTCTAAATTCGGGGTATGAGATGTGGTATACCATTCCTGAATTGATTGCACCCGCCTCTCGAACATTTATATTCCTCTAGTTTTATCAGTCAGGATGTGATTATCCCCCTAGGGTTTAACTAGTTCAGGCTTGCCATTGGTCTTACAGCACCCCGTTGCGACTTACTGCCAACCTCAGGCCTAAATTTAGTCTTACCCAGTTGCATTCCCACATCCGAAACTGATATTATAAAGGTAATATACAGGTTCTAAAGTAGGAGCCGTTCAAATCAGAAAAAAGCTTACCAGCTCAGGGACCCTTCCCTTGTAGCACCTTGATTCCCGGGGGTTTACGCTACCCGAGCCATATCTTTGCTCTAGCTCTGATACCAGGATGGATCCAGTGATCCAGGATGTTGGATGGATCCGGTGATCCGAGATGTGGATGAATCCGTGCGCAACGGCTACTACTACTATGACTGCAACAACTACTCCTACTACACTGTTCCTGCTTATTCTAGTACTGCTACTTCTAATACCACTTCTACTAATAAGGCAGCTACTACTATTCCTATCACAACTTTTGCTACTACTATGGCTACAATTACTACAACTGCAATGACTTCTACGAATACTACAGCTTCTACTCCTACTACTACAACTACTGCTCCTACTACTACAACAACAACTACTACTTCTACTACACTTACTACTACTGCTGCTACTGCTGCTATCACTAATACTACTACTGCTACTATACTATTACAGCTAATAATACTACTACTACAACTACAACTATTATTTCTGCTATATCTACTACTATAGCTACTTCTACTACAACTACTATTTCTACCATAACTACTACTACGACTACTTCTACTACAACTACTGCCATTGCTACTGCTACGCCTACTACTTCTACTACTACTACAAGTTCGACTCTTGCTACTACTACTACTGTTATAACTACTACTACTTCTGCAACTATTGCTACTACTACTACTACTACAACTACTACGGCTGCCATGACTACTACCACTAATACTTCTGCTACTATTGCTACCTCTACTATAATTTCTACTACTACTAAAGCTACTACTACAACTACTACGACTATTACTACTGCTACTGCTGCTATTATCGCTACTACTACTACTACTATTACTGCTAAAGTACTACTACTACTACTACTAATTCTACTATTACTACTACTACTATTACAACAACTCATACTACTACTACTACTGGCCCTACTACTAATACAACTGCTACTGGCCCTACTACTAATACAACTGGTACTCCTACGACTACTGCTTCTGCTACTACAACTGCTACGACTACTCCTACCACTATAACTGCTACTACTATTCCCACTATAGCTACTATAACAACTACTAACAGTACTCATCCTACTACTACTACTACATCAACTACTGCTACTATAACTGCTACTCCTACAACTTTGCTGCTGCTCGTACTACTACTACTACTACTCCTACTACTTCTGTTACTGCTACTTTTGCTACTTCTACAATAGCTGCTACCACAACTCCTACTAATACAGCTCCAATGACTACTACTATTGATACAAGCGCTCCTAATGGTACAGCTACTATGACAACAACTACTACAGCTCCTAATACCATGACTGCTAGTACCATAACTACTAAAGCTCCAACTTATACTACCACTACTAACTCAGTAGCCAGCATTCATACACCAACTACTATAGCTACTACTACCACTTCTACTTCTACTACTGCTATTGTTACTCCTAATACTAAAACTACTACAACTACTTTTGCTACTACTCCAACTACTACTACTACTTCTGCTACTGCTACTACTACTACTACAACGACTACTATTGATGCTCTTACATCTACTTCTACTACTATTGCAACCACTATGACTTCTGCTACTACTTCTCCTACTACTACAAATGTTATGACTACTACAAATACTAGAACTACTACTTCTACTATTACTTCTACCACTACTACTGCTACTACTATTATTGCGACTTCTGCTATGACTACAACTACTGCAACTTGTGCAACAATTGCTACTTCTAGTACAACTACAACTACTACTACTTCTACTTCCACCACTACTACTACTACGACTACTACTGTTGTTGCTGCTACGATACTACTGCTACTACTACTACCACTAGTACTACTACAGCTTCCATAATTTCTGCTTTTGCTGTAACTACTACTTCTCAGACTACTACTACTTCAGCCACTACTACTGCAACTACTACTAATATTACTACTACTACTAGTACTACTACTATTACTACTATTATTACGACTACTATTACTACTACTACTACTACTACTACTACTTTTACCACTACTTACTACTACTACTACTACTACTACTAGCTACTACTACTACTACTACTACTACTACTACTACTACTACTATTACTACTACTACTTCTCCTACTACTACTACTTCTGCAACTACACCACCTACTACAGGTAACTACTATGGCTATTACTATTGCTGCGACTATTATTACTATGACTACTGATACTACTGCTACTTCTAGGACTACTTCTACTTCTGCTACTATGGCTTCTTCTACTAATACTTCAACTATTATTATAGCTTCTACTACTGCTTCAGCTACTCCTACCACTACTACTGCTACAACTACTACTACTACTATAGCTACTAATACTACTGCTGCTACTACTACCACTACTACTACTATAACTACTACTACTACCGCAACTACTACTACTAGTAAAATAATAACTACAACTACGACTGTTGCTGCGACTACTATTACTGCTACTATAATTACTACTACTACTACTACTGCGATTGCTACTACTATAATAACTGTTACACTAAACTTCTATTATTGTTGCCGCTACTACTACTACTACAATTGCTACTAATACTACTACAAATACTACTATTAATACTACTACTGCTACTGCTGCTAGTACTACTATGACAATAATAACTACTTCTACTACAACCACGACGACTACTATTTCTCCAACTGCTACTACTACTACTCCTACTTCTGCTATTATTACTGCTGCTACTACCACTACTGCTACTACCACTACTACTACTGCTACTACCACCACTACTACTACTCCTCCTACTACAACTACTGCTACTACCACCACTACTACCACTACTGCTACTACCACTACTGCAACAACTACTAGTAATACTACTACCACCACAAATTCTACTACTTCTACTGTTGTTGCTCCTACTACTACTTCTAGTAATAATTATACAGACACTAATGCTACTGCTTCTGTTGTTCCTGCAACTACTACTAATACAACTGCTGTGGCTGCCACTACTGATACTACTACAACTTCTTCCACTACTTTTGCTACTCCAGCTTCTACTACTACAACTACTACTTCTATAACTACTGCTACTATTGCTACTATTAATACTACTGCTACTGGTACCAATACTGCTAGTGCTACTGCTGCTGCTGCTTTTAGTACTATTGTTGCAGCTATTGTCGTGGCAACTACTACAACTACTACTACCACAACTTCTCCATCCACTACTACTACTATTGCTACTACTACTATAAATAGTTATAGTAGTTGTAGTAGCAGAAGTAGTAGTGGTAGTGGTAGTTTTTTTTTTGTTGTTGTAGTAGTAGCCGAAGTAGTACTAGAAGTAATCCTAAATGTGGTGTTAGGAGTAGAAGCAATAGCAGTTGTAGTAGTAGTAGTAGTACTAGTTCTAATAGTAGTAGTAGTTGTAGCAATAGTAGTAGTAGTAGTAATAGTAGTAATAATAGTAGTAGTAGTGGTAATAGCGTTAGTAGTAGTGGTGGTGGTGGTAGTAGCATAAGTAGCAGTAGACACTGTTGTAGAACTAGAAGTAGTAGTTCCAAAAGCAGAAGCAGACGTGGTAGTAGTAGTAATCAGAATTATAGCTGTAATAGTAGTCGTAGTAACAGTGCTAGTAGTAATAGTAGTAGTAGTAATAATTATACTAGCAACAACAACAATAGTAGTAGTCATAATTGTAGTAATACTTGTAGTAGTAGTAGTAGGATTAGTAGTAGAAATTATAGTGGTAGTAGCAGTAGCAGTAATTGCAGCAATAGTGGTAATAGTAGTTGCAACTGTAGTGGTTACGTTAGCAGTAGCAATGGTAGTAGTAGAAGCAGTAGTTGTAGAAGTAATAGTAGCATCAGCATTAGTAATAGTAGTAGTAGCAGTTATAGTAGAAGTAGTAGCAGTAGGAGGAGGTGGAGGAGGCGAAGCAATAGATTTAGCACTAGTATAGTAGCAGCATTAGTAGTAGTGGGAATAGTAGCTGTAGTAGTAGCAGTAGTAGTAGCAGTAGTTGCCATAGTAGTAATAGTAGTAGCAGTATTAGTAGTAGTAGTAGTAGTAATAGTAGTAGTAGTTGTTTAATTAGTAGCAGTAGTGGTAGAAGAAGTAGCAGTAATAGTAATAGCAGTAGTTGCTTTACTAATAGTTCTACTACTACGATTACTACTACTACTACTACTACTATTACTACTACTACTACTACTACAACTACTACTACTACTACTAACACTATTACTGCTACAACTACTACTAGTACTACAACAACAACAACTACTACTACAACCAGTACTACTTCAACTACTACAACAACTTCTACTACTACTTCTGCTACTACAACAACTACTACTACTGCAACTACTACAACAACTACTCCAACTACTCCTACTATTACTAGTACTACAACTACTACTAGTACTACGACTACTGCTTCTACTACTACTACTACTACAACAATAACTGTTACTACTACAACTGCAATGATTACTACTACAACAATTACTACTACTATTGCTACTACAATTACTACTATTACTACTACAACTACTACAATTACTACTTCTACAACTACTACAACAACAACTACTACAACTACTATACTAGTACTACAACTACTACTACTACTACTACCACCACTACTGCTACTACTACTACTACAACTACTACTACTACTATGATTACAACAACAACTATTACTATTATTACTAATACTACTACTACTATTACTAGTACTACAACTGCTACTATTACTACTACTACAATAACAACAACAACTACTACTACTATTACTACTACTTCAACTACTACTTCAACTACTACTACTATTATTACCACTACAACAACAACAACTA
>RXID01022026.1:0-14320 GCA_005019695.1 Trichopus zeylanicus subsp. travancoricus
AAAGATATACGAAAACACTCCCTCGAAAGTTCAAAAACTTAAAAACAACCCTTGAACGTAAAAAAATACAAAATTTATTAAATATGCAAAAATTACAGATAATTCGTAAAAGCGAAAAATAAGTTTTTAAAGTACTTTACTTCTTTTGAACGTGCCACGTTACGAGGTTGAATATGTATTTCCAATTTTAAGGTACATTTTCCGAGGAACTTTTAATTTTTTTAAGTGGTATATGCAAATAAATTAAACTTTTAGAATGAGGAAGAAAATCACAGAAAAATTATGAAATATGGAAAACCATAAAATTTTCTGAAAATGTAAAAAATTGTGAAGAAATCTCCCTTGAAAGTTCAAAAATGGAGAAAAAAATGCTTCAGAGTAAATAAAAATACAGGATACATTAAATTTGCAAAAAATGTAGAAACCGGTGAAAGTACGAAATATCATAGAAAAACCTCTGAAACTCCGTGATATTAGAGAAATCCCAAAAAACCCCTTAAACTTCATGAAAAACATAAAAAATCCCAGAAACTATAAAAAGTTCAAAAAAATTATGCTTTGAATATGCATTTCATTCTCTAAAGGGGTATATATGCGATAATTAAGATTTCGAAATTGAGTCTTCAATTTCCATTTTTAAGAGGTATATATGTCAAAAATATTTTGCTGGTTAATTTTCTTTTTTCAAAGTGGTGTATATGCGAAAATTAAGCCCTTTAAGGTTAAATATGAAATTTTATTTTTTTAGGAGTCATATATGTAAAAATCGGGGTTTTCTAATCGAATCAGCGATTTACTTTTTTAAGATTATGAGAATAAATATGTTTTCAAAATACTTGACTTCTTTTGAATTTTTTACATTATGAGGTTAAATATGAATTTTCATTTTGTGAGTATGTTTTCCAAGCATGTTTGAATTTTTTTTAAGTGGCACGCAAGGAAATTAGAATCTTTGAATGTGGCAAAAAATGATAGAAATATTATGACAGTAGAGAAAATCATAAAATTCCATAAAAATATAATAAAGTATAAAAAAACTCCATTGAAAGCTCAAAAACATGAAAAAAAAATATTTCAAAATTCATTAATTGTGCAAAAAATGTAGAGAATTGGTAAAAATAGAAAATATCAGCAAAAACCCTCCCAAAGTCCATAAAATCATGGAAATCTTAAAAGAACCCTCAAACTTTGTGAAAGTAGAAAAAATCCCTGAAACTACAAAAAAAACATAAAAATTCTCATTTATGCATTTCGCTCTCTGAAGGGGTATATATGCGATAGTTAGAATTTCGGATGGGTCTTCCATTTCAGTTTTTAAGAGCTATATATGCCAAAAACCTTTCTCTACGCAATTTTCTCCTTTGAAAGTGGTTTATATGCGTAAATTAAGTTCTTTCAGGTTAAATATGAAATTTTATTTTTGAAAGAGACATATATTTGAAAATCAGTGCTTTTTTTATTGAATATGCGATTTTATTATTTAAGTTATGAGGCAAAATATTTTTCGCAGTACCTTTATTGCTTTCGAATTTTTTACCTTACGAGGTTAATTTGTAGTTCCATTTTTTCGATAAGTTTTCGAAGCAGGTTTCAATTTTTTTAAGAGGTGTACGCAAGTAAACTGAAATTTTCAAATGAGGCAAAAAATCACAGAAAATTTTTCAAAGCATAGAAAATCGTAAAATTCCCAAAAAAATATAAAGATATATGAAAACACTCCCTTGAAAGTTCAAAAACTTAAAAACAACCCTTGAACGTAAAAAAATACAAAATTTATTAAATATGCAAAAATTACAGATAATTCGTAAAAGCGAAAAATAAGTTTTCAAAGTACTTTACTTCTTCTGAACGTGCCACGTTACGAGGTTGAATATGTATTTTCAATTTTAAGGTACATTTTCCAAGGAACTTTGAATTTTTTTAAGTGGTATGTGCAAATAAATTAAATTTTTAGAATGAGGAAGAAAATCACAGAAAAATTATGAAATATGGAAAACCATAAAATTTTCTGAAAATGTAAAAAATTGTGAAGAAATCTCCCTTGAAAGTACAAAAATGGAGAAAAAAAATGCTTCAGAGTAAATAAAATACAGGATACATTAAATTTGCAAAAAATGTAGAAAACTGGTGAGGGTACGAAATATCATAGAAAAACCTCTGAAACTCCGTGATATTAGAGAAATCCCAAAATACCCCTTGAAATTCATGAAAAATATAAAAAATCCCAGAAACTATAAAAAGTTCAAAAAAATTATGCTTTGAATATGCATTTCATTCTCTAAAGGGGTATATATGCGATAATCAAGATTTGGAAATTGAGTCTTCAATTTCGATTTTTAAGAGGTATATATGTCAAAAATATTTTGCTGGTTAATTTTCTTTTTTCAAAGTGGTGTATATGCGAAAATTAAGCCCTTTAAGGTTAAATATGAAATTTTATTTTTTTAGGAGTCATATATGTAAAAATCGGGGTTTTCTAATCGAATCACTGATTTAATTTTTTAGGATTATGAGAATAAATATGTTTTCAAAATACTTGACTTCTTTTGAATTTTTTACATTATGAGGTTAAATATGAATTTTCATTTTGTGAGTATGTTTTCCAAGCATGTTTGAATTTTTTTTAAGTGGCACGCAAGGAAATTAGAATCTTTGAATGTGGAAAAACATGATAGAAATATTATGACAGTATAGAAAATCATAAAATTACATAAAAATTTAATAAAGTATAAAAAACTCCATTGAAAGCTCAAAAACATGAAAAAAAAATATTTCAAAATTCATTAATTTTGCAAAAAATGTAGAGAATTGGTAAAAATAGAAAATATCGGCAAAAACCCTCCCAAAGTCCATAAAATCCTGGAAATCTTAAAAGAACCCTCAAACTTCGTGAAAGTAGAAAAATTCCCTGAAACTACAAAAAAACATAAAAATTCTCTTTTAAATATGCACTTCGTTCTCTAAAGGGGTATATATGCGATAGTTAAAATTTTCGGATTGAGTCTTCCATTTTAGTTTTTAAGAGATATATATGCCAAAAACTTTTCTCAACGTAATTTCCTTCTTTCAAAGCGGTTTATATACGAAAATTAAGTTGGTTCAGGTTAAATATTAAATTTTACTTTTGAAAGAGATATATATGTGAAAATCAGTGCTTTTCTATTGAATATGAGATTTCATTTTTTAGGTTATGAGGCAAAATAATTTTTTGCAGTACTTTATTACTTTCGAATTTTTTACCTTACGAGGTTAATATGTAGTTCCATTTTTTCGATAAGTTTTCGACGCAGGTTTCAATTTTTTTAAGAGGTGTACGCAAGTAAACTGAAATTTTCAAATGAGGCAAAAAATCACAGAAAATTTTTCAAAGCATAGAAAATCGTAAAATTCCCAAAATAATATAAAGATATATGAAAACACTCCCTCGAAAGTTCAAAAACTTAAAAACAACCCTTGAACTTAAAAAAAATACAAAATTTATTAAATATGAAAAAATTACAGATAATTCGTAAAAGCGAAAAATAAGTTTGGAAAGTACTTTACTTCTTTTGAACGTGCCACGTCACGAGGTTGAATATGTATTTCCAATTTTATGGTACATTTTCCAAGGAACTTTGAATTTTTTTAAGTGGTATATGCAAATAAATTAAATTTTTAGAATGAGGAAGAAAATCACAGAAAAGTTATGAAATACGGAAAACCATAAAATTTTCTAAAAATGTAAAAAAGGATGAAGAAATCTCCCTTGAAAGCTCAAAAATGGAGAAAAAAAAATGCTTCAGAGTAAATAAAATACAGGATACATTAAATTTGCAAAAAATGTAGAAAACTGGTGAAAGTACGAAATATCATAGAAAAACTTCTGAAACTCCGTGATATTAGAGAAATCCCAAAATACCCCTTGAAATTCATGAAAAATATAAAAAATCCCAGAAACTATAAAAAGTTCAAAAAAATTATGCTTTGAATATGCATTTCATTCTCTAAAGGGGTATATATGCGATAATCAAGATTTTGAAATTGAGTCTTCAATTTCAATTTTTAAGAGGTATATATGTCAAAAATATTTTTCTGGTTAATTTTCTTTTTTCAAAGTGGTGTATATGCGAAAATTAAGCCCTTCAAGGTTAAATATGAAATTTTATATTTTTAGGAGTCATATATGTAAAAATCGTGGTTTTCTAATCGAACCAGCGATTTAATTTTTTAAGATTATGAGAATAAATATGTTTTCAAAATACTTGACTTCTTTTGAATTTTTTACATTATGAGGTTAAATATGAATTTTCATTTTGTTAGCACGTTTTCCAAGCATGTTTGAATTTTTTTTAAGTGGCACGCAAGGAAATTAGAATCTTTGAATGTGGAAAAAAATGATAGAAATATTATGACAGTATAGAAAATAATAAAATTCCATAAAAATATAATAAAGTATAAAAAGCTCCATTGAAAGCTCAAAAACATGAAAAAAAAAATATTTCAAAATTCATTAATTTTGCAAAAAATGTTGAGAATTGGTAAAAATAGAAAATATCAGCAAAAACCCTCCCAAAGTCCATAAAATCATGGAAATCTTAAAAGAACCCTCAAACTTCGTCAATATACAAAAAAACATAAAAATTCTCTTTTAAATATGCATTTCGGTCTCCAAAGGGGTATATATGCGATAGTTACAATTTTCGGATTGAGTCTTCCATTTTAGTTTTTAAGAGATATATATGCCAAAAACTTTTCTCTACGTAATTTCCTACTTTCAAAGCGGTTTACATACAAAAATTAAGTTGGCTCAGGTTAAATATTAAATTTTACTTTTGAAAGAGATATATATGTGAAAATCAGTGCTTTTCTGTTGAATATGAGATTTCATTTTTTAGGTTATGAGGCAAAATAATTTTTTGCAGTACTTTATTACTTTCAAATTTTTTACCTTACGAGGTTAATATGTATTTTCATTTTTTCGATAAGTTTTCGAAGCAGGTTTAAATTTTTTTAAGAGGTGTACGCAAGTAAACTGAAATTTTCAAATGAGGCAAAAAATCACAGGAAATTTTTCAAAGCATAGAAAATCATAAAATTCTCAAAAAATATAAAGATATATGAAACCACTCCCTCGAAAGTTCAAAAACTTAAAAACAACCCTTGAACGTAAAAAAATACAAAATTTATTAAATATGCAAAAATTACAGATAATTTGTAAAAGCGAAAAATAAGTTTTTAAAGTACTTTACTTCTTTTGAACGTGCCACGTTACGAGGTTGAATATGTATTTCCAATTTTAAGGTACATTTTCCAAGGAACTTTTAATTTTTTTCAGTGGTATATGCAAATAAATTAAACTTTTAGAATGAGGAAGAAAATCACAGAAAAATTATGAAATATGGAAAACCATAAAATTTTCTGAAAATGTAAAAAATTGTGAAGAAATCTCCCTTGAAAGTTCAAAAATGGAGAAAAAAATGCTTCAGAGTAAATAAAATACAGGATACATTAAATTTGCAAAAAATGTAGAAAACTGGCGAAAGTACGAAATATCATAGAAAAACCTCTGAAACTCCGTGATATTAGAGAAATCCCAAAATACCACTTGAAATTCATGAAAAATATAAAAAATCCCAGAAACTATAAAAAGTTCAAAAAAATTATGCTTTGAATATGCATTTCATTCTCTAAAGGGGTATATATGCGATAATCAAGATTTCGAAATTGAGTCTTCAATTTCGATTTTTTAAGAGGTATATATGTCAAAATATTTTGCTGTTAATTTTTTTTTCAAAGTTGTTGTTGTATATGCGTGCAAATTAAGCCCTTTAAGGTTAAATATGAACTTTATTTTTTAGGAGGTATTATATGTAACAAACGGGTTTTCTATCGGAATCAGCGATTTAATTTTTTAAGATTATGAGAATAAATATGTTTTCAAAATACTTGACTTCTTTCGAATTTTTTACATTATGAGGTTAAATATGAATTTTCATTTTGTGAGTATGTTTTCCAAGCATGTTTGAATTTTTTTTTAGTGGCACGCAAGGAAATTAGAATCTTTGAATGTGGAAAAAAATGATAGAAATATTATGACAGTATAGAAAATCATAAAATTCCATAAAAATATAATAAAGTATAAAAAACTCCCTTGAAATCTCAAAAACATGAAAACAAATATTTGAAAATTCATTAATTTTGCAAAAAATGCAGAGACATGGTCAAAATAGAAAATATCACCAAAAACCCTCACCAAGTCCTAAAATCATGGAATCTTAAAAGAACCCTCAAACTTCAGGAAAGTAGACAAAAGCCCTTAAACTACAAAAAAACATTAAAAAGTCCTCTTTAGGTAATGCATTTCGTTCTCTAAAAGGGTACATATGCGATGATTAAAAAATTCAGATTGAGTCTTCCATTTTAGTTTTTAAGAAATATATATATGCCAAAAACTTTTCTCTACGTATTTCTCTTCTTTCAAAGTGTTTTATATACGAAAATTAAGTTCTTTGAGGTTAAATATGAAATTTTATTTTTTGAAAGAGACATATATGTGAAAATCAGTGCTTTTTTCTTGAATGTGCGATTTCATTTTTCCAGTTATGAGGCAAAATAATTTTTTGCAGTACTTTATTGCTTTCGAATTTTTACATTACGAGGTTAGTAGGTATTTTCATTTTTTAGATAAGTTTTCCAAGAAGTTTTGAATTTTTTCAAAGAGGTGTACACAAGTAAACTTAAATTTTCAAATGAGGCAGAATATCACAGAAAATTTTCAAAGCATAGAAAGCCATAAAATTCCGTAAAAATATAAAGATATATAAAAACCCTCCATCGAAAGTTCAAAAACTTAAAAACGACCATTGAACGTAGAAAAAATACAAAATTTATTGAATATGCAAAAATTACATATAATTCGTAAAAGCGCAAAACAAGTTTTAAAAAAACTTTACTTCTTTTGAACTTGCCACATTACGAGGTTAATTCTCCGTGAAATTAGAGAAATCCCAAAATACCCCTTCATGAAAATATAAAAAATCCCAGAAACTATAAAAAGTTCAAAAAAATTATGTTTTGAATGTTCGTCACATTCTCTAAAGGGGTATATATGCGATAATTAAGATTTTGAAATTGAGTCTTCAATTTCAGTTTTTAAGTGGTATATATGTCAAAAATATTTTTCTGGTTTTTTTTCTTTTTTCAAAGTGGTATATATGCGAAAATTTAGCCCTTTAAGGTTAAATATGAAATTTTCATTTTTTAGGAGTCATTTATGTAAAAATTGGAGTTTTATAATCGAATCAGCGATTTAATTTTTTAAGATTCCGAGGACAAATATGTTTTTAAAACACTTGACTTCTTTTGAATTTTTTACATTATGAGGTTAAATATGACTTTTCATTTTGTAAGTATGTTTTCCAAGCATGTTTGAATTTTTTTTAAGTGGCACGCAAGGAAATTAGAATCTTTGAATGAGGTGAAAAATCATAGAAATATTATGACCGTATAGAAAATCATAAAATTCCATAAAAATATAATAAAGTATAAAAAACTCCCTTGAAATCTCAAAAACATGAAAAAAAATATTTGAAAATTCATTAATTTTGCAAAAAATGCAGAGAATTGGTAAAAATAGAAAATATCACCAAAAACCCTCCCAAAGTCCATAAAATCATGGAAATCTTAAAAGAACCCTCAAACTTCAGGAAAGTAGACAAAATCCCTTAAACTACAAAAAAACATAAAAATTCTCTTTTAACTATGCATTTCGTTCTCTAAAGGGGTACATATGCGATCATTAAAAATTTCAGATTGAGTCTTCCATTTTAGTTTTTAAGAAATATATATATGCCAAAAACTTTTCTCTACGTATTTCTCTTCTTTCAAAGTGTTTTATATACGAAAATTAAGTTCTTTGAGGTTAAATATGAAATTTTATTTTTGAAAGAGACATATATGTGAAAATCAGTGCTTTTTTCTTGAATGTGCGATTTCATTTTTCCAGTTATGAGGCAAAATAATTTTTTGCAGTACTTTATTGCTTTCGAATTTTTTACCTTACGAGGTTAGTATGTATTTTCATTTTTTAGATATGTTTTCCAAGAAGGTTTGAATTTTTTCAAGAGGTGTACACAAGTAAACTGAAATTTTCAAATGAGGCAGAATATCACAGAAAATTTTTCAAAGCATAGAAAGCCATAAAATTCCGTAAAAATATAAAGATATATAAAAACCCTCCATCGAAAGTTCGAAAACTTAAAAACGACCATTGAACGTAGAAAAAATACAAAATTTATTAAATATGCAAAAATTACATATAATTCGTAAAAGCGCAAAACAAGTTTTAAAAAAACTTTACTTCTTTTGAACTTGCCACATTACGAGGTTAATTCTCCGTGAAATTAGAGAAATCCCAAAAAACCCCTTCATGAAAATATAAAAAATCCCAGAAACTATAAAAAGTTCAAAAAAATTATGTTTTGAATATTCGTCACATTCTCTAAAGGGGTATATATGCGATAATTAAGATTTTGAAATTGAGTCTTCAATTTCAGTTTTTAAGAGGTATATATGTCAAAAATATTTTTCTGATTTTTTTTCTTTTTTCAAAGTGGTATATATGCGAAAATTTAGCCCTTTAAGGTTAAATATGAAATTTTAATTTTTTAGGAGTCATTTATGTAAAAATTGGAGTTTTATAATCGAATCAGCGATTTAATTTTTTAAGATTTCGAGGACAAATATGTTTTTAAAACACTTGACTTCTTTTGAATTTTTTACATTATGAGGTTAAATATGAATTTTCATTTTGTAAGTATGTTTTCCAAGCATGTTTGAATTTTTTTTAAGTGGCACGCAAGGAAATTAGAATCTTTGAATGAGGTGAAAAATCAGAGAAATATTATGACCGTATAGAAAATCAAAAAATTCCATAAAAATATAATAAAGTAAAAAAAACTCCATTGAAATCTCAAAAACATGAAAAAAAATATTTGAAAATTCTTTAATTTTGCAAAAAATGCGGAGAATTGGTAAAAATAGAAAATATCACCAAAAACCCTCCCAAAGTCCATAAAATCATGGAAATCTTAAAAGAACCCTCAAACTTCAGGAAAGTAGACAAAATCCCTTAAACTACAAAAAAACATAAAAATTCTCTTTTAACTATGCATTTCGTTCTCTAAAGGGGTACATATGCGATCATTAAAAATTTCAGATTGAGTCTTCCATTTTAGTTTTTAAGAAATATATATATGCCAAAAACTTTTCTCTACGTATTTCTCTTCTTTCAAAGTGTTTTATATACGAAAATTAAGTTCTTTGAGGTTAAATATGAAATTTTATTTTTGAAAGAGACATATATGTGAAAATCAGTGCTTTTTTCTTGAATGTGCGATTTCTTTTTTCCAGTTATGAGGCAAAATAATTTTTTGCAGTACTTTATTGCTTTCGAATTTTTTACCGTACGAGGTTAGTATGTATTTTCATTTTTTAGATATGTTTTCCAAGAAGGTTTGAATTTTTTCAAGAGGTGTACACAAGTAAACTTAAATTTTCAAATGAGGCAGAATATCACAGAAAAGTTTTCAAAGCATAGAAAGCCATAAAATTCCGTAAAAATATAAAGATATATAAAAACCCTCCCTCGAAAGTTCGAAAACTTAAAAACAACCATTGAACGTAGAAAAAATACAAAATTTATTAAATATGCAAAAATTACATATAATTCGTAAAAGCGCAAAACTAGTTTTAAAAAAACTTTACTTCTTTTGAACTTGCCACATTACGAGGTTAATTCTCCTTGAAATTAGAGAAATCCAAAAAAACCCCTTAAGCTTCATGAAAATATAAAAAATCCCAGAAACTATAAAAAGTTCAAAAAAATTATGTTTTGAATATTCGTCACATTCTCTAAAGGGGTATATATGCGATAATTAAGATTTTGAAATTGAGTCTTCATTTTCAATTTTTAAGAGGTATATATGTCAAAAATATTTTTCTGGTTATTTTTCTTTTTTCAAAGTGGTATATATGCGAAAATTTAGCCCTTTAAGGTTAAATATGAAATTTTAATTTTGTAGGAGTCATTTATTAAAAATTGGAGTTTTATAATCGAATCAGCGATTTAATTTTTTAAGATTCCGAGGACAAATATGTTCTTAAAACACTTGACTTCTTTTGAATTTTATACATTATGAGGTTAAATATGAATTTTCATTTTGTAAGTATGTTTTCCAAGCATGTTTGAATTTTTTTAAGTGGCACGCAAGGAAATTAGAATCTTTGAATGAGGTGAAAAATCATAGAAATATTATGACCGTATAGAAAATCATAAAATTCCATAAAAATATAATAAAGTATAAAAAACTCCCTTGAAATCCCAAAAACATGAAAAAAAATATTTGAAATTCATTAATTTTGCAAAAAATGCTGAGACTTGGTGAAAATAGAAAATATCACAAAAAACCCTCCCAAAGTCCATAAAATCATGGAAATCTTAAAAGAACCCTTAAACTTCAGGAAAGTAGACAAAATCCCTTCAACTACAAAAAAACATAAAAATTCTCTTTTAAATATGCATTTCGTTCTCTAAAGGGGTACATATGCGATCATTAAAAATTTCAGATTGAGTCTTCCATTTTATTTTTTAAGAAATATATATATGCCAAAAACTTTTCTCTACGTATTTCTCTTCTTTCAAAGTGTTTTATATACGAAAATTAAGTTCTGTGAGGTTAAATATGAAATTTTATTTTTGAAAGAGGCATATATGTGAAAATCAGTGCTTTTTTCTTGAATGTGCGATTTCATTTTTCGAGTTATGAGGCAAAATAATTTTTTGCGGTACTTTATTGCTTTCGAATTTTTTACCTTACGAGGTTAGTATGTATTTTCATTTTTTAGATATGTTTTCCAAGCAGGTTTGAAGTTTTTCACGATGGGTACACAAGTAAACTGAAATTTTCAAATTAGCAGAAGAATATTCAAGAAAAATTTTTTCAACGCATAGGAAACCATATAAAATTCCGTAATACTAAAATATAAGATAAGGATATATAAAAACCCTCCATCGAAAGTTCGAAAACTTAAAAACGACCATTGAACGTAGAAAAAATACAAAATTTATTAAATATGCAAAAATTACATATAATTCGTAACAGCGCAAAACAAGTTTTAAAAAAACTTTACTTCTTTTGAACTTGCCACATTACGAGGTTAATTCTCCGTGAAATTAGAGAAATCCCAAAATACCCCTTGATGAAAATATAAAAAATCCCAGAAACTATAAAAAGTTTAAAAAAATTATGTTTTGAATATTCGTCACATTCTCTAAAGGGGTATATATGCGAGATTTAAGATTTTGAAATTGAGTCTTCAATTTCAGTTTTTAAGAGGTATATATGTCAAAAATATTTTTCTGGTTTTTTTTCTTTTTTCAAAGTGGTATATATGCGAAAATTTAGCCCTTTAAGGTTAAATATGAAATTTTAATTTTTTTAGGAGTCATTTATGTAAAAATTGGAGTTTTGTAATCGAATCAGCGATTTAATTTTTTAAGATTCCGAGGAAAAATATGTTTTTAAAACACTTGACTTCTTTTGAATTTTTTACATTATGAGGTTAAATATGAATTTTCATTTTTTAAGTATGTTTTCCAAGCATGTTTGAATTTTTTTTAAGTGGCACGCAAGGAAATTAGAATCTTTGAATGAGGTGAAAAATCATAGAAATATTATGACCGTATAGAAAATCATAAAATTCCATAAAAATATAATAAAGTATAAAAAACTCCCTTGAAATCTCAAAAACATGGAAAAAAATATTTGAAAATTCATTAATTTTGCGAAAAATGCAGAGAATTGGTAAAAACAGAAAATATCACCAAAAACCCTCCCAAAGTCCAAAAAATCATGGAAATCATAAAAGAACCCTCAAACTTCAGGAAAGTAGACAAAATCCCTTAAACTACAAAAAAACATAAAAATTCTCTTTTAACTATGCATTTCGTTCTCTAAAGGGGTACATATGCGATCATTAAAAATTTCAGATTGAGTCTTCCATTTTAGTTTTTAAGAAATATATATATGCCAAAAACTTTTCTCTACGTATTTCTCTTCTTTCAAAGTGTTTTATATACGAAAATTAAGTCGATTTCATTTTTCCAGTTATGAGGCAAAATAATTTTTTGCAGTACTTTATTGCTTTCGAATTTTTTACCTTACGAGGTTAGTATGTATTTTCATTTTTTAGATATGTTTTCCAAGAAGGTTTGAATTTTTTCAAGCGGTGTACACAAGTAAACTTAAATTTTCAAATGAGGCAGAATATCACAGAAAATTTTTCAAAGCATAGAAAGCCATAAAATTCCGTAACACAAAGAACGATATATTAAAACCCTTTCCATCTAAAGTTCAACAACTTAAAAACGCCCATGACGGTCGAAAAAAAATACAAAATTATTAACACTATGCAAAACATCATATAATTCGTTAAAAGCGCAAAACCAGTTTTAAAAAAAATTTGCTTCTTTTGAACTTGCCACATTACGAGGTTATTACTCCGTGAAATCGAGACATCCCAAAATACCCATTCATGAAAATATAAAAATCCCAGAAACTATAAAAAGTTCAAAAAAATTATGTTTTGAATATTCGTCACATTCTCTAAAGGGGTATATATGCGATAATTAAGATTTTGAAATTGAGTCTTCAATTTCAGTTTTTAAGAGGTATATATGTCAAAAATATTTTTCTGATTTTTTTCTTTTTTCAAAGTGGTATATATGCGAAAATTTAGCCCTTTAAGGTTAAATATGAAATTTTAATTTTTTAGGAGTCATTTATGTAAAAATTAGAGTTTTATAATCGAATCAGCGATTTAATTTTTTAAGATTCCGAGGACAAATAAGTTTTTAAAACACTTGACTTCTTTTGAATTTTTTACATTATGGGTTAAAAATGAATTTTCATTTTGTAAGTATGTTTTCCAAGCATATTTGAATTTTTTCAAGTGGCATGCAAGGAAATTAGAATCTTTGAATGAGGTGAAAAATCATAGAAATATTATGACCACATAGAAAATCATAAAATTCCAATAAAAATATAATAAAGCATAAAAAACTCCCTTGAAATCTCAAAAACATGAAAAAAAATATTTGAAAATTCTTTAATTTTGCAAAAAATGCAGAGAATTGGTAAAAATAGAAAATATCACCAAAAATCCTCCCAAAGTCCATAAAATCATGGAAATCTTAAAAGAACCCTCAAACTTCAGGAAAGTATACAAAATCCCTTCAACTACAAAAAAACATAAAATTCTCTTTTAAATATGCATTTCGTTCTCTAAAGGGGTACATATGCGATAATTAAAAATTTCAGATTGAGTCTTCCATTTTAGTTTTTAAGAAATATATATATGCCAAAAACTTTTCTCTACGTATTTCTCTTCTTTCAAAGTGTTTTATATACGAAAATTAAGTTCTTTCTGGTTAAATATGAAATTTTATTTTCGAAAGAGGCATATATGTGAAACTCAGTGCTTTTTTCTTGAATGTGCGATTTCATTTTTCCAGTTATGAGGCAAAATAATTTTTTGCAGTACTTTATTGCTTTCGAATTTTTTACCTTACGAGGTTAGTATGTATTTTCATTTTTTAGATATGTTTCCAAGAAGGTTTGAATTTTTTCAAGAGGTGTACACAAGTAAACTTAAATTTTCAAATGAGGCAGAATATCACAGAAAATTTTTCAAAGCATAGAAAAGCCATAAAATCCGTTAAAATACAACGATATATAGAACCCTCCATCGAAAGTTCACAACACTACAAAGACCATGGAACGTAGAAAAATAAACAACTTTATTTAAATATGCAAAACACTTACATATAATTCGTAAAAGCGCAAAACAAGTTTTAAAAAAACTTTAGTTCTTTTGAACTTGCCACATTACGAGGTTAATTCTCCGTGAAATTAGAGAAATCCCAAAATACCCCTTCATGAAAATATAAAAAATCCCAGAAACTATAAAAAGTTCAAAAAATTATGTTTTGAATATTCGTCACATTCTCTAAAGGGGTATATATGCGATAATTAAGATTTTGAAATTGAGTCTTCAATTTCATTTTTTAAGAGGTATATATGTCAAAAATATTTTTCTGGTTTTTTTTCTTTTTTCAAAGTGGTATATATGCGAAAATTTAGCCCTTTAAGGTTAAATATGAAATTTTAATTTTTTAGTAGTCATTTATGTAAAAATTGGAGTTTTATAATCGAATCAGCGATTCAATTTTTTAAGATTCCGAGGACAAATATGTTTTAAAAACACTTGACTTCTTTTGAAT
>RXID01022027.1:0-11102 GCA_005019695.1 Trichopus zeylanicus subsp. travancoricus
TAGTGGTAGGAGTAGTAGTAGTAGTAGCAGCAGTGGTAGTATTAGTATTAGTAGTATTAGTAGTAGTAGTATCAGTAGTATCAGTAGTAGTAGTAGCAATAGCAACTGTAGTAGTAATAGGACTAGTAGTAGAAGTAGTAGTAGCAGCAATAGCAACAGTAATAGTAGTAAAAGGAGTAGTATTAGTTATAGTAGCAACAGTAGTAATAGTAGCAGTAGTAACAGCAGTAGAAGAAGTAGTAGTAGTAGTTCGAGTAGTCAGAGTAGTAGTAGGGTTAGGAGTTGGAGTAGGACGAGTAGTAGGCGTTGTAGTAGTTGTAGTAGTACTAGTAGGAGTAGTGGAAGTAGTAGCAGTAGTCATACAAGTTGTATCAGTTGAAGTCGTAGTAGTATTAATAGTGGTAAAATAAGTAGTAGAAGTAGTAGTAGAAGTAGTAGGAGTTACAATAGTAGTAGTAGTAGTAAAAGTAGAAGTAGTAGCAGAAATATTAGGAATAGTAATAGTAGTAGTAGAAGTAGTAAATGTAGTAGCCGTAGTAGTGGTAGAAGGATTGATAGGTGTAGTAACAGTAGAAGCAGCAGCAACAGTAGTAGTAATAGTAAAAGTAGTTGGAGTAGTAGTAGTAGCAGCAGCCGTAGTAGTAGAGGTAGAAGCAGTAGTAGTAGTTTCAGGTGAAGTAGTACTAGTAGTAATAGTACAAGTAGTAGTAGTAGTAGTAGTAGTAGTAGTAGCAGTTGTAGTAGTTAGTAGTCGAGGTAGTGGTAGAAGCCGTAGAAGTATTAGTAGTAGTAAAAGTAGTGGTAGCAATAGTTGTAGTAGTAGCAATAGTAGTAGTAATAGTAGTAGTAGTAATATTAGTAGTAGTAGTATTAGTAGTGGTAGTCATAGTTGTAGCAGTTGTTATAGCAGTAACAGTAGCAGTAGTATTAGATGTAATAGTATTAGGTGTAGTAGTAGTTGTAGTAGTAGTAGCAGTAGTAGTAGTAGTAGTAGAAGTAGTAGTAGTAGTCGTAGTAGTAGTAGTAGAAGAAGAAGAAGAAGAAGTAGTAGTACTAGTAGTAGTAGTAGTAGTAGTAGTAGTAGTAGTAGAAGTAGTAGTAGTAGTAGTAATAGTAGTAGTATTGGTAGTAATAATAGTAGTAGTAGTGGTAGTGGTAGTAATAATAGTAGTAGCAGTAGTAGTAGTGCTAGTTGTAATAGTGGTAGTAGTGGTAGTACTTGTTGTAGTAGTTGTGGTAGTACTGGCAGGAGTGGTAGTTGTAGTAGTAGTTGCAGTAATAATAATAGTAGTAGGAGTTGTAGTAGTAGTAACACTGGTGTTACTAGAAGGAGTAGTAGTAGAAGTCATAGTAATAGTAGTAGTTGTAGTATTAGTAGTAATAGCTATTGTAATCGGAGTAGTATTAGGAAGAGTGGTAGTGGTAGTAGTAGTACTATTGGCAGCAATAGGAGTAGTGGTAGTTGTAGTAGTAGGAGGAGGAGTAGTAGTAGTAGTAGTGGTGGTGGTAATAGTAGTAGTAGCAGATGTAGCAGCTGTTGCAGTAGTGGAAGTAGTAGTAGAAGCAGTAGCAGTTGTAGCAGTAGCAACAGCTGTAGCAGCAGTAGTAATAATAGTAGTAGTAGCAGTAGTAGTAGCAGTAGCAGTAGCAGTAGTAGCACAAATAGAAGCAGTAGTAGGAGTAGCAAAAGTAATACCAGTCGTACTAGTAGCGATTGTAGTAGATGCAGTTGCATTACTAGTGTAGTAGTAGTAGTAGCAATATTAGTTGTAGTAGGTGAAGTAGTAGTAGTTGTAGTTGCTGTAATAGCAGTACAGTAATAGTAGTAGCAGCAGTTGTAGTAGTAGTAATAGTTATAGTTGGAGTAATAATAGTATTGGCAACAACAACAACAATAGTAGTATTAGTAGCAGTCGTAGCAGCAGGAGCAGCAGAAGTAAAAGTGGTAGTTGTAGTAGTGGTACTAGTGATAGTAGTAGAAACTTTTGCAATAGTAGTAGTAGAAGTGGTAGCAATAGTAGTAGTGGGTGAAGTAGTAGTAGTACTAGTAGTACTAGTAGTAGTAGTAGTGGTAGTAGTTGTAGTAGCCACTGCAGTGACAATAATAGTAGTAGGAATAGAAGCTCAAGCTAGAGTAGTAGTAGTAGTAATAGAAGCTGGAGCTGTAGTAGTAGTTGTACTAATAGTAGTAGTACTAGCAGCAGGCGCAGTAGTAGTAGAAGTAGCAATTGGAAAATGAGTAGTAGTATTAGTAGTAATAGAAGTAGTAGTAACAGGAGTAGTAGTAGTAGTAGTAGTATTTGTACTTGTACTACTAGTAGTAGTAGTATTAATAGCTGCAGTAGTAGTAGTAGTGGTAGTAGGAGTGGTAGTATTAGTAGCAGTAGTAGTAGTACTAATAGTAGTAGCAGCCGCAATAGTAGCTGTAGTAGGAGTGTAACGAGTAGTCATAGTAATAGTAGTAGTAGGAGTATTAGGATTAGTAGAAGTATCAGTAGCAATAGTAGTAATAGTAGTAGTTGTTGTTGTAGTGGCAGTTGGTGTAGGAGTAGGTATAATAGTAGGAGCAGTTTTAGTAATTGTTATTGTAGTAGCAGTAGTAGTTGTTGTTGTTGTTGTACTAATAGTAGTAGTAGTAGTAGTAGTAGTTATAGTATTATTTGTAGCAGCAGTAGTAGTAGTAGAAGTAGAAATTGCAATAATAGCAGCAGCGACAGTAGTAGTAGGAGTATCAGGATGAGTAGTAGTATTGTAATAGTAGATGTAATACTATTAGTAGGAGTAGTAGTGGTAGTCGGTGTAGGGGTAGGAGTAGGAGTAGTAGTAGGAGTAGGAGGAGGAGGAGGAGGCGTAGTAGCAGCAGCAGTAGTAGTAGTAGTAGTGCTAGTGTTAGTAGTAGCAGTACACATAGTAGTTGTGGAAGTAGTTGTAGTAGTAGTAGTAGGAGTAGTAATAGTAGTGTTAATAGTAGTAGGAGTAGAAGTAGGAGTAGTAGTTGTTATATAAATAGTAGTTGCAGTACTCCTACTAGTAATAGTAGTAGTATTAGTAATGGAAGTAGTGGTAGTAGTAGCAGCAGTAGCAGTTGTAGTAGTAACAGCTATTGCATTAGTAGTAGCGACAACAATTGTGGAAGTAGTAGTAGTAGTAGTTGTTGTTGTTGTTGTAGTATTATTAGCAGGAGTTCTAGTAGGAGTATTAGTTGCAGTAGTGGTAGCAGCAATAGTAGTAGTAGTTATTGTAACAGTAGTAGTAGGTGTAGTAGTTGTAGTATTAGTAGTAGCAGTTGTATTAGGAATAGCAGTAGCTGTAGGAGTAGTAGTTATAGTAGTAGTGGTAGTAATTCTAGTATTAGTAGTAGTAGAAGTAGTAGTAGTGGTAGTAATTCTAGTATTAATAGTAGTAGTTCTAGTTATAATAGTAGTAGTAGTAGTAGTAGTAGTAGTAGTAGTAGTAGTAGTAGTAGTAGTAGTAGGAGTTGTAGTAGTCAGAGTAGTTATAGTAGTAGTAGTAAGAGCAGAAGGAGTTGGAGTGACTTGTGGCAGTAGTAGTAGTAGGAGTAGTAGTAGCATTATTAGGAGGAACAGTACTAGGAGTTGTAGCAGTTGTAGTGGTAGAAGTAGTAGTGGTAGGAATAGTAGTAGCAGTCATAGTCGTAGCAGTAGTAGTAGTGGTAGTAGTGATAGTAATAGGAGTAGTGGCACTAGTAGTAGTAGCAGTAGTAGCAGTGGTAGTAGTGGTAGTAATAGGAGTAGTACTAGTAGCATTAGCAGTAGTAGCAGTGGTAGTAGTTGTAGTGTTTGTAGTACTAGTTGTAGTAGTAGTAGTAGCAGTTGTAGTACTAATAGGTAGTAGTGGGTGTAGTCTTAGTATTAGTAATAGGTGTAATAGTAGTAGTAGTAGTTGTTGTTGTTGTAGTCAGAGTAATTATAGTAGTAGTAGTAGTAATAGTAGTAATAGGTGTAGTATTAGTAGTCGTTGTAAGTAGTCGTATTAGTAGTAGTAGTAGTAGTAGTAGTAGTAGTAGTAGTCGTCGTCGTAGTAGTAGTAATAGTAGTAGTAGTCGTAGTAGCAGTAGTATTAGTTATGGTAGCGGCAGTAGCGGCCGCAATAGTATCTTTTGTATTCGTAGTTGTATTAGTACTAGTAGTAGTAGTAGTATTAGTAGTAGTAGTAGTATTAGTAGTAGTAGTAGAAGTAGGAGTTGGAGTAGGAGTAGGAATAGTAGTAGTTGTTGTATTAGTAGGAGGACGAGTAGTATTAATAGTAGTTGTTGTTGTTGTTGTAGTAGTAGTAGTAGTTGTAGTAGTTGTAGTATTGGTAGTAGTAGCAACAGGAGTTGTAGTAGGAGTACGAATAGTAGTAGTCGTAGCAGTAATAGTAGGAGTAGCTGTAGTTGTAGTTGTAGTAGTAGTTGCAGTAACAACAATAATAGTTGCAGGAGTAAGAGTATTAGTAATAGTTGCTGTTGTTATAGGAGAAGTAATAGTAGTAGCAGTAGTATTTTTAGTAGTATCACTAGTATTAGCAATTGTAGTAATAGTAGAATTAGTAGTAGCAGTAGCTGTATAAGCAACAATAACAATAGTAGTAGTAACAGTAGTAGTAGAAGTAGCAGTAGTAGCAGTAATAGCTATTGTATAAGTAATAGTAGTGATAGTCGTAGCAATAGTAATTGTTACAGTAGTAGTAGCAACAATAGTTGCAGTAGTGGAAGCAGCAACAACAGTAGCAGTAATAGTAGCAATAGTAGTAGTAGCAGCAGTAGTACAAGAGTAGTATCAATAGTAGTAGCAACAGTAGTAGTAGTAGTAGCTCTAGTAGCAGAATTACTACTACTCCTCCTACTTCTACTTGTGCTACTACTACTACTATTCCTACACCAACTACTACTACCACATCTCCTACTCCTACTACTACGACTGCCAATTCCACTGCTATAGCTACTATTATTACTACTTCTACACCAATTCCTACTCTTGCTACTACTACTACTACTCCTGCTCCTACTATAGCTATCCCTAATCTTGCTATTGTTGTAGCTACTACTACAACTTCCACTACTGCTACTATTGCAGCTACAATGACGACTACTACTACTACCACTAGTCTTAGTACTACTAGTCTTACTATTGCTTCCACCACTACAACAACAACTACTACTACAACTGCTACTATTACTCTACTGCTTCTACTACTACTTCTACAACTAATACTAATACAATTATAACAACTTCTACGACTATTGCTACTGCTACTGCTGCTATTACTACTTCTACTACTACTATTATTACTATTACTACTACTCCAACTACTACGACTACTACTACTCTTACTACTACTATGACTGCCACTACTACAGCTCCTACAATTGCTACTCCTACTACTACAACAACTACTGCTATTACCACTCCCACTCCAACTCATACTACTCCGACAACTACTAACTAAATTATTGCTACTGCTCCTATGCTATTTCTACAACTACTATTATAACTACTACATCTATTAGTACTAATACTACTATTACTACTACTCCTCCTACTAGTACTATTACTACTATTACTGCTACTACTACTACAACTACTTCTATTACCACCACTCCCACTACTATTATTACTACAACAACAACTACTACAGTAGCTACTACTATAACTTCGACTACTAATTCTACTCCTACCACTACTGCTACTACAGCTACCTGTACTACTACTCCAACTCATATTACTACTACTACTCCAATAACTACTACCCTAATTACGACTACTACCACTACTACTACTACTACTACTGCCACCGCAACTTTTACTTCGACTACCACTATTTCAACTACTCCTATTACTACTATTACTCCTACCGTTACTGCTACTACAATTACTAGTACCACTCATATTATTACTTGTGCTTCTACTACTGTTGCTACCACTACTACTATGATTGTGAATGCCACTAATACTACAACAATAAGAACTACTACTATTGTTGTCGCTGCTGTAGCCGCCGCTCTTTCTACTGCTACTACTACTACAACTATTACTACTATTTCTACTACTACTACTACTACTTCAACTATTACTAACACTTCTATTACTACCACTACTACTACTATTGTTGCTACAACTACCACTACTACTACTTCTACTACTACTACGACTACTATTACTACTACTTGTACTATTACGACTAGAACTACTACTACTGCCACTATAACTACGACCACTATTGATACTACTTCAACTCCAACTACTACACCTACTACTCCTGCTACTACCACAACTACAGATGCTACTACTACTAAGATGAACACTATTCCTAGTCCTGGTACTGCTGCTACTAGTAATGTTTCTACTAAAAATGCTAGTACCAATGCTACAAATACTGCAGCAACTACTGCTGCTATTACTGCGGCTACTACTATTTCCACTACTACTCCTACAACAACAACTACTACTATTGCTACTGCTACCACTGTGACTTCGACTACTACTTCTACCACAGCAACTATAGCTCCTATTGCTACAACTACTACTACTACTGCTGCTAGTGCTATGACTATTGCTGCTGCTGCTGCTGCTACTAGAGCTCGTACTACTTCTATTGCTACTGCGACAACTGCTACAATTACATCTACTACTACTATTATTATTACTACTACTACTTCTAGTTTTACCACTACTACTACTACTTCTGCCACTACTACTTCGACTACTACTACTACTACTGCTACTACAGCTATTTCTACTACTATTACTACCACTACTGTTACTTCTGCTACAACTGCAATTGCTACAACAACTACTACTAATACTATTGCTACTATAGCTTCTGTTACTACTAATACTATTGCTACTACAGCTTCTTTTACCACTATTGCTACTACTATTACTACTACTACTACAAATAATAGTACTACTATTACCACTACTCCTACTACTACTACAGTTGTTGCTACCGCTACGACTGCTACTACTACACCTTGTCCTCCAATTGCTACCACTAACACCACTGTTAGTACTGCTTTACCACAACTTCTCTAACTACAAATATTGCTACTACTACTGCAACTACTTTTACTACTACTACTACTACTATTACTCTTGTTGCGGCAACTACTGAGGCAACTGCTATCCCTTCTACTACTACTACAACTACTACTACTACTACTATTATAGCATCTACTACTACTTCTACGATTTCTCCTCTTACTACAAGTACTGCTGTTACTACTGCTACTACTGCTATTACAACTACTACTACAACTACTGCTGCTACTACTACCACTGTTACCACTTCAACTAATGCTACGATTCCTACTACAACTACTACTACTATTACTACTACTACTATTACTACTACTATTATTACCACTCCTGATACTACTACAACAACAACAACAACTAGTACTACTACTACTATGACTTCTACTACTATTGCTACTACTACTACAACTACTACTGCTGCTAGTACTACAACTACTATTACTACTACTACTGCTTCAATTGTTACTATAGCTTCTATTGTTGCTACTATTACAGCTACTACCACTACTACCATTTATAATATTATTACTACGACAAGTACTACTACTACTACTGCTACTAGCACTACAACTAAAACTACTATTGCTACTTCTAAAACTTTTATTAACTCTACTGCTGCTACTATTGTGGGTACCACAACAACTACTACTACTACTATTACTTGTACCACTACCACCACTACTACTAGCACTACAACTATTGCTACTACTACTATTATCACTACTATAAGTACTATTGCTAATACTACAACTACTACTGTTGTGGCAACTTTCACTGCCAATACTAGTACTGCTACTGCTGCAACTCCTACAATAACTACTATAGCTACTCCTACAACTAGTACTATTACAATTACAACAACTACTACTACAACTGCTACCACAAATTCTACTACAACTCATATTAATTCATCTGCTACTACTGCTGCTGCAACTACTACTATTACCGCTACAAGATCTGCTACTGCTACTGCTTCTACTACTATAACTACCATTGCAACTACTACTACTACTATTCCTCCTAAAACTGTTGTTGCTGCTACTACTACTAATGCTACAGCTACGTCTACACCTACAAAAACTACTACAATTACTAATACTACTACTACTGCTACTATTAGTACAACTACAACTACTACTACTGTTTCGCCTACTACAACTACTACTATTACAACTATTATAAATACTACTACTACAGCTACTGTTGTTGCTGCTACTACTACCACTTCTGCTAATATTGCTATTGCTACTACCACTACTACTAGAACTAACGCTACTACTGCGTCTACTACTACTGCTATTACTACTATTATTTTTACAACAACTACTACTATTGCTACTTCTACTACTCCTATTAATACTACTGCAATGAGTGCTACTACTCCTACTACTACTCCTATTACTACTACTGCTGTTGTTACTACTCCTACTACTACTACAACAATTGTGAAAACGACTGTGACTACTCATGTTAATACTACTACTACTACCTCAACGACTACTACTAATACAACTCCAACTACTATTACTACTGCCATTACTGGAACTACTACTTCTACTACTACCTCTATTACTACTATTTTTGCTACTGTTTCTACACTACTACGCCTACTACCACTAATACTACTACAACTTCTACTACAATTACAACTGCTACTACCACTACTATTGCTGCTTCTACTGCTCCTACTACTACTGCTACTCCTACTACTAATACTATTACTACTACTACTACTCCAACTACGACTTCTACACCTACACCGACCCTAGCTACTACTACTACTACTACTACTACTAATACTATTACGACAACAACAACTACTACTCGAACGTGCACTTTTGCTACTACAACTGCTTTTGCTGCTACCACCACTACTACTACTAATACTGCTGCTACAACAACTACTACTGCTACTGCTGCTACTATTACTTCTACGACCATTGCCACTGCTATTATTACAACAACAACTACTACTACTAATACAACAGCTGCTATTACTACAACTACTACAATTACTACTCCTACTGCTACCACAACTATGACAACTGCCACTATGACTACTACTACTACCACAACCACCACTATTACTACTACTACTGCTGCTGCTACTATTACAACAGCTACTACTACTACTACTACTGCAACTACTGCTGCTGTTACTTCTACCACTATTGCCACTACCGTTACTACTACTACTGCTGCTACTACTACTACAACTACAAATACTACTCTTACTACTACAACTACTACTACGATTACTAGTACCGCTGCTACCACTACTACTGCTACTGTTGCTATTACTACACTACAACAATAACTACTACTACTTCTACTACTACAACCACTACTACTACTACTACTACTACTCTTGCTACAGCTACAACTGCTACAATTACTACAACTACAACTTCTACTTTTACTTTTACAACAACTACTACTACTACCGCTCCTACTACTACTACTACTACAACTAGTATACTACTACTAGTACTACCACAACTACTATTACCACTGCTACTACTACTATTATTACTGCTACTTCTACTACTGCTACTACTACTCCTACTCCTACCACTACTACTGCTCCTACTACTGCTACTATTGCTGCTACTACTACTGCTGCAGCTGCCACTATCACTACTACCACTACTACAACAACGACTACTTCTACTACTACTCCTATCACTACTATAATTGCTACTATAATTAACACAACTACTACCAATACTATTATTATTGTTGTTGGTGCTGCAGCTAGTACGACTACTACTATTGCTACCACTTCTACTACTACCACGATAATTAGTACCAGTACTACTTCTACTGCGACTTCTACTACTACATAACTACTAGTACTACTACTACTACTACAACTCGTAATCTGACTCCAATTGCTTTACAACTCCCACTACTACTACTGCCCCTACTCCAACTATAACTACTACTACTACTACTACTACTACTACTACTACTACTACTACCACCACCACCACCACCACCACCACTACTACTACTACAACAACAACTACTACTACTAGCACAATTGCTACTACAGCTACTCCTACTACTTCTGGCACGACGACTTCTACTACAATTGTTGCTACTACTATTCCTCCTCCTCCTACTACTACTACTCCTGCTACTACAACTATTACTACTACTTGAATTACCACCCCTACTTCAACTCCCACTACTACTACTGCTACAATCGCAACTATTAATACCGCTACTACTACTACTACTACTTCTAATACT
The DNA here is from genome assembly GCA_005019695.1 of Trichopus zeylanicus subsp. travancoricus. Classification (NCBI taxonomy): domain Eukaryota; kingdom Viridiplantae; phylum Streptophyta; class Magnoliopsida; order Dioscoreales; family Dioscoreaceae; genus Trichopus; species Trichopus zeylanicus. The sequence goes on from RXID01022027.1 coordinate 10,296, forward strand.
ACTCCTTCTAGTACAACTGCTACTACAACTACTACTGCTCCTACCTCTTCTGCAACTACTGCTCCTACTACTACCACTACTACTGCTCCTGCTACAACTATTACTACTACTACTACTTCGACTACTACTACAAAGACTACTACATTACTAGTAGTACAACTGCTACTACTACTACTCCATCCACTACTGCTACTACTAGTACTAGTATGACTCATACTACTCTTGTTGTTGCTACTACTACTACTTTTGCTACAACAACAACTACCACCCTTCCTACTCCTAGTCCCACTACGGCTACTACTACTACTCCTCTTACTACTACAACTACAGCAACTATAGCTCCTACTCTAAATCCTACTGCTACTACAACTCTTAGTACTACTACTGCCCCTACTCCAACTACTATTACTCCAATTACTTCTACTCCAACCCCCGCTACAACTATAGCTACTACCACCATTACTGCTACTAATACGGCTATTACTACTACCAGTACAACAACTACTCCTACAACAACAACAACAACTACCACTACTTCTACTACCATGACTTCTACTACGGCTACTACTACTGCCACTACTACTACTTCTACGACTAATATTACTATTACTACTACTTCTACTAATAACACAATTGCTACTACCACAACTCCAACTACTCGTACAACTACTACAAATACTAACACTACTACTACTACTCCAACTACTACTACACCTACACATACATCTAAAGCCACTAATACTCTTATAAGTACTATTACTGCTATTGTTATTATTACCACTACTAATCCTAGTACTACTACTACTA
>RXID01022028.1:0-37564 GCA_005019695.1 Trichopus zeylanicus subsp. travancoricus
AGTAGTACTAGTAGTAGTATTAGTAGTAGAAGTAGTAGTGGTCAAAGCAAAAGCAGCTGTAGTAGTAGAAGAAGTAGTAGTAGCTGGAGAGGTCAAAGTTGTAGCAGTAGCAGTATTAGTAGTAGTAGTAGTAATAGTAATAGTAGTAATTATAGTAGCGGTAGTAGCAGTAGCAGCAGTAGTAGTGATAGCAATAGTAGCAGTAGTAGCAACAGTAGTAGTAGTAGCGGAAGCGGTAGTAGTAGTAGTAGTGGTATTAGGAGACGTAGTAGTGGTAGTAGTAGTAGGAATAGTAGCAACAGTAGTAGTAGAAAGGAGTTGTAGTAGCAGTAGTAGTAGTAATAATTTTGGTGGTAGTAGTAGCAGTGGTATTTGTAGTAGTAGTAGTTGTTGTAGTAGTTGTTACAGTAGTCGTAGCAGTAGCACTATTAGTAGTAGCATTAGTAGCAATAGAAGCCATAGTAGTAGAAGTAATATTTGTAGTAGTAGCAGTTGTAGCAATAGTAGCAGTAGCGGTAGCAGTAGTTGTAGCACTCGCGGAAGCAGCAAACGTAGAAGTTGTTGTACAAGTAGTGTTAGTAGTAGCAATAGTAGTAGTAGTCGGGGTAGGAGTAGTAAAAGTTGTAGAAAAAGTAGGAGTAACATTAGTAGTAGTAGCAGTAGCAATAGTAGTTGTAGTTGTAGTAGGAATAGTAGTAGTAGAAGTCATAATAGCTATAGTGGTAGTAGTAAGAGGAGTAGAAGTAGTAGCTATTGCATTAGCAACAGTGGTAGAAGTAGTAGTAGTAGTAGTAATAGTGGAAGTATTGATAACAGTCGTCTTAGTAGCAGTTGCAACAGTGGTAGTAGCTGTAGTAGAGGTAATAGTAGTGGTATTAGTGGTAGTAGTAGCTATAGCAGTAGTTGTAGCGTTTGTAGTTATGGGAGTAGTAGTGGTTGTAGGCAAAGCAGTAGAAGTAGCAGGAGAAGCTGTAGTAGTAGCAATAGTAGTAGTAGTAGGAGAAGTAGTATTAGTAATAGAAGTAGTAGTAGCAGTAGCAGTAGTATGGTAGTAAAAGTAGTAGTTGTAGCAGTAGTAGCAGTAGCAGTAGTAATGGTAGTAAAAGTAGTAGTTGTAGCAGTAGTAGCAGTAGTAGTAGTAGGAGAAGTAGTCGTGATAATAGTAGCACAAGTAGCAGTAGTAGTTGTAGTTGTTGTTATAATAGCAGTAGTAGTTATAGTCGGATTAGTTATTGTAGTAGTGGTAGTTGTTGTAGTAGTAGTAGCAGTAGTAGCAATAGAAGCCGTATTAGCGGCAGCAATGGTAGTTGTAGTAGTAGCAGCAGCAGCAGAAGTAGTAGTAGTAGTATTAGTAATAGTAGTTGGAGTAGCAGTTGCAACAGTAGTCATAGTAGTAGTGGTTTTATTTGTAGTGTTAATAGCAGCAATAGTAGCGGTAGTAGCTAGAGTAATAATAGTAGTAGTAATTGTAGTATGAACATTAGTAGTAGTAGTAGCAGCTGTAGCATCAGCAGTCATCGTAGAAGTAGTTGTAGTAGCAATTGTAGCAATTATAGGAGTAGTAGCTATAGTATTTGTAGCAATAGTAGGAGTAGTGGCAGTAGTACCTAACGTAGCAGTAGCAGTATAAGTAGTACTTGTGGCAGAAGTAGTGGCAGTAGTTGTAGTAGTAGGAGAAGTACAGTAGCAGCAGTAGCAGAAGTCGTAGCAGTTGTTGTTGTTGTAGTAGTCGTAGCAGTAGCAATAGTAGTAGCAGTAAGAGTAGTAGTAGTAGTAGTATAGTAGTAGTAATAATAGTAGTAGTTGTACCAGTAGTAGCAGTATTAGCTATCATGCTATTAGTAGCCGTAGTAGTTGTGGTAGTAATTATTGGAGCAGCAGTTGCAAAAGTAGCTATAGTAGTAGTAGCAATAGTAGCCATAGTTACTGTAGTAGTTGTAGTAGTAGTGTTATTAGTAGTAGTAGCAGCAGTCAAAGTAGTTGTAGTAGTTGTTGTTGTGGCAGTTGTAGCAACAGTAGCAGAAGTAGCAATAGTAGCAAAAATACTAGTAGTAGTTATTGTCCTAGCAGTAGCGGTAGTTGTAGTGGTAGAAGTCATAGCAATAATAGCAGTCATAGTAGTTGTGATAATAGAAGTAATACTAGCTGAAGTAAAAGCATTAGTAGTACTAGTAGTAGTATAAGTAGTAGAAGTAGTAGTGGTCATAGCAAAAGCAGCTATAGTAGTAGAAGAAGTAGTAGTAGTTGGAGAGGTCAAAGTAGTAGTAATAGTAATAGTAGTAATTGTAGTAGCGGTAGTAGCAGTAGCAGCAGCAGTAGTAATGATAGCAATAGTAGCAGTAGTAGCAGCAGTAGTAGTAGTGGAAGCAGTAGTAGTAGTAGTGGTATTAGGGGAAGTAATTGTGGTAGTAGTAATAGCAGTAGCAGCAGTCGTAGTAATAATTATAGTAGTAGTAGTAGTAATAGTAGTAGTAAACGGAGTAGCAGTAGTAGTAGTAGTTGTTGTTGTTGTAGTTTTGGTGGTAGTAGTAGCAATAGTATTTGTAGTAGTAGTAGTTGTAGTAGCTGTTACAGTAGTGGTAGCAGTAGCACTATTAGTAGTAGCATTAGTAGCAGTAGATGCTGTAGTAGCAAAAGTAATATTTGTCGCAGTAGCAATTGTAGCTATAGTAGGAGTAGCAGTAGCAGTAGTAGCAATAGTAGTAGTAGCACTTGCAAAAGTAGTAATAGTATAATTTATTGTACTAGTACTGTTAGTAGTAGCAATAGTAGTAGTAGTAGGAGTAGGAGTAGTAATAGTTGCAGAAAAAGTAGTAGGAGTAACAGTAGTAGTATCGGCAACAGTAACAGTTGTAGTTGTAGGAGGAATAGTAGAAGTGGTAGTAGTAGAAGTCGTAGTAGCTATAGTGGTAGTAGTAGGAGAAGTAGAAGTAGCGGCTATTGCGGTAGCAACAGTGGTAAAAGTAGTAGTAGTAGCATTATTGGTAGAAATGGTAGTAGTAGCAGTTGTAGTAGTAGTATTAGCTATAGTAGTGGTAATAGTAGTAGTATTAGTGATAGTAGTAGCTATAGCAATAGTTGTAGCATTTGTAGTTATGGCAGTAGTAGTGGTAGTAGGCGATGCAGTTGAAGTAGTAGGAGAAGCTGTAGTATTAGCAATAGTAGTAGTAGGGGAAGTAGCATTAGTAATAGCAGTAGTAGTAGCTATAGCCGTAGTAATGGTAGTAAAAGTAGTAGTAGTAGCAGCAGTAGTAGTAAGTGAAGTAGTCATAATAATAGCAGTACAAGTAGCAGTAGTTGTTGCTGTTGTTGTTATAATAGTAATTGTAGTTGTATTTGGATTAGTTACTTTAGTGGTAGTTGTTGTTGTAGTAGCAGTAGTAGTAGTTGTAGTAGTAGTAGTAGTTGAAGCAAGAGAAGCAGTATTAGCGTTAGCAGCAGCAGCAGCAGTAACAGTTGCACTAGTAGTCATAGTAGAAGTGATTTTATTAATAGTTTTAGTAGTAGCAGTAGTAGTGGTAGTAGCTGGAGTAATAATAGTAGTAGGAACATTAGTAGTAGCAGGAGCAGTAGCATCAACAGTCATCATAGAAATAGTTGTAGTAGCAATTGTAGTAATTGGAGAAGTAGTAGCTACAGTATTTGTAGTAATAGTAGGAGTAGTCGTAGCTGAACCTAATGTAGCAATAGTAGTAGAAGTAGTAGTTGTGGCAGAAGTAGTTGTAGTAGTTGTAGTAGTAGGAGAAGTAGAGTAGCAGCAGGTGCAAAAGTAGTAGCAGCTGTTATTGTTGTAGTAGCAATAGCAATAGCAATAGTAGTAGCAGTAGAAGTAGTAGTAGTAGTAGTATAGTAGTAGTAATAATAGTAGTAGTTGGAGCAGTAGTAGCAGTATTAGATGTCGTGCTATTAGTAGCCGTAGTAGTTGCAATAGTAATTATTGGAGCAACAATAGCAAAAGCAGCTGTAGTAGCAGTAGCAGCAATTGCCATAGTTATTGTAGTGGTTGCAGTTGTAGTGTTATTAGTAGTAGCAGCAGCAGTAGAAGTAGTTGTAGTAGTTGTTGTTGTAGTAATTGTAGCAACAGTAGCAGAAGTAGCAGAAGTAGGAAAAATAGTAGTTGTAGTAGTTACAATGGTAGTAGTAGTTGTTGTTGTCCTAGCAGTGGGGGCAGTTGTACTGGTAGCAGTCGTAGCAATAATAGAATTCATATTAGCTGTAATAACAGAAGTAATAGTAGTAGGACTAAAAGCATTAGTAGTACTAGTAGTAGTATTAGTAGTAGAAGTAGTAGTGGTCATAGCAAAAGCAGCTGTAGTAGTAGAAGAAGTAGTAATAGTTGGAGAGGTCAAAGTAGTAGTACTAGTACTACTAGTAGTAGTAATAGTAATAGTAGTAATTGTAGTAGCGGTAGTAGTAGTGATAGAAATAGTAGTAGTAGTAGTAGTAGTACCGGAAGCGGTCGTAGTAGCAGTGGTATTAGAAGACATAATAGTGGTAGTAGTACTAGCAGTAATAGAAGTAGTAGTAGTAATTATTGTAGTAGTAGTAGTAGAAAGGAGTAGTAGTAGTAGCAGCAACAACAACAATAGTAGTAGTAATTATGGTAGTAGTAGCAGTAGTATTTGTAATAGTAGTTGTTATAGTAGTTGTTACAGTAGTCGTAGCAGTAGCACTATTAGTAGTAGCTGTAGTAGCAGTAATAGTAGTAGTATTAGTGGTAGTAGTAACTATAGCAGTAGTTGTAGCATTTGTTGTTATGGCAGTACTAGTGGTAGTAGGCGAAGCAGTAGAAGTTGTAGGAGAAGCTGTAGTTGTATCAATAGTAGTAGTAGTAGTAGAAGTAGTGTTAGAAATAGATGTAGTAGTAGCAGTAGCAGTAGTAATGGTAGTAAAAGTAGCAGTAGTAGCAGTAGTAGCAATAGTAGTAGTAGGAGAAGTAGTGGTAATAATTGTAGTACAAGTAGCTGTAGTAGTAGTTGTTGTTGTTATAATAGTAGTAGTAGTTATAGTTGGATTAGTTATTTTAGTAGTTGTAGTTGTTGTAGTAGCAGTAGCAGTAGTAGTAGTAGTAGTAGCAGTTGTAGCAATAGAAGCAGTATTAGCGGTAGCAGTAGCAGTAGCAGTAGCAGTAGTAGTAGTACTAGTAGCAGTAGTTCCAATAGTAGTCATAGTAGAAGTTATTTTATTAGTAGTGATAGTAGCAGCAGTAGTAGTGGTAGTAGTTGGAATAATAATAGTGGTAGTAATAGTAGTAGGAACATTAGTAGCAGTAGTAGGAGGAGCAGTAGGATCAATAGTCATCGTAGAAGTAGTTGTAGTAGCAATTGCAGTAATTGTAGCACTAGTAGTTGCAGTATTTGTAGCAATAGTAGGAGTAGTGGTAGCATTACCTAACGTCGCAACAACAATTGAAGTAGTAGTCGTGGCAAAAGTAGTGGCAGTAGTTGTAGTAGCAGGATAAGTAGAGTAGCAGCAGTAGCGGAAGTAGTTGTAGCGAAAGTAGTAGCAGTTGCTGTTGTTGTAGTAGTGGTAGTGCTAGCAATAGTAGTAGTTGTAGGAGGAGTAGTAGTAGTAGTAGTAGTATAGTAGTAGTAATAATAGTAGTAGTTGTAGCAGTGGTAGCAGTATTAGCTATCGTGCTATTAGTAGCCGTAGTAGTAGTAGTAGTAATTATTGGAGCAGCAGTAGCAAAAGCAGTTATAGTAGTAGTAGCAGTAGTAGCCATAGTTATTGTAGTAGTTACAGTAGTAGTATTATTAGTAGTAGGAGCAGTAGTAGAAGCAGTTGTAGTAGTTGTTGTAGCAACAGTAGTAGAAGTAGCAGTAGTAGCAAAAATAGTAGTAGTAGTAGTTGTAATTGTTGTAGTAGTAGTTATCCTAGCAGTGGTGATAGTTGTAGTGTTAACAGTCGTAGCAATAATAGCAGTCATAGTAGTTGTTATAATAGAAGTAATAGTAGCAGAAGTTAAAGCATTAGTAGTACTAGTAGTAGTATTAGTAGTAGAAGTAGTAGTGGTCATAGCAAAAGCAGCTGTAGTAGCAGAAGAAGTAATAGTAATTGGAGAGGTCAAAGTAGGAGTACTAGTAGTAGTAGTAGTAGTAATTGTAGTAGCAGTAGTAGCAGTAGCAACAGCAGTAGTAGCAGTAGTAGCAGTAGTAGTGGTGGTATTAGGAGAAGTAATAGTGGTAGCAGTACTAGCAGTAGTAGTCGTAATTATAGTAGTAGTAGTAGTAGAAAGGAGTAGTAGTTGTTTTGCTGGTAGTAGCAGCAGTAGTTTTTGTGGTAGTAGTAGTAGCAATTGTAGTATTATTAGTAGTTGTAGGTGTTGGAACTGTAGTAGTAGTAGTAGTAGTCGTAGTAGTAGCAGTAGAAGTAGTAGTAGTCGTAGCTGTAGTAGAAGTAGTAGTCATAGCAGTAGTATTAGTGGTGGTAGCAGCAGCAGAAGTTGTAGTAGTAGCTTTGGAGCTTTAGTAGTAGTTGTAGTAGTAGCAGTAGTAGCCGTTATAGAAGAAGTACTGGAAGTTGCAACAGAAGTAGTGGTGGTGGTAGATGTAGTAGTAGTAGAAGTAGTAGTGGTAGTTTACGAAGTAAAAGCAACAGTAGTAATAGCAATAATTGTAGTAGTTGTACTAGTAGTAGAAGTAGTAGGAGTAGTGGTAGTTGTAGATGTACTAGTAGTACAAGTAGTTGTAGTAACAGTAGTAGTAGTTATAGTGGTAGTAATAGGGGTAGTAGTTGAAGTAGTAGTAGCAGTTGCTGTATGAGTTGTAGTAGTAGTAGCAGTTGCAAAAGTTATTGTCAAATTAGTAGTAGGTACCGTGGTAATCGTAGTAGTAGTAGCAGGAGTAGGAGTAGGAGTAGGAGTAGTAGTCGTAGTAGTAGTAGGAGTAGTAGAAGGAGTAGTAATAGCAACAGTAGTATTAGTAGTAGTAGTAGTAGTAGCTGTCGTTGTGAAAGTAGTAGTGGTAGTAGTAGTTGTTGTTGTAGTAGTTATCATTGTTGTAATAATAATAGTATAGCACTAGTAGTAGTAGTAGGAATAGTAATAGTAGTAGCAGCAGTAGTTCTCGTAGCTGTAGTTTTAGTTGAAGTAGTAATAGAGTTGGAGTAGCAACCGTAGCTGCAATAGTATTAGTGGCAGTGGTGGTGGTAGTTGCAATCGTAGCTAGAGTCGTAGTAGTAGCAGTAGAAGCAGTTGTAGTAGTAGTAATAGTAGCAGTAGTAGCTGTAACATAAGTAGTAGTAGTGGTAGTAGTAGTTGTTGTTGTTGTTGTGACAGTGCTAGTTGTTGTAGCAGATGCGGTAGTAGCAGTAGTTGCAGTAGTAGTTGTAGTAGCAACATTGGTAGCAGCAGTAGTAGGTGTTTTAATAGTCGGCATTTTTGCAGTAGTAGTAGTTGAAGGAGTAGCAGGAGCAACTATGGTAGTAGTCATAATACTATTACTAATTGTAATTCTAGTAGTAGTAGCAGTAGTAGTAGCAGTTTAATTAGCAATAGTAGTCAAGTTTGAGATGTTGAGTAGATGCAGCCACAGTACTAGTAGTAGCATGAGCCGTAGTAGTAGTAGTAGTAGCAGTAGTAGTAGTAGTAGTGGTAGTAGTAGTTGTAGTAGTAGTACTGGTAGCAGTAGTTGTAGTAGTAGTAGCAATAGTAGGAGAAGCAACAGTTGTAGTGGCAGCAATAGTTGTAGTAGTGGTTGTAGTAGTAGCACTTGTAGTGGTCGTAGTAACAGTAGTTGCAATAATAGCAGTACTACTAGTAGTAGTAATAGTAGTAGTAGCATTAGCTGTGGCAGTAATAGAAGTAGTCGTACTAGTAGTGGTAGTAGGAGAAATTATTGTAGTTGTAGTACTAGTAATAGAAGGAGTAGTTGTAGTAGTAGCAGAACAAGCAATAGAAGTAGTATTAGTAGTCATGGTAGTAATATTAGTCATAGTTGCAGAAGTAGCAATAGCAGTAATCATAAATGTAGCAACTGTAGCAATAGTAGTTACAACAGTAGCAGTAGTAGTAAAAGTAGTAGTTGTAGCACTAGCAAAGGTAGTTCTAAACATAGTAGTAGGAGAAGTAGTAGTAGTTGTAGCACTAGCAAAGGTAGTTGTAAACATAGTAGTAGGAGAAGTAGTAGTAGTCGTAGTAGTAGTAAAAGTAGTAGTAGTAGCTGTAGTAGTAGTGGTAGCAGTAGCAGTAGTCGTAGTAGAAGTAGTAAGTAGTAATAGTAGAAGAAGTAATATTTGTACGAGTCGCAGTAGTAGTAGTAGCTGTAGTAGTAGTGGTAGTAGTAGTAGTAATAGTAGTAGTAGTAGGAGAAGTACTAGTAGAAGTAGTAGCAGTAGTAGTAGAAGTACTAGTAGTGGTATTAGTAGAATTGTCGCAGTTTAAGCAAAGTAGCAGTAGAGTAGTAGCAGTAGTTGTAATGTAGGCGTAGTTATTGTAGTAGTTGGGAGAAGTAGTAAAAATAGTAGTCGAGCAAAAGTAATTAGTGGTGTGTATGTTGTAGTAGCATTGTTTGGTGGATGGAGTAGCAGTAGTATAGAAGTTAACTGTGGTAGTTGTAGGAGCAGCAGCAGAAGTAGTAGCAGTAGAGGATAGTAGTAGCAGGATCGCAATAGCATAAGTATTAGGAGTAGTAGAAATACTGTTAGTTGTTGTAGTAGTTATGAACTAGTAGTAGTGGTTGTTATTGTGTGTGTGTAGTTGTAGTAGAGGTAGAAGTTGCATTGCAATAGGAAGTTGTTGCAGTACTAGTTGTAGCTGTAGTAGTTGTGAGTAGTTGTAGGATAGTAGCGGTAATAGTAATAGTAGTACCTGATGTAGTAGAAATAGTAGTAGACGTAGTAGCAAGCAGTAGGGGTGGTAGTAGTAGTAGCAGTCTAGTGGTAGCACTGCAGGAAAACACAAGAGTAGTAGTAGTAAGTTGTTTGTTGTATTGACTGTTGTAGTAGTGTAGTTTGTTTGTGTTGTGGTACGGCCATAGGCAGTACTAGTAGCAGCAGTAGCAGCAGTAGTAGTTAGGAGTCGTGGTAGTAGTAGTCGCACCAACATAGTCGCACGTCGTTTGAGTAGTAGTAGTATAGTAATTAGTCGTAGTCTCGGTATAGTTGCGAAATTAGTAATACGGAGTAGTAGTATTTGTAGTAGTGTCGTACGATAGTAGTAGTGGTAGTATGGTAGTAGTACAGTGTAGCCGTAGTAGTTGTAGGTATTAGTCTCTGTGGTTGCAACAACAGTCATTGCTATAGTAGTAGTAGCAGCAGCAGTAGTGCTAGTTGTTGTAGTAGTAGTAGTTGTTGTTGTTGTTGTAGTAGTAGTAGTCGTGGTAGTTGTGTTAGCAGCAGTAGTAGGAGCAGTATTAGTCGGAGTAGTCGTAGTAGCAGCAGCAGTAGTAGTACTGGTAGTAGTAATAGCGACAGTAGTGCTGGTAGTAGTAGTAGGAATACCAATAGTAGCAATAGTTGCGTTAGTAGAAGTAGTCATAGTAGTAGCAATTGCAGTAGTAGCAGCCTTGGTGGTAGTTGTAGTAGTAATATAAGTAGTAGCAATAGTAGTAGCAGTAGCAGCTGTAGTAGTTGTTTTTATTGTTGTTATTATTGCAGTTCAAGTAAGAGTAGCAGTAATAGTAGTAGCAGTTGCAGCAATAGCAGAAGTTGCAATAATAGAAGTACTAGTTCTGTTTGAAGAAGTAGTAGTAGTAGTAGTAATGGTAGTAGAAATAGTACCAGAAGAAGTAGTAATAGTAGTAGTGGGAGTAGTAATAGTATTAGTACTAGTATAACTAGTAGTACTAGGAGTAGTAATTATCTTAGTAGTTGTAGTAGTAGTAGTTAGAGGAGACGAAGTAGCAGTACTAGTTGTAGTAGGAGTAGTATTAGAGGTAGTAGTGGTAGTAGTAGTAGAAGTAGCAGTAGTAGTAGCAATAGTAGTAGTGGTAGTAGTATTAGTAGAAGTAGTAGTACTAGTAACTTTAGTAGTAGTAGTAGCAGTAGAAGTAATAGTGGTAGTAGTAGTAGTAGCAGCAATTGTGGGAGGCGTCGTAGTGATAGTAGTAGAAATAGTAGTGGTAGTTGCAGTAGTTGCAATAGTAATAGTAGTAATAACAGTAGTAGCAGGAGTAAGTGCAGCAGCAGCAGCAGCAGTAGTAGCAGTAGTAGTAGGAGGAGGAGGAGGAGGAGTGGTAGTTGTTGTGGTGGTTGTAGTACTAGCCGTAGTAGTAGAAGTAGAAGTGGTAGCACTAGTAGTAGTAGAAGAAGTAGGAGTGATAATACTAGTAGTAATTGTAGTGGTAGTATTTTTAATAGTATTGGTAGTAATAGGAGTAGTAATAGTTGTAGAAGTTGCAGCTGTAGTAGAAGTAGTACTAGCAGTTGTAGTTATTGCGAAAGTTATAGATGTTGTAGTTGTAGTTATTGTTGTTGTCATCGTAATAGTAGTAGTAGTAGTAGTAGTCGTAGTAGTAGTATTAGTAGCAATTACAGTAGTAGTAGTAGTAGTTGTTGTTGTTCTTGTTGTAGCCGCAATTGCAGCAGCAGTAGTAGTAGAAGAGGTCACAGCAGTAGTAGTAGTTGTAATAGTGGTAAGGGTAGCAACAGTAGCAGTTGAAGTAGTAGTGGTAGTAGTAGAAGTAGTAACAGTAATAGTAGTATTTAAAGTAATAGTAGTAGTAGTTATAGTGATAGTAGTAGTAGTAGAAGTACTAGTCACAGAAGTAGTAGTAGTCGTAATAGTAGTAGTACTAGTTGGAGTAGGAGTAGTAGTAGCAGTAGTAGTAGTAGTAGTATTCATTCGAGTTGTAGTTGTTAGGGTAGGGGTGGTAGTAGTAGTAGGAGTAATAGTGGCAATGGGAGTTTGAGTAGGAGTAGTAGTAGCCGTAGTAGCATTAGTAGTGGGAGTAGTAGTAGTAGTAGTAGCAGGAGGAGTGGGAATTGTAGTAGTAGTAGAAGTAGTAGTAGTAGCAGTAGTAGGAGGAGTAGTAGTAGCTATTGTATAACTAATAGAAGTAGTAGTAGTAGCAGCATCTACAATAGTAGTAGTAGTAGTTGTAGTGGTAGTAATAGGACTAGCAGTGCTACTTGCAGTAGCAATTTCTTTCTGAGTAGTAGTTGTAGTTGCAATTGCAGAAGTCGTAGTAACAGCAGTAATAGGTGTAGTAGTAGTAGTAGTAGGAGTAGCAGTAGTAGTACTATTAGTATTAGTAGTTTTAGTAGTAATAGAAGTAGTATTAGTAGTAGTTGTTGGAGTCGTACTAGTAGTGGTAGTAGTAGTAGTTATTGTAGTAGCAGTAGTAGTAGTTGTAGCAGCAGTACCAACAAAATTAGTGTTAGTAGCTATTGTAGTAGTAATAGCAATAGTAGCAGTACGAGTTGGAGTAGGAGTAGTAGTAGCAGTAGTTTTATTATTAGGAGTGGCAGCAATACTAGTAGCAGAAATCGTAGTAGTAGTAGTAGTAGTAGTAGTAGTTGGAGATGGAGTAGTAGTTGCAGGAGTAGTAATAGTAGTATTAGGAGTAGGACCAGGAATATTAGTAGTAGTAGCAGTAGTAGGAGTAGTGGTAGTTGTAGATGTACTAGTAGTACAAGTAGTTGTAGTAACAGTAGTAGTAGTTATAGTGGTAGTAATAGGGGTAGTAGTTGAAGTAGTAGTAGCAGTTGCTGTATGAGTTGTAGTAGTAGTAGCAGTTGCAAAAGTTATTGTCAAATTAGTAGTTGGTACCGTGGTAGTCGTAGTAGTAGTAGCAGGAGTAGGAGTAGGAGTAGGAGTAGGAGTAGGAGTAGTAGTCGTAGTAGTAGTAGGAGTAGTAGAAGGAGTAGTAATAGCAACAGTAGTATTAGTAGTAGTAGTAGTAGTAGCTGTCGTTGTGAAAGTAGTAGTGGTAGTAGTTGTTGTTGTTGTAGTAGTTATCATTATTGTAATAATAATAGTATAGCACTAGTAGTAGTAGTAGGAATAGTAATAGTAGTAGCAGCAGTAGTTCTCGTAGCTGTAGTTTTAGTTGAAGTAGTAATAGAGTTGGAGTAGCAACCGTAGCTGCAATAGTATTAGTGGCAGTGGTGGTGGTAGTTGCAATCGTAGCTAGAGTCGTAGTAGTAGCAGTAGAAGCAGTTGTAGTAGTAGTAATAGTAGCAGTAGTAGCTGTAACATAAGTAGTAGTAGTGGTAGTAGTAGTTGTTGTTGTTGTTGTGACAGTGCTAGTTGTTGTAGCAGATGCGGTAGTAGCAGTAGTTGCAGTAGTAGTTGTAGTAGCAACATTGGTAGCAGCAGTAGTAGGTGTTTTAATAGTCGGCATTTTTGCAGTAGTAGTAGTTGAAGGAGTAGCAGGAGCAACTATGGTAGTAGTCATAATACTATTACTAATTGTAATTCTAGTAGTAGTAGCAGTAGTAGTAGCAGTTTAATTAGCAATAGTAGTCAAGTTTGAGATGTTGAGTAGATGCAGCCACAGTACTAGTAGTAGCATGAGCCGTAGTAGTAGTAGTAGTAGCAGTAGTAGTAGTAGTAGTGGTAGTAGTAGTTGTAGTAGTAGTACTGGTAGCAGTAGTTGTAGTAGTAGTAGCAATAGTAGGAGAAGCAACAGTTGTAGTGGCAGCAATAGTTGTAGTAGTGGTTGTAGTAGTAGCACTTGTAGTGGTCGTAGTAACAGTAGTTGCAATAATAGCAGTACTACTAGTAGTAGTAATAGTAGTAGTAGCATTAGCTGTGGCAGTAATAGAAGTAGTCGTACTAGTAGTGGTAGTAGGAGAAATTATTGTAGTTGTAGTACTAGTAATAGAAGGAGTAGTTGTAGTAGTAGCAGAACAAGCAATAGAAGTAGTATTAGTAGTCATGGTAGTAATATTAGTCATAGTTGCAGAAGTAGCAATAGCAGTAATCATAAATGTAGCAACTGTAGCAATAGTAGTTACAACAGTAGCAGTAGTAGTAAAAGTAGTAGTTGTAGCACTAGCAAAGGTAGTTCTAAACATAGTAGTAGGAGAAGTAGTAGTAGTTGTAGCACTAGCAAAGGTAGTTGTAAACATAGTAGTAGGAGAAGTAGTAGTAGTCGTAGTAGTAGTAAAAGTAGTAGTAGTAGCTGTAGTAGTAGTGGTAGCAGTAGCAGTAGTCGTAGTAGAAGTAGTAAGTAGTAATAGTAGAAGAAGTAATATTTGTACGAGTCGCAGTAGTAGTAGTAGCTGTAGTAGTAGTGGTAGTAGTAGTAGTAATAGTAGTAGTGGTAGGAGAAGTACTAGTAGAAGTAGTAGCAGTAGTAGTAGAAGTACTAGTAGTGGTATTAGTAGAAGTTGTAGCAGTTCTAGCAAAGTAGCAGTAGTAGTAGTAGCAGTAGTTGTAGATGTAGCAGTAGTTATTGTAGTAGTTGTAGAAGTAGTAAAACTAGTAGTCGAGCAAAAGTATTAGTGGTAGTGGTAGTTGTAGTAGCAGTTGTTGTTGTAGTAGTAGCAGTAGTAGTAGAAGTAACTGTGGTAGTTGTAGTAGCAGCAGCAGCAGTAGTAGCAGTAGAAGGAATAGTAGTAGCAGTAGTCGCAATAGTATAAGTATTAGGAGTAGTAGAAGTACTGTTAGTTGTTGTAGTAGTTATACTAGTAGTAGTTGTTGTTATTGTTGTTGTTGTAGTTGTAGTAGAGGTAGAAGTTGCAATTGCAATAGGAGTTGTTGCAGTACTAGTTGTAGCTGTAGTAGTTGTAGTAGTTGTAGTAGTAGTAGCGGTAATAGTAATAGTAGTAACTGATGTAGTAGAAATAGTAGTATAAGTAGTAGCAGCAGTAGTGGTGGTAGTAGTAGTAGCAGTACTAGTGGTAGCAACTGCAGGAACAACAACAATAGTAGTAGTAGTAGTTGTTGTTGTTGTTATTGTTGTAGTAGTTGTAGTTGTTGTGTGTGTAGCAATAGCAGTACTAGTAGCAGCAGTAGCAGCAGTAGTAGTAGTAGTCGTGGTAGTAGTAGTAGCAACAACATTAGTCGAAGTAGTTGTAGTAGTAGTAGTAATAGTAGTAGTAGTAGTAGTAGTAGTAGTTGCGAAATTAGTACTAGGAGTAGTAGTATTTGTAGTAGTGGTAGTCGTAGTAGTAGTGGTAGTAGTGGTAGTAGTAACAGTGGTAGCCGTAGTAGTTGTGGTATTAGTATATGTGGTTGCAACAACAGTCATTGCTATAGTAGTAGTAGCAGCAGCAGTAGTGCTAGTTGTTGTAGTAGTAGTAGTTGTTGTTGTTGTTGTAGTAGTAGTAGTCGTGGTAGTTGTGTTAGCAGCAGTAGTAGGAGCAGTATTAGTCGGAGTAGTCGTAGTAGCAGCAGCAGTAGTAGTACTGGTAGTAGTAATAGCGACAGTAGTGCTGGTAGTAGTAGTAGGAATACCAATAGTAGCAATAGTTGCGTTAGTAGAAGTAGTCATAGTAGTAGCAATTGCAGTAGTAGCAGCCTTGGTGGTAGTTGTAGTAGTAATATAAGTAGTAGCAATAGTAGTAGCAGTAGCAGCTGTAGTAGTTGTTTTTATTGTTGTTATTATTGCAGTTCAAGTAAGAGTAGCAGTAATAGTAGTAGCAGTTGCAGCAATAGCAGAAGTTGCAATAATAGAAGTACTAGTTCTGTTTGAAGAAGTAGTAGTAGTAGTAGTAATGGTAGTAGAAATAGTACCAGAAGAAGTAGTAATAGTAGTAGTGGGAGTAGTAATAGTATTAGTACTAGTATAACTAGTAGTACTAGGAGTAGTAATTATCTTAGTAGTTGTAGTAGTAGTAGTTAGAGGAGACGAAGTAGCAGTACTAGTTGTAGTAGGAGTAGTATTAGAGGTAGTAGTGGTAGTAGTAGTAGAAGTAGCAGTAGTAGTAGCAATAGTAGTAGTGGTAGTAGTATTAGTAGAAGTAGTAGTACTAGTAACTTTAGTAGTAGTAGTAGCAGTAGAAGTAATAGTGGTAGTAGTAGTAGTAGCAGCAATTGTGGGAGGCGTCGTAGTGATAGTAGTAGAAATAGTAGTGGTAGTTGCAGTAGTTGCAATAGTAATAGTAGTAATAACAGTAGTAGCAGGAGTAAGTGCAGCAGCAGCAGCAGCAGTAGTAGCAGTAGTAGTAGGAGGAGGAGGAGGAGGAGTGGTAGTTGTTGTGGTGGTTGTAGTACTAGCCGTAGTAGTAGAAGTAGAAGTGGTAGCACTAGTAGTAGTAGAAGAAGTAGGAGTGATAATACTAGTAGTAATTGTAGTGGTAGTATTTTTAATAGTATTGGTAGTAATAGGAGTAGTAATAGTTGTAGAAGTTGCAGCTGTAGTAGAAGTAGTACTAGCAGTTGTAGTTATTGCGAAAGTTATAGATGTTGTAGTTGTAGTTATTGTTGTTGTCATCGTAATAGTAGTAGTAGTAGTAGTAGTCGTAGTAGTAGTATTAGTAGCAATTACAGTAGTAGTAGTAGTAGTTGTTGTTGTTCTTGTTGTAGCCGCAATTGCAGCAGCAGTAGTAGTAGAAGAGGTCACAGCAGTAGTAGTAGTTGTAATAGTGGTAAGGGTAGCAACAGTAGCAGTTGAAGTAGTAGTGGTAGTAGTAGAAGTAGTAACAGTAATAGTAGTATTTAAAGTAATAGTAGTAGTAGTTATAGTGATAGTAGTAGTAGTAGAAGTACTAGTCACAGAAGTAGTAGTAGTCGTAATAGTAGTAGTACTAGTTGGAGTAGGAGTAGTAGTAGCAGTAGTAGTAGTAGTAGTATTCATTCGAGTTGTAGTTGTTAGGGTAGGGGTGGTAGTAGTAGTAGGAGTAATAGTGGCAATGGGAGTTTGAGTAGGAGTAGTAGTAGCCGTAGTAGCATTAGTAGTGGGAGTAGTAGTAGTAGTAGTAGCAGGAGGAGTGGGAATTGTAGTAGTAGTAGAAGTAGTAGTAGTAGCAGTAGTAGGAGGAGTAGTAGTAGCTATTGTATAACTAATAGAAGTAGTAGTAGTAGCAGCATCTACAATAGTAGTAGTAGTAGTTGTAGTGGTAGTAATAGGACTAGCAGTGCTACTTGCAGTAGCAATTTCTTTCTGAGTAGTAGTTGTAGTTGCAATTGCAGAAGTCGTAGTAACAGCAGTAATAGGTGTAGTAGTAGTAGTAGTAGGAGTAGCAGTAGTAGTACTATTAGTATTAGTAGTTTTAGTAGTAATAGAAGTAGTATTAGTAGTAGTTGTTGGAGTCGTACTAGTAGTGGTAGTAGTAGTAGTTATTGTAGTAGCAGTAGTAGTAGTTGTAGCAGCAGTACCAACAAAATTAGTGTTAGTAGCTATTGTAGTAGTAATAGCAATAGTAGCAGTACGAGTTGGAGTAGGAGTAGTAGTAGCAGTAGTTTTATTATTAGGAGTGGCAGCAATACTAGTAGCAGAAATCGTAGTAGTAGTAGTAGTAGTAGTAGTAGTTGGAGATGGAGTAGTAGTTGCAGGAGTAGTAATAGTAGTATTAGGAGTAGGACCAGGAATATTAGTAGTAGTAGCAGTAGTAGGAGTAGTGGTAGTTGTAGATGTACTAGTAGTACAAGTAGTTGTAGTAACAGTAGTAGTAGTTATAGTGGTAGTAATAGGGGTAGTAGTTGAAGTAGTAGTAGCAGTTGCTGTATGAGTTGTAGTAGTAGTAGCAGTTGCAAAAGTTATTGTCAAATTAGTAGTTGGTACCGTGGTAGTCGTAGTAGTAGTAGCAGGAGTAGGAGTAGGAGTAGGAGTAGGAGTAGGAGTAGTAGTCGTAGTAGTAGTAGGAGTAGTAGAAGGAGTAGTAATAGCAACAGTAGTATTAGTAGTAGTAGTAGTAGTAGCTGTCGTTGTGAAAGTAGTAGTGGTAGTAGTAGTTGTTGTTGTAGTAGTTATCATTGTTGTAATAATAATAGTATAGCACTAGTAGTAGTAGTAGGAATAGTAATAGTAGTAGCAGCAGTAGTTCTCGTAGCTGTAGTTTTAGTTGAAGTAGTAATAGAGTTGGAGTAGCAACCGTAGCTGCAATAGTATTAGTGGCAGTGGTGGTGGTAGTTGCAATCGTAGCTAGAGTCGTAGTAGTAGCAGTAGAAGCAGTTGTAGTAGTAGTAATAGTAGCAGTAGTAGCTGTAACATAAGTAGTAGTAGTGGTAGTAGTAGTTGTTGTTGTTGTTGTGACAGTGCTAGTTGTTGTAGCAGATGCGGTAGTAGCAGTAGTTGCAGTAGTAGTTGTAGTAGCAACATTGGTAGCAGCAGTAGTAGGTGTTTTAATAGTCGGCATTTTTGCAGTAGTAGTAGTTGAAGGAGTAGCAGGAGCAACTATGGTAGTAGTCATAATACTATTACTAATTGTAATTCTAGTAGTAGTAGCAGTAGTAGTAGCAGTTTAATTAGCAATAGTAGTCAAGTTTGAGATGTTGAGTAGATGCAGCCACAGTACTAGTAGTAGCATGAGCCGTAGTAGTAGTAGTAGTAGCAGTAGTAGTAGTAGTAGTGGTAGTAGTAGTTGTAGTAGTAGTACTGATAGCAGTAGTTGTAGTAGTAGTAGCAATAGTAGGAGAAGCAACAGTTGTAGTGGCAGCAATAGTTGTAGTAGTGGTTGTAGTAGTAGCACTTGTAGTGGTCGTAGTAACAGTAGTTGCAATAATAGCAGTACTACTAGTAGCAGTAATAGTAGTAGTAGCATTAGCTGTGGCAGTAATAGAAGTAGTCGTACTAGTAGTGGTAGTAGGAGAAATTATTGTAGTTGTAGTACTAGTAATAGAAGGAGTAGTTGTAGTAGTAGCAGAACAAGCAATAGAAGTAGTATTAGTAGTCATGGTAGTAATATTAGTCATAGTTGCAGAAGTAGCAATAGCAGTAATCATAAATGTAGCAACTGTAGCAATAGTAGTTACAACAGTAGCAGTAGTAGTAAAAGTAGTAGTTGTAGCACTAGCAAAGGTAGTTCTAAACATAGTAGTAGGAGAAGTAGTAGTAGTTGTAGCACTAGCAAAGGTAGTTGTAAACATAGTAGTAGGAGAAGTAGTAGTAGTCGTAGTAGTAGTAAAAGTAGTAGTAGTAGCTGTAGTAGTAGTGGTAGCAGTAGCAGTAGTCGTAGTAGAAGTAGTAAGTAGTAATAGTAGAAGAAGTAATATTTGTACGAGTCGCAGTAGTAGTAGTAGCTGTAGTAGTAGTGGTAGTAGTAGTAGTAATAGTAGTAGTAGTAGGAGAAGTACTAGTAGAAGTAGTAGCAGTAGTAGTAGAAGTACTAGTAGTGGTATTAGTAGAAGTTGTAGCAGTTCTAGCAAAGTAGCAGTAGTAGTAGTAGCAGTAGTTGTAGATGTAGCAGTAGTTATTGTAGTAGTTGTAGAAGTAGTAAAACTAGTAGTCGAGCAAAAGTATTAGTGGTAGTGGTAGTTGTAGTAGCAGTTGTTGTTGTAGTAGTAGCAGTAGTAGTAGAAGTAACTGTGGTAGTTGTAGTAGCAGCAGCAGCAGTAGTAGTAGTAGAAGGAATAGTAGTAGCAGTAGTCGCAATAGTATAAGTATTAGGAGTAGTAGTAACAGTCGAAGGAGTAGCAGTGTAGTAGCAGTGGTAGCTGTCGCATTAGTTGTACTAGTAAGAGAAATAGTAGTAGCATTCATTGCAACAACAACAACAACATTAGTAGTAGTAGTTGTTGTTGTTCCAGCAACAACGACAGTAGTAGTAGTAGTGGTAGTAGGAGTAGTAGTAGTATTTGTAGCCACAGCAGTAGTAGTAGTAGTAGTAGTAATAGCAGTGGGAGTACTAGTAGCAGAAGTAGTACTAGTAGTAGTAGCAGCAACAGTAGTAGTAGCACTAGTAGTGCTAGTAGCAGTAATAGCAGCAAAAGTAGTAATAGTTGTAGTGGCAAGAGTAGTAGCCCTAGCACTAATAGTAGTACTAGTAGCGGTAGTCGCAGTAGCAGCAGCAGTAGTAGCAGTAGTAGCAATAGAAGTAGCAATAGTAGTAGTAGAAGTAGGAGAAGTAGTAGGAGTAGTTGTTGTTGTAGTAGAAGTAGTCAAAATAGTACTAGCAATAGTAGGAGTTGCGGTAGTAGCAGCAGTAGGTGAAGTAGTAGGGGTAGTTGTATTAATAGCAGTAGCAGCAACAGCAGCTGTAGCAAAGGTAGATGTTGTTGCAGTATTAGTAGTAGTAGTAGTAGTAGTAATAGCCGCAACAGTAATAATAGTAGCAGTCGCAATAGTAGTAGTTGTTGTTGTAGTAGTTGTCGCCCTATTAGTAGCAGCTATAACAATAGCAGCAGCAGCAACAGCAGCAGTAGTAGGGGCAGAAGTAATAGTAGCAATAGTAGTAGTTGTACTAGTAGTAGAAGCTAAAGTAGTAGCAAAAGCATAAGCAGAAGTTGTAGTTGTAGTAGTAGTACCAGTAGTAGTTGTTGTTGTAATTATTGTAGTGGTGGTAGTAGTAGTTGTTGGAAAAGTAGTAGTAGTAGAAGTAGTAGTAGCAAAAGTATAATAGTAGAAGTATTAGTAGTAATAATAGTAGCAGAAGCAGTAGTAGTAGCCATAGTAGTAAAAGCAGTAGTACTAGCAGGAGTTGTAGTAGTTCCAGTAGCAGTAGTAGAAGTTGTAGTGGTCTTAGTCACAGTAGTTTCAGAAGTAGAAGTAGTGGTAATCACAGTAGTAGTATTAGTAGTAGTAACAATAGTAGTAGCAGTAGCAGGGGTTGTCATAGCCGCTATAGTAGTAGGAGGAGGAGAAGATGTAGTAGTAGTAGCAATGGTAGTAATAGTAGTAGTAAAAGAAGAAGAAGAAGAAGAAGTAGTAGCAGTAGTAGTAGCAGTAGTTGCAGTATTAGCTATAGTAGTAGCAATTGGAGCAGCAGTAGCAGCGATAGTACTAGTAGTAGCAGTAGTAATAGTTGTTGTTTCCATAGTAGCAGTAGAAGTATTAGGAGTAGTAGTAGTTGTTGCAGTAGAAGTTGCTGTAGTAGTAGCAGTAGTAGTAGTTGGAGGAGGAGGAGTAGTTGCAGCAGTACTTGTAGTAGCTGTAGTAGAAGTAGCAATTGTAGTAACAGTAGCAGTAATTGTTGTAGTCGCAGTAGTAGCAGCAGCAGTAGTAGTAGATGAAG
This sequence comes from Trichopus zeylanicus subsp. travancoricus, assembly GCA_005019695.1. Classification (NCBI taxonomy): domain Eukaryota; kingdom Viridiplantae; phylum Streptophyta; class Magnoliopsida; order Dioscoreales; family Dioscoreaceae; genus Trichopus; species Trichopus zeylanicus. The sequence continues at coordinate 20,002 of RXID01022028.1, forward strand.
TAGTAGTGGTTATTATTGTAGGAAAAATAGTAGAAGTAGTAGTAGTTGTAGTAGTTGTGATAATAGTAGTACTAGTGGTCGCAGTAGTTGTAAAAGTAGTTGTAGCAGTAATATTAGCAATAGTAGTAGCAGCAGCAAGAATAGTAGTAGTAGTAGTAGTAGCAGTAGATGTAGAAGTGGTAGTAGTATTAGAAGCACTTGTAGTAGTAGAAATAGTAGTACTATTAGTTGTAGTAGTAGTAGCACTAGTAGTGGTAGTAGTAGTAGAAGTAGTAGTAATAGTATTGGTCATTGTAGTAGTAGTAGGAATCAGTGTAGGAGTAGGAGTGGTGGTGGTGGTAGTAGTAGTAGTAGCAGTAATAGTAGCAGTAGTAGTAATAGTAGTAGTAGGAGGAGGACTAGGTGTAGGAACTAGAGTAGTGGTAGGAGTAGCAAGAGTAATAGTAGTTGTCGTAGGAGGAATAGTTGTAGTAGGACTAGTAGTATAAGAGTAGAAATGGAAGTAGTAGTAGATCTCACTATAATTGTAGAGGTAGTAGTGGTAGTAGTAGTAATAGAAGTAGTAGTAGTAGCAGTAGGAGTAGTAGTTGCAGTAATTGGAGTGGTAATAGTAGTTGCAATAGTAGTAGTAGTAGTAGCAATAGCAGTAGTTTCAGTAGTAGTAGTAGTAGTGGCAGTATTAGTAGGAGCAGTATTTGCAGTTGTAGTAGTAGAAGTAGTAGCCGTAGGAATAGTAGTATAGTAGTAGTAATAGTAGTAGTGGTAGTAGTAGTAGCAATAGGAGTAGTTGTCATAGTAGTAATATTAGCAATTTAAGTTCTAGAAGTAGTGGTAGTAGCAGTAGAAGTAGTAGTGGTAATTGCAGTTGGAGCAGTAGTAGCAATAGGAGTAGTTGTAGTAGTAGTAGTTGTTATCGTTGTAGTATTGGTAGTTGTAATAGTAGTAGTTTTTGGAGTAGTAGTAGTGCTAGTAGAACTAGTTGTAGTTATAGTGTAGTAGTAGTAGTGGTGGTGGTAGTAGTAGTAGTAATAGTAGTAGTAGTAGTAGCAGCAGCAACAGCAGGAGTAGTAGTAGCAGTAGCAGTAGCAGTAGTAGTAGTAGTAGTAGTTGTTGTAGTAGTAGTAGTAGCAGCCGCAGCAGCAGTAGCAGTAGTCGTAGTAGTAGTGCAAGCGGTAGTAATAAAAGTAGTCGCAGTAGTAGTAGTCGTAGTAGTAGTTGCAATAGTTGTAGTAGTAGGAGAAGTAGTAGTTGCAATAGTTGTAGTAGTAGGAGAAGTAGTAGTTGTACTAGTTTTAGTAGCAGTAGTAGGAACAACAGCAACAATAGTAGTAAAAGTTTTAGTAGTATTAGTAGTAGCAACAACAAATGTAGCAGTAGTGGTTGTAGTAGCAGGAGTAGTAGTGGTAGTAGTGCTAGTAGGAGAAGTAATCGTAGCAATATTAGTAGTAGTTATTGTAGTACGAGCAGTAGTAGTAGCAATAACAGAAGCAGTAGGCACTAATGTAGTAGTAGTTGTACTAGTAAAGTAGTAGTTGTAGTAGTTGTAGTGGTAGTAGTAGTAGCAGCAGCTGAAGTAGCAACAATATTAGTAGTTGTAGTAGTAGCAGAAGTAGTAGTAGTAGGAGTGTTTGGAGTAGTAGTATTAGCATAACTGGTAGTCTAATAGTAGTAGAATTAGTAGTAGTATTAGCATTGGGAGTAATAGTAGTGATAGTAGTAAATGTAGCATTAGCAGCAGCAGTAGTAGTAGAAGGAATAGCAGTAGTAGTAGCAACAGTAGTAGTAGTAGCAGTAGTAGTAGCTGTAGTAGTAGTAGAAGTAGTAGTAATAGGAGTTGTAGTAGTAGCAGAAGTAGTAGTAGAAGTAAAAGTAGTAGTAGTCACAATAGTAGCAGAAGTAGAAGTATTAGTAATAATAGTAGTAGTAGGGGTAGTAGTAGTAGTAGCAATTGTGGTAGTAGTAATAATATTAGTAGTTGTTGCTGTAATTGTACCAAAAGTAGCAGTAGGAGGGGAGGACGCAATAGTAGAAGCAATAGTAGTATCGGTATTAGTAGTTGGAGTAGTGGTAATAGTAGTACGAGTTGTAGTAGTAGTAATAATAGTAGTAGTAGCATTGCTAGGAGTAGTACTAGTTGTAGCAATAGAAGTAGTTGTAGTAGTAGCCGTTGTACTTGTAGGAGAAGTTGTAGTGGTAGTAGTTGTACTAGTAGTAGTAGTAGTAGGAATAAAGTAGCAACAGTAGTAGTTGTTATTGTTGTAGCAGTAGTAGTAGTGGAAGTACTAGTAGCAGTGGAAGTTGTATTAGTAGTAGCAAGACTGGTAGTAGTAGGAGCGGTAGTAGCCGTAATAGTAGTCATTGTAGTAGCAATAGAAGTAGCAGTCATTGTAGTAGAAACAGAACTAGCAGTCGTAGTAGTTGTAGTATTAGTAGGAATTGTAGTAGTCGTAGGAGAAGAAGCAGTAGTAGCCATAGTTGCAGTAGTAGCAGTTGTAGAAGTTGTTGTGGTAGTAGTAGTAGAAGAAGTAGTAGTAGTATGAGTAGTATTAAGAGTAGTAGTAGTAGTAGCAGTAGCCATTGTGGCAGTAGTAGTAATAGTAGCTGCGAAAGTAGTAGTAGTTGGACAAGTAGTAGTTAGCAGAAGTAGTAATAGTAGTAGTAGTGGTAGTAGTGGTTGTAGTAGAAGTAGCAGTAGCGGTAGTTAGCAGCAGCAGCAGCAGTAGTAGCAATAGCAGTACCAGCAGCAAAAGTAATATTTGTGGCAATGGTAGAAATAGTAGAAGTAGTAGGAGTTGTAGCAGTAGTAGTTGTTGTAACAATAGTAGTAATCGGAGCAGCTGTAGTAGTAAAAGTAGTAGTAGTAGTGGAAGTTGTAGTAGTAGTAATTGTTGTAGTAGTAATTGCATTGGCAGGAGCAGCTATAGAAGCAGCAGTGGCAATAGTGGTAGTATTGGTAATAGTAGTGGAAGTAGTAGCCGTAGTAGATGTAGTAGCAACAGTAGTAGTAGAAACAAAGGTAGTTGTGGTAGTAGTAGTAGCAGTAGTAGTAGTACTAGTAGTACTAGCATCAACAACAAGATTAGCTGAAGTAGCAGTAGTAGTCGTAGTATTAGTAATATTAGTAGCTGCAGTTCTAGTAGTAGTTGTCGTAGTAGAAGTAGCAGCAGCAACAGTAGTAGTAGCAGCAGCAGCTGTAGTAACAGAAGTTGTAATAGTATTAACAGAAGCAACATCAGCAACAGTAGTAGTCGTGGGAGAAGTAGTAGTTGCAGTAGTAGTAGTAGTAGTAGTAGTAGTAGTAGTCGTAATTGTAGTAGGAGCAGCAGGAGTAGTAGTTGTAGGAATGGTAGTAAGTAGCAGTAGTAGTACTAGCTGTAAAAGTTGCAATTGTAGTAGTAGCTGTTGTTGTTGTAGCGACAACAGGAGCAATAGTAGCAGCGTAGCAGTAGTATTAGTAATATTCATAGCAGTAGTAGCAGTAGTCATTGTAGTAGTTGATGTAGTTGTAGTAATAGTAGTAGTCAGAGAGCAAGTAGTCGTAGCGGTAGTAGAAGTAGTAGTAGTTGTTGTAGCAAAAGTAGTAGTAGAATTAGATGCAGTTGTAGTGGTTGGAGAAGTAGTAGAAGTAGCAGTAGCTACAGTAGTGGCGATGGTAATAGTAGTAGTAGTAGTAGTAGTGGTAGCAATTGCAACAGATGTGGTAGTAGTAGTAGTAGAAGTAGTAGAAGTAGTACTGGTAGTAGCAGTAGTAGCAGTAGAAGTATTAGGAGTAGTAGTGGTCATAGTAGTAGCAATAGTAGTAGTAGCTTTAGTAGTAGTAGTTGTTGTTGTAATAGTAGTAGTAGTACTAGCATCAATAGCAGCAACAATAGTAGTTATAGTAGTAGCAGTTGTAGCAGTTGTAGTAGTAGGTGTAGCAGTAGCAGTAGTAGTAATAGTAGTAGTAGTAGTTGAAGAAGGAGTTGTAGTAGTAGTAGTAGTAGTATTAGAAGTAGTAGTGGTACGAGTAGTAGTAGTAACAGTAGCAATCGTCATAGTAGTAGCAGTAGTATTTGTAGTTGGCATTGTACCAGTAAAAGAAGTAGTAGTAGTAGCAGTTATTGTACTGGCAATAGTAGAGGTAGTGGTAGTAGTAGTAATAGTGCCAGTAGCAATAGTTTTTGTGGCAGTACCATTAGTAGAAGAAGCAATTTTACTATCTGTAGTTGTAGTAGTAGTAGCAGTTGTCGTAGTAAAGGGAGTAGTAGTTGTAGTTGTAGTGGTAGTAGTACTAATAGTAGCAGCAGTAGCAATATTAATAGTAGTAGTAGTATTAGTATTAGTAGTATTAGTAGCAGTGCTAGGAGTAGTACTAGCAGGAGGAATAGTAGTTGTGGTAGTAGTTGTTATTAGGAGTATTTATAGTAGTAGTAGTAATAGTAGTAGTAGTCGTAGTGGTAGCAGCAGTAGTAGTAGTAGTAGCCATAACAATAATAGCAGTAGCAGGTGCAGCAGCAGTAGTTGTAGTAGTAGCAATAGTAGCAGTAGTAACAGTAGTACCAATAGGAGTAGTACTAGTAGCATAGTAGTTATGGTAGTAGTAGTAGTAGCTGTAGTTGTAGTAGTTGTAGTAGCGAGTAGTAGTAATAGTAGTAGTAGTAGTAGTAGCAGCAGCAATAGTAGAAGTAGTAGCAGGAGTAGTAGTAGCAGTAGTCGAAGAAATGGTAGTTGTATTAGCAATAGGAGTAGTCATACTAACATTTGTTGTAAGAGGAGTAGTAGTTGGAGTAGTAGTAGTAGCAGAAATAGCAGTAGCAGTAGTAGCAATAGTAGCAACAGTGGTAGTACAAGGAGTAGTAGTAGTTGCAGTAGTGTAGTAGTAGTAGTGGTAGGAGCAATAGTAGTAGCAATACTAGTAATAGCAGCAGCAACAATTATTGTAGATGTAGCTGCTGTAGTAGTAGGATGAGTAGTAGTAATAGTAGAAAAATAGTAGTAGTAGTAGTAGGAGCAGTAGTATTAATCGTAGTAGCAGCCATAGTTGTATGCAAAGTAGTAGTAATTGTAGCATTTTCAGTAGTTGCACTAGTAGCAGTAATAAGTTGTAGAAGTAATTGTTGGGGTCGTAGTTGTTGTAGCACTAGTAGTAGTTGGAGTAGCAATAAGTAGTTCTTGTAGTAGTTGTAGTAGTTGTGAGTAGTTGTAGTAGTAGTAGTTTTTGTTGTAGTAGTAGGAGCAATAGTAGAAGCTGCAGTTGTAGTAGCAGTAGTAGTAGTCACTGTAGCCAAAGTAGTGGGAGTGCTAGCAGCAGCAGTAGTAGTAGTAGTGGTAGTAGTTGTCCTAGTAGTAGTAGTACTAGTAGTAGTATGAGTAGTAGTTATAGTAGAAGCAATACCAGTAGTAATAGTTGTTGTTGTTGTAGCAGTAGTAGTGGTAGTAGTAGTAGGAGTAGCAGTAGCCATTGTAGCGGTACTAGTAATAGTAGCAGCGAAAGTAGTAGTAGCTGGACAAGTAGTAGTTGTAGCAGAAGCAGTAGTAGTAGCAGCAGTAGTAGTAATAGTAGTAGTAGTAGTAGCAGTTGTAGTAGTAGTAGCAGTAGTAGTAGTTAGCAGCAAGAGTAGTAGTAGTAGTAATAGTAGTACTAGCAGCAAAAGTAATAGTTGTGGCAGTGGTACAAGTAGTAGAAGTAGTAGGAGTTGTAGCAGAAACAGTTGTTGTAATAACAATAGTAGTAATAGGAGTAGTAGTAGTAGTAAAAGTAGTCGTAGTAGTGGAAGTTGTGGTAGTAGTAGCAGCTGTAGTAGAAATAGTATTAGCAGAAGCAGCTATTGCAGCAGCAGTGGCAAAATAGTGGTAGTAGTGGTAAAAGTAGTAGAAGTTGTAGCCGTAGTAGAAGTAGTAGCAATAGCAGTAGTAGAAACAAAGGTAGCTATGGTGGTAGTAGTAGTAGTAGTAGTAGTACTAGTAGTCATAGCAGCAATAATAACATCTGCCAAAGTAGCTGTAGTAGTCATAGTAGTTGTAGTATTAGTAGCTGCAGTAGCTGTAGTAGTCATAGTAGATGTAACAGTAGTAGTAGTAGTAGCAGCAGCACCAGCTGTAGTAATAGAAGTTGTAGTAGTATTAGTTGAAGCAGCATCAGCAGCAGCAGTAGTAGTAGTTGGAGAAGAAGTAGTAGTTGCAATAGTAGTAGTAGTAGTAGTAGTAGTAGTAATTGTAGCAATAGTAGTAGTACTAGCAATAAAAGTTGCCATAGTAGTAGTAGTAGCGGCAACAGCAGCAGTAATAGTAGCGTAGCAATAGTATTAATCATAGCCAGAGCAGTAGAAATAGTAGTCTTTGTAGCAATTGAAGTAATTGTAGTAATAGTAGCAGTAGTAGAAGTAGTAGTAGTTGTTGTAGCAAAAGTAGTAGTAGAATTACATGCAGTCTTAGTGGTTGGAGAAGTAGTAGAAGCAGCAGTAGTTACAGTAGTGGCAATAGTAATAGTAGTAGTAGTAGTAGTAGTGGTAGCAGTTGCGACAGATGTGGCAGTAGTAGTAGTAGTAGTATTAGGAGTAGTAGTGGTCATAGTAATAGCTTTAGTTGTAGTAGTAGCAGTAATAGTAGTAGTAGTAGTACTAGCAGCAGCAGGAGGAGGAGGAGTACTAGTAGTAGTAGCAGTTGTAGCAGATGTAGCTGTAGTTGTAGCAATAACAGTAGTAGTAATAGTAGTAGTACTAGTTGAAGGAGTTGGAGTAATAGTAATAGTAGTAGCAGTATTAGCAGTAGCAGTGGTAGGAGTAGTAGCAGTAGCAGTAGCAATAGTAGTAGTAGTAGCAGTAGCAGTTATAGTTGGTGTTGTACCTATAAAAGTAGTAGTAGTAGTAGCAGTTATTGTAGTGGCAGTACTAGAGGTAGTGGTAGTAATAGTAATAGTACTAGTAGCAGTAGTATTAGTAGCATTGCCTTTAGTAGAAGTAGTAGTTTTACTAGCTATAGTTGTAGTAGTAGTGGTAGTTGTCATAGTAGGGGGAGTAGTAGTTGTAGTTATAGTAGTAGTAGTACTAATAGTAGCAGTAGTAGCAATAGTAATAGCCGTTATAGTATTACTAGTAGTAGGAATAGTAGTTGTGGTAGTAGTTGCTATTGTGGTTGTGGGAGTAGTTATACTACTACTAGTAATAGTAGTAGTAGTACTAGTGGTGGTAGCTGCAGTAGCAGTGGTAGTAGCCATTGCGGTAATAGCTATAGCAACAGCAGCTGCAGTAGTAGTAGCAGTAGTAGCAGTAGTAGATATAGTTGTAGTAGGAATAGTACTAGTAGCATAGTAGTTGTTGTAGTAGTAGTAGTAGCGGTAGTAGTAGTAGTAGCAGTAGCAGCAGTAGTAATAGTTGTGGTAGTAGCTGTCGTTGTAGTAGCAGTAGTAGTTGCTACAATAGTAGTAGTGGTAGTAGTAGTAGTAGTAGTGGCAATTATAGTAGTAGTAGTAGCAGCAACAGCAATAGTAGTAGTCGTAGATGTAGCAGCAGGAGTAGTAGCCACAGTAGTCGAAGAAATGGTAGTTGTATTAGTTGTAGGAGAAGACGTACTAACATTAGTTGTGAAAGGAGTAGTAGTAGGAGTAGTAGTAGTAGCAGTAGTAGCAGAAAGAGCAATAGCAGTAGTAGCAATAGTAGCAGTACAAGGAGTAGTAGTAGTTGCAGTAGTGCAGTAGTAGTTGTTGTAGTAGTAGTCGTATTAGTAAAAGTAGTAGTAGTAGTGGTAGCAGCAGTAGTAGTAGTAGCAGTAGTAGTAATAGCAGAAGCGGCAACTGTTGTAGCAGTAGTTGCAGTTGTTGTTGTAGGATTTGTAGTAGCAGTAGTAGTGGTTGTATTTGTTGTAGTAGTAGTAGTAGCAGTTGCGGCAGTAGTTGTTGCAGTAGAAAAAGTTTCAATTGCAGTAATAGTAGCAGCAGTAGCAACCTTTATTGTTATAGTAGTAGTAGTAGTAATATCAGTAGCAGTAGAAGTAGTTGTGGTAATCATAACTATAGCAGTAGTAGTACTAGTAGTAATAGTAGAAGTAGCAAAAGTGGTAGTAGTATTAGGAGTCGCAGAGAGGGCGGCAGCAGTAATAGTAGTAGTAGTGTCTGCTGTAGTAGTAGTAGTAGTAATGGTAGGAAAAATAGTAGTAGTAGTAGTAGTAGCAGCAGTAGTATCAGTAGGCTGCTGTATCAGTAGTACTAGCAGCCATAGTTGTAGGCGGAATAGTACTAGCTGTAGCAGTTGTAATAGTAGCACTAGTAGTAGTAATAAGTAGTCGTAGTAGTTGTTGTGGTCGTAGTTGTTGTAGTACTAGTAGTAGTAGGAGTAGCAATAAGAAGTCGTTATAGTAGTTGTAGTAGTTGTGAGTAGTTGTAACAGTAGTAGTAGTTGTTGTAGTAGTAGGAGCATTAGTAGAAGCTGTAGTTGTAGTAGCAGTAGTAGTAGAATCAGTAGCCAAAGTAGTAGGAGTGCTAGCAGCAGCAGTAGTAGTAGTGGTAGTAGTTTTCCTAGTAGTAATAGTACTTGTAGCAGTATGAGTTGTAGTAGTAGTAATAACATTAGTAGCTGTAGTAGAAGCAATACCAGTAGTAGTAGTTGTTATTGTTGTTGTAGCAGCAGTAGCAGCAGTTGTAGTGGTTGCAGTAATAGTAGTTGTCATAGTTGTAGTAGTAGTAGTAGCTGTAGTAGTAGTAGTTTTTGTTGTTGTAGCAGTAGCTGCAGTAGTAGCAGTAGCAGCAGTTGTAGTAGTAGTGATAGTAGCAGTAGCAAAAGTAGTAGTAGTTGTTGTTGCATTTGTAGTGGTAGTGGTAGTAGTTGTTGTAGTTGTAGCTGTAGTAGTATATTCACCAGTAGTAGAAGTAGTTGTTGTTATAGCAGTAACTGTCATAGTAGTAGTACTTTTTTCATTAATAGCGGCTAAAATTGTTGCAGTAGTAGTAACAGTAGGAGTAGAAGTAGGTGTGGTAGTATCGGTGGTATTGACTATAGTAGCAGTAGTAGTAGCAGTAGCTGTAATTGCAGTAGTAGTATTAATAGTAGAAGTAGAAGTAGTAGGCAAAGTAGAAGTAGAGGTAGTAGGAGTAGTACTAGTAGTAGTAGTAATAGTAGCAATAGTTGTAGTGGGAGTCATAGTAGTAGTAGTAGCAGTCGTAATAGTAGCAGCATTAGTAACCGTAATAGTAATTGTACTAGTAGAGGCAGTAGAAGTAGCAATAGGGGAAATAATAGTAGTAGTAGTAGTAGATGTAGTAGTAGTAGCAGTAGTAGTTGTTGTTGCAGGAGCAGTAGCAACAATAGTTGTAGTAGTAGTAGTACTATTAGGAGAATTAGCAGTGGAAGTAGTAGTAGTTGTTGTTTTAGCAATAGTACTAGTAGTTATAGTAGTGTTAGTAATAGTAGTAGGGGTAGTTGTATTAGGAGTAGTTGAAGTAGTAGCGGTAGTGGCAGTAGTAGTGGTAGTAGTCGTAGTAATAGTAGCATTATTAGTAGCAGCAGCAGTAGTAGTAGTAGCGGTTGTAATAGTAGCAGTAGTAGTGTTAGTAGTAGAAGTTGCAGTACAACTAGTAGTAGTAGGTGTAATTGTAATCGGATTAGGAGTAGGAGTTGGAGTAGCAGTAGGAGTGGGAGTAGAAGTAGTAGTAGTAGTAGTAGTTGTAGTAGTAATGGTAGTTGGAGTAGCAGTAGTGACAGTAGTAGCAGTGAGAGTAGCTATTGTAGTAGTAGGAGTAGTAGTAGTAGTGATAGTAATAGTCGTGGCAGAAGTAGTAGTGGTAGTAGTATTAGTAGTAGTTGTTGTTGTAGTAGCATTAAGTAGCTGTGGTAGTAGTGATAGTAATAGTAGTAGTTATTGTAGTAGTAGTAGCAATAGTGGTAGTAGTACAAGCAGTAGTAGCAGTAGTATTAGCAATAGCAGAAGTAGTAATAGTAGTAGAAGTAGGGGGAGTAGTAGCAGTAGTAAGAGCAGTTGTAGGAATGCTAGCCGTAGCTGTAATGGTATCAGTAAAAGTAGAAGTAGAAGTAGGGGTAATAGTGGTCGTAGTAGCAGTTGTAGTAGTAGTAGTAGAAGTATAGTGAAGTAGTAATAGCAGTAATAGGAGTAGTAGCTGTCGCAGTCCTTTTAGGTGTAGTAGCAGTAGTAGCAGTGGTTGTTGTAGCAATTGTAGCAGCAGCAGTAGTCGTTGCTGTTGTAGTAGCAATAACAGTTGGAGTAGTAGTAGTAGCAATAGCAGTAGAAGAAGTAGCAGCAGCAGTAGAAGTAGTTGTAGTAGTAGTAGCAGTAGAAGTTCTACTTAGTAGTAGTATTAGTAGTTGTTGCAGTAGTAGTAGTAGTAATAGTAGTAATAGTTGTCGTAGTTGTACCAAAAGTAGTTATAGTGGAAGTAGTAGTAGCAGCAGCAGAAGAAGAAGCAGTAGCAATAGTAGCAGTAGTAGTAGAACTAGAAGTGGTGGGGGTGGTGGTAGTAGTAGTAGTAGTATTTGTAGCAGTAGTAGTAGTGGCAGTATAACTTGTAGTAGGAGCAAAAGTAGTAATAGCAGAAGTAGTAGTAGTTGTAGAAGTAGTTGTAGTAGTACTTGTACCAAAGTAGTAGTCATAGTAGTAGTCCTATTAGCAGTGGTAGTAATAGCAATAGTAGAAGAATTAGCAGTAGTAGTTACATTTGTTGTAGTAGCATTCATTGTAGCAGAAGTAGTAGCATTAGTAGTAGTAGTAGCAGTAGCAATAGTTGTAGTAATAGCAGTAGTTGTAGTAGTAGTAGTAGTAGCAACAATTGTACTAGTAGAAGGCGTGGTAGTAGTAGTAGCAATAGTTGTATTAGTGGTAGAAACAGTTGTAGTATTAGGAGTTGTAGTCGCAGTAGTAGTAGTAGTAGTTGTTGTTGTAATAGTAGTAGTAGTTGCAGTAGTAGCATTAGCAGTAGTAGGAGAAGCAGTAGTGGTAGCAGCATTAGTAGTAGTAGTGGCATTAGTGGTAGTAGCAAGTACTAGTAGCAATCGTAGTAGTTGTACTAATAGTAGTAGTAGAAGCAGTTGTAGTGGAAGTAGTAGTAATAGTGGTGGTAGTAGCAGCAGTAGTAGAACAAGTAATAAGAATGGTGGCCGTAGTAGCAACAGCAGTAGCAGTATAGTTGCAGTCGTAGTAATAGCAGCAGCAGTATTAGTAGCTGTAGTAGTAGTAGGAGTAGTAGTTGCAGCAGTAGTAGCTATAGTGGCAGTTGTAGTAGTAGTTGTAGTACTAAGAGCAGTAGCAGTAGTAGAAGCAGGAGTAACATTGAGGCAATAGTAGCAGTAGTAGTCATAGTAGTAATAGTAGTAGTAGTGGCAATAGTAGTAGTGGCGAAGTAGTAGTTGTAAGAGTAGTAGTTGTAGTAGTAGTAGCAGTAGGAGTAGTAGTTGTAGTAGTTGTTGTTGTAGTAGTCGCAATGGTAGTTGCTGTTGTAGTATTAGCAGCAGCAGCAGCAGAAGTAGTAGTTGTAGTAGTAGTAGAAGTAGGAATAGTAGTAGTATTAATAGCAATAGAAGTAGTATTTACAGCAGCAGTTGCAATAGTAGTAGTGTAGTAGTAGTAGTAGCAATTGTAGTCCCCGTAGGAGTAGTATTTGCAATAGTAGTAGTAGTAGTAATAGTCGTAGTTGTAGTAGTTGTAGTTGTAATAGTGGTAGTAGTAGTAGTAGCAGTAGTAGGACTAGCGGTAGCCATAGTAGCTGTAGTTGGAGTAGGATTAGTAGTAGTAGTATTAGTAGGGGTAGTAGTAGTTGTAGTAGTAGAAACAGTAGTAGTAGCAGTAGTAGTAGTTGCAATAATAGTAGTAGCAGTTGTTGTAACAGAAGCAATAGTAGCAGCAGCGCTTGCATTCGCAGCAGTTGTGGCAGTAGTAGTGCTAACTGTAGTAGAAGTAGTGGTAGTAGTAGTAGTAGTAGTAGTAGTAGTAGCAGTAGTAGTAGTAGTAGTAGTACTAGTAGTACTAGTAGTAGCAGTTGAAGTAGTAGTAGCTATAGGTGTCGCAGTACTAGTAGTAGCAGTAGCAATAGTAGCAGTTGTAATAGGACTAGTAGTAGCGGTAGTTTTAGCAGTAGTAGTGGTAGTAGTAATAGTTGTAGCAGCAACAGTAGTAATTGTAGTAGTTGTAGTAGTAGTAGTAATAGTAGTAGTAGTAGTTGTTGGAGCTGTGGTTGTAGTATTTTGCGTAGTAGTAGCAGTAGGAGTAGTCGTAGTAGTAGTTAGCAGTAGTAGTATTAGTAGCTTTAGTAGTAGAAGCACTAGTCGTAATGTTTAGTAGTGGTAGTAGTAGTAGTAGCTTTTGTTGTAGTAATTGTAGTAGTAGTAGCAATATTAGGCGTAATACTAGTTGTAGCAATAGTAGTAGTGGTAGTAGTAGCAATTGTAGTTGTAAGAGGATTTGTTGTAGTAGTAATAGTAGTAGTAGGAGTAAAGTAGTAGTAGTAGTAGCTTTAATAGTAGCTATTGTGATAGCAGGAATAGTAGTAGCCATAGTAGCAGTAGTACTACGTGTAGTAGTGGTAGCAGTTATAGCAATAATAGCAGTCGTTGTATTAGCAGTGGAAGTAGCTGTCATAGTAGTAGTAGTTAAGTGTTGTAGTAGTGGTTGTTAGACTTGCAGAAGTAGCGGCGGTTGTAGCAGTAGTAGCAGTAGTAGCAGTAATTGCAATAGTAGTAGTGGAAGTAGTAGGAATAGTAGTTGTAGAAGTAGTAGAAGTAGTATTAGTAGTAGTAAGGGTGGTCGTTGTTGTAGCAGTAGCAATGGTAGTAGGAGTTATAGCAGTAGTTGTTGTAGTGGTAGTTGTAGTAGTAGTGGGAGTAGTACTTGTATTAGTAGCAGTAGCAGTACTGATACTAGTAGTAGTATCAATAGCAATTATAGCAGCAGTAGTAGCAGAAGCAGTACTAGCTGCCATTGCAGTAGTTGAGGTTGTAGTAGTTGTGGTAGTAGTAGTTGAAGTAGTAGTAGCAAAAACAGTAGTAGTAGTAGCAAAAGCAATAGTAGTTGTAGCAGTAGTAGTAGTTCTAGTAGTAGTAGTAGTAGCAGTAGCACCAACAGTTGTTGTAGAAGTTGTTGTAGTAGTTGTAGTAGTAGACATAGTGGTAGACGTAGTGGTAGTAGTAGTAGTAGTAGTAGTTGTAGTAGCCATAATAGTGTAGTTGTAGTTGTTGTAGCAGTAATAGTTGTTGTAGCAACAGTACTTGTAGTAGCAGTAGTAGAAGCAACAATAGGAACATTAGCAGCAGCAGTCATAGTATAACTAGTAGTAGTGGTGGTGGTAGTAGTAGTAGTATTGGTAATAGTAATAGTAATAGAAGTTGAAGTAGTAGTTCTACTATTAAAAGTAGTTGGAGAAGTAGTAGCAGTAGCAGTAGCAGCAGTAGTAGTTGAAGTAGTTGTAGAAGTAGTAGTAGCAGTAGCAGTAGTAGTGGCGGTCGTAGTAGCAGTGGTGGTAGCAGTAGGAGAACTAGTAGTAGTTGCAGTCGTAACAGGAGCAGCTGTAGCAATAGTAGTTGTAGCAGTAGTAGTCGCAGTCGTAGTGGAAGTAGTAGGATTAGTAGTAGTATCAGAAGTTGTAGTAGTAGTCGCAGTGGTTGCAATACTAATTGTAGTAGTAGCAGTAGTAGCAATAGTAGCAAAAGTAGTAGTAGTTGTTGTAATAGTAGTTGTAGTAGTAGTTTTAATAGTAGTTGTTGTGGTAGCAGGAGTAGTAGTAGCCATAGTAGCAGTAGTACTACGCGTAGTAGTGGTAGCAGTAGCAGAAGTAGTAGCAGCAACAGTAGCAGTAGTAGTTGTTCAAGTAGTAGTAGTATTAGTTGTTGTAGCAGTAGTAGTAGTAGTAGTAGTAGCCACAATAGTAACAATAGCAGCAGAAGTAGTAGAAGTGGAAATAGAAGTATGAGTAGTAATTGTAGCAGTGGTAGTAGTGGTGTTAGCAGCGGTAGTTATAGTAGTAGTAGTAGGAGGAGTAATAGCAGTAGTAGCAGTTATAGCAGTAGTTGGAGTAGTAGTACCACTAGAAGTAGTAGTCATAGTAGGTGTTGTAGTGGCAATTGAAGTAGTAGTAGTAGTTGTAGTAGCTGTAGTAGGGGTAGAAGTATTAGTTACAGTAATAGTAGTAGCAGTAGTAGTAGTAATAGTAGCAGCAGCAGTAGATATAGTAGTACAACAACTCCTGCTACCACTACAACTTCTACTACCCCTACTACTACTACTACTTATCCTTCTTCTATGACTATCACTACTACTATAACTACTGTTACTACTGCTACTGCTACAACTAATATTTCTGCTACAACTACTACTACTACAATAACTACTACTGAAACTTGTGCTACAGCTACTACTACTACTGCTACTAATACTAATATTATTACAACTACTGCCACTACTATAACTACAACTCTTGCTATACAACTATTACTATTGCTACTATTTCTCCTACTTCTACTGTGACTTACTACTACTCCTGCTACAACTACAACTATGAATATTTTTACTAATGATACTCCTACTGCAACTACAATTGCTACTCGTACTATTATTTCTCCTGCTCCTTCTTCTACTCCTACTATTGTTGCTATTAGTACTGCTACTACTATTGCTACAATTACTACTACAACTGCTACTCCTAAGATGCTACTGCTACTAGTACAGCTCGTACTGCAACTATAGATACTATTACTACTACTAGTATGATTACTACTGCTACTACTACTATTACTACTTCTCATACTACTACTATTACCGCTACAATGACTAATGCTACTGCTATTACTACTGCTACTACTGCTGCTATTGCTGCTGCTACAACACTACTACTACAACTACAACAACTGCTACAATTGTTGTAGCTACTGCTAGTTCTACTGCTAATACTACTGCTAGTACTGCTACTACTGCTACCACTACTACTACTACTACTACTACTACTACTACTGGTACTACTGTTGCTTCTACTCCTCCTGATAGTGCTACTATTGCTAATACAACTACTACTTTTGCTATAACTACTACTAGTACTACTTCTCCTACAACAACAACAACTAATACTAGTACTACTGCAACAACTACTGCTACTCCTACAACTGCTACTGTAGCTACCACTGTTGCTACTAGTACTGCTACTACTCTACTTCTCCTCCAAATCCTACAACTGCCACTAGGCTGCTATTGCTTCTATTACTACTACTATTGCTACTGTTGCTGCTGTTGCTACTTCTACTACAACTTGTACTACTACTACAACTACCATCACTAGTTCTACTTCCCTTGCTACTACTACTGCTACAACTACTACTACTGCTACTTTTGCTAAGACTACTACTACCACTAGTACTGCTGTTGCTACTACTGCTAATACTTCTACTACTACTACAACTACTGCTGCTCCTGCTACAACTACTGCAATAGCTACTATTGCTACCGCTGCTGCTTCTCATACTACAACTCCTATTACTACTTCTGCTACTGCTGTTACAAATACTGCTTCAACTATGACTACTACCACTACCACTATTACAGCTATTACTGCTGCTACGACTACTACCACTACAACAGCTGCTCCTACTCCTAATACTACTGCTACTACAATAATTACTACTACTACTTCTGCTACTACTATAGTAGCTACCATTACAGCTACATCTGCTTCTACTACCACTACTACTACTACTACTACTGTTGTTGCTATTGCTGCTACTGCTGTTGCTACTACTATTGCTGCTATTGTTACCACTACCGCTACTACTGTTCTACATCCACTCGTACCACTACTACTACTTCTACTACTACTACTACTATTGCTGCTATTGTTACCACAACAGCTACTACTATTGTTGCAACTACTATTGCTATGAATGCTGCTATGACTACTACTACTACTACTAATGCAACTTCTATTACTACTACTTCTGCTACTACTAGTACTTCTACTACTACTACTGCTGTTGCTGCTGCTGCTGCTACTACTACTACTATATGTAGAACTGCTACTACTACTACTACTACTGCTACTACTACTGCTACTGCTACTCCTACTAGTACTACTGCTACTAGTGCTACTATTACTGGCACAACTACAACTACTAAAACTACTGGTACTACTACTACTACTACTACTACATCTGCTACTACTGTTGCTACTACTACTATTACTACTGATGCTGCAGTTGTACCACTAGTAGTAGTAGTACTACTACTACTACTACTATGGCTATTGCTACTATTACTACTACCATTAATACCACTGCTGCTACCACTACTACTACTGCCACTATTGTGGCTTCTACTACTACTACTACTACTATAACTGCAACAACTACTATAGCTGCTGCGGCTACTACTATTACTACTACTGCTACTACCATGACTGTCCTTGCTGCTACTGCTGATATTGCTTCTACTACAACCATAACTACTATTACTATAACTTGTAATGCTACTGCTACAGCCAATACAACTGATACTTCTCCAACTTCTATGACTATTGCGACAACTAGAACTGCTATTACAATTGTAACTCCTATAACAACTACTACTACTACAACTCCTACTATTGCAACTACTACTACTGCTACTATTACTGGAGCTACTAATACTACCGTTACGGCTGCTAATACTATTACTACTACTCGTCCTAGTACTGTTATAGCTACTGCTACAACTACTTCTACTACTACTGCTAGTAGTATAGCTAGTACTACTGCTACTCCTACTAATAGTACTACGAATGCTCCAACTACTATTACTACTACTATAATTTGTTCTACTCCAACAGCTAGTATTACTACTACAACTCCTGCTGCTACTACTACTATATTATTATTTTTACTAGTGATACTCCTGCTTGTACTCCTACAACTACTACTTCTGCTACAGCAAATGCAACTGCTACTCCTAGTACTACTGCCACTACTACAACTACTACTACTCCAGCGGCAATTGCTACTACTATGACTACTACTACTATTGCTACTAGTAGTATTGCATCTACTACTACTACTAACACCACCACTACGCCTACTGCTACCGCTTCAATTTCTAGTGATACACCTACTACGAATACTCTAGCTACTACTACTACTCCAACCACTACTGCTACTATTACTACTACTACTCCTGTTATTTCTACTACTGCTGCGGCTACAGCTACTGCTGCTCCTACTACTGCTGCTGCTGCTACTACTACTACTACTCCTACTACAACTACTACTAATACTACAACTACTACAGCTGCTGCTATTGCTGCAACTACTACTGCTACTTGTACGACTACTCCTACTACTTCTATTACTACTGGTAATACTACTACCACTCCTACTTCTGCTCCTAATACTACTACTACAACTAATACTGCTGCTATTAGTACTACTACTACTACCACTTCCGCTACAACTATTGCTACTAGTACTACTAGTACTACTACTACTACTACTACTACTACTACTACTACTACTACTACAGCTACTACTGCTAAAGTGCTACTACTACTACTACTTCTCCTACTGCAACTACAGTTACTACTACTATTACTACAACTACTAGTACTTCTACTACTACTACTCCTACAACTACTCCT
>RXID01022029.1:9651-17151 GCA_005019695.1 Trichopus zeylanicus subsp. travancoricus
AGTTGTAGCAGTTGTACAGGTAGTAGTAGTAGTAGTAATTGTAGTAGTAGCAGCAGTAGTAGTGGCGGTGGTAGTAGTTATAGTTGTAATAGTAGTAGTAGGAGAAGTAGCGGTAGTAGCAGGAACAGCAGTAGCAGTAGCAGTAGTAGTAGTTAGAGGAGTAGTAGTAGTAGTAGCAATAGGACGAGTTGCAGTAGCAGCAGCAGTAGTAGTGGTAGTAGTAGTAGTAGTAGTAGTAGTAGTAGTAGCAGCAGCAGCAGTAGTAGTAGTAGTAGTAGTTGTTGTTGTTGTTGTTGTTGTTGTTGTAGTAGTAGTAGAAGCAGTAGTTGTATTGCTTGTAGCTGGAGTAGCAGCAGCAATAGTAGTAATAGTTGTGATTGTAGTAGGAGTAGAAGTAGTAGTAGTAGCAATTGGAGTAGTTGTAGTAGTTGTAGTAGCAGCAGCAGCAATAGTAGTAGTAGAAGTAGTAGTAGTAGTTTTAGTAGTAGCACTACTAGTGGTGGTAGTAGTAGTAGCAGTTGTAATAGTAGTAGTAGTAGTAGTTGTTGTTGTTGTTGTTGTGGTAGTAGTAGTAGTACTGGTAGTACTAGTAGTACTAGCAGTAGTATCAATAGTAGTAGTAGTAAAAGTAGTAATAGTAGTACTAGTAGTAGTAGTAGTATTAGTAGTAGTAGTAGTAATAGTAGTTGTAGTACGAGTAGTTGTAGTTGTAGTTGTAGTAGTAGTAGAAGTAGTAGTATTTGTTGTAATAGTAGTAGTAGTAGTAGTAGTTGTTGTAGTAGTCGTAGTAGTAGTAGTAGTAATAATAGTTGTAGTAGTAGTAGTCGTAAAAGTAGTAGTAGTAGTTGTTGTAATAATAATATAATTTGTACTAGTAGCAGAACTACTACTAGTAGTAGTAGTACGAGTTGGAGTGGGGTTAGTAATAGGAATAGTATTAGTTGATATAGTGGTGGTAGTAGTAGCACTTCTAGTGGCAGTAGCCTTACTTGTAGTAGTAGTTGTTGGAGTAGTATTAGTAATAGGAGTTTTTGCAGTATTACTGGTGGGAGTAGTAGTAGTAGTAGTGGTAGGCGCAAACGTAGTAGTTGTTGTTGTAGTCGGAGCAGGAATAGTTATAGTAGTAGTAGTAGTATTTGTAATAGTTGTAGTAGTAGTAGTAGTAGCAGTAGAAGTAGTAGTTGAAGTAGTAGTAGTAGCAGTAGTTGTAGTTGTTGTTGTAGTAATAGTGGGCGCAGTGGTGGTGGTAATAGTATTAGTAGTAGCAGTAGTAGTAGCGGAAGGAGTTGTGGTTGTAATTGTAGTAGTAGTAGTTGTAGCAACAGTATGAGTAGGTGTAGTACTTCTATTTGTTGTAATAGTTGTTGTAGCAGTAGTAGCGGTAACAGTAGTAGTAATAGTTATAGTTATAGTAGTAGTGGTAGTGGTAGTAGTAATAGTGGTATTAGTATTAGTAGCAGTAGTACTTGCAGAAGTAGTTGTAGAAAAAGCAGTTGCAACAACACTATTAATTTAGTATTCGTGGTGGTAGTGGTTGTAGCACGAGTTGTAGTAGGAGTAGTAGTTGCAGTTGTTGTTGTAATAGTAGGAGTAGGAGTTGGAGTAGTAGTAGTAGCTATAATAAGAGTAGGAGTAGGAGTAGTAGTTGTCGTAATAGTAGTAGTAGTATTAATGGCAGTAGTAGTAGTAGCTATAGTAATATTGGTAGTAGTCGTAGTAGGAGTTGCAGTAGTAGAAGTAGTAGTTGAAGCTGTAGAGTAGTAGTATCATTCGTAGTAATAATAGCAGAAGTAGTAGTAGTAGTAGTAGTAGTAGTGGTAATAGTAAGACTTGTAGTACTAAGAGTAGTAGTAGTAGTAATAGAAGTAGTTGTAGTAAGTGTAGCAGTAGAAGTAGCAGCAGCATCAACAGTAATAGTAGTAGTAGAAGTTGTAGTAGCAACTACAACAACAACAAGATTGGGAGTAGCTGTAGTGGGAGCAGGAGTAATAGTAGTTGTAGCAAGAGTAGGAATAAGTGTAGAAGCAGTAATAATAGTAGAAGCTATAGGAGTAGGAGAATTGGGAGTAGTGGTAGGTGTAGGAATAGTAGTAGTAGTAGCCCAAGTATGAGTCGGAGTAGTGGTAGCAATTCTACTACTACTGCTACTACTACGGCTACTGCTGCTAGTACTAGTGCTACTAGAACCACTGCTATTACTTCTACTACTACTACTGCTACTGCTGCTGTTGTTACTTCCACTACTACTACTATTGCAACTATTGCAGCTACTACTGTTGCTACTTTCACTGATGGCTACTACTGCCACTACTTCCACAACTACTGCTACTACTTCTGCTACTACTACTACGACAATTGCAACTATGGCTACTGCCACTATTATCTGTTATACAATCGCTACTACTACTACTATAGAAACATCTACCACTACTATTACTAATGCTATTGCAACTAATACTGCTGCTTATACGGCTACAGCTACTACAACTACTGCTACTACTAATTCTACTATTTCTACAATTGCTAATACTAGTGATACTACTACTACTCCTGCAACAACAACAACAACAACAACTACTCCATCTCCTCCTACTATTATTGTACTAACTACAACTACAGCAACTACTGCGCTACTACTACTGTGACCACTACTAGTACCACTACTACTACTACTACTACAGTTGCTAATACTACTACTCTTACTACCACCACTGCTACTACTACTTCAACTGCAACTACTACTACAACTACTACTTCTGATACAACTGCTACTACTGCAACAAATACAGCTACTTCTGCTACAACCAGTGCTACAGCTACTACTCATGTTAATATTATTGCTACTACTAGTACTTGTACTACTACTGCTACTAATCTCACAACTACCAATACAACTACTACTATTGCTGCTACTGTTGTTACTACCACTACTACTACTACCACTGCTACTTCTACAACTTCCCCTACTATTCCTACTACTTCTACTACTACTACTACTACAACTACTACTACTTATACTACACCTACTACTACTTCTCCCACTGAAAATGCTACTACAACTAGAACTACTACTATAATACCACTATTACTAACACTACTACTATTGATACTATAGAATTCCTACTACTACTACAACAACTACGACTAGTACAACCTATGCTACTACTTATGCTACTAATTTTACTACTGCTAGAACTTCTACGACACCTACATCTGCTACTACTACAACTACTGCTACTACTACCACTACTATAAGTACTAGTTTTTCTATTGCTACTATTACTACTACGACGACTACCACAACTACTACTGCTACTGCTACTATAGGTACTTTGACAACTACTACTGCTATTGTTGCTGCCACTACTATTACTACTTCTACTCTTACTGCTACTTCTCTGGCAACTATTCCTACTGCAACTCCGATTCCTACTACTTCAACTACTACTACTTGTACTACTACTACCACTACTACTACTACTTCAACTTTTGTTGTTATTACTACTACCTCTCCTTTTGCTAATACTACTCCTCCTCCTATTACCACTACTGCTGGTACTATGACTACGATTACTGCTACTACTACTACTACTACTACTACTACATTTATTTCTATTACTACTTCTACTACTTCTACTACTACTACTACTGATACTGCTACTACTACAACAGCTGCTACTACGGCTACTACTACAACTACGACTTCTGCTGCTGCTACTACTACTGCTACCACTACTCCTATTTGTACTACCAATATTGATACTTCTGATACCACGACTACTACTAATACTTTGTCTAGTACTACTTCTACTACTACTATTACTATTGCGACTACTACTACTACAACTACTTCAAATGCTACTACTACTACTTCAGCTCCAATCACTACAATCACTGCTGCTGCAACTGCTACTACCACTGCTGCTGTTGCTGCTGCTGCTGCTACTGTTGCAACTATTACAATTGCTACTACAATTACTACTACTACTGCTACTACTATTATTGCTGCTCTTGCTACAACTGCTACTAATACGGCTATTACTACTACTATTACTACTGAGACTGCTACTATTATAACTACTCCTATGACTGCTGCTGCTGCAACTAATACTACTACTCTTTCTACTTCCTCTACCACTTCTACAACTACTACTACTACTACTACGACTGCTAGTACTACTCTTACTAAAACTAATACTACTGCTATTATTACTGCCACTACTATTGCAACTACTACTACTAGTACTAGTACTAGTACTAACTAGTACTACAACTATAACTATAACTACTACTACTACTACTACGACTACTCTTGCTACTACTACAACTATTTCAATTGCTAGTACCACAACTACTCCTTCTACAGCAGCTACTACTCCTAATACTACAACTACTATAGCTGCTACTATAATAACTAGTGCTACTGCTACTACTTTTGCTGCTACTACTACTGCTGCTGCTGCTACTACTAGTACCACTAGTACTACTACTACTACCACCACCACCACTACTACTACTACTACTACATCTACTAGTACTACTACTACTACTACTACTACTACTATGGCTACTCCTAAAACTACTCCTACAACTACTTCTACTACTAGTATTACTTTTACTACTACTAATCGTATTACTGCTGCTACTACTACTCGTCTTACTGCTGCTACTACTACTACTACTATTGCTACTACAACTACTTCTGCTACTACTATTACTGCTACTACTAATACTACAACTACTAGTGCTACTACTACTTCAACAACTGCTAGTATTACTACTACTAATACTGCTACTACTATTAATACTGGTACTAGTACTACTACTACTACTAATATTACTAATGCCCCAACTACTACTACTACTACTACCAATGCTACTACTTCTACTTTGACAACAACAACTACTACTACATCTAGTGCTACTACTACAACTACACCTACTCCTACTCCTACTACGACAATTACTACTGCTCCTTCTAGCAATACTAATACTACTACAACTCATACTACTACTCCAATTCCAACTCCTTCTACTACCACTACGCCAACAACTACAACAACTACAACAACTAGAACTACTAATACAACTATTACTACTATGTCTAGTACTACTGCTACTACTACTATTGGTACCGCTAGTACTATTACTACTATTACTACTATTACGACTACTACTCCAATTACTACTACTACTACTACTACTACTACTACTACTACTTCTACTACAAATACTACTATTGTTGTTGCCACTACTACTACTACTACTACTTCTATTACTAGTACTACTACTATTGCTACTGCTAATATAATAACTATTTTTGCTGCTACTACTACTATTATTATAGCAATAGTAATAGGAGTTGTAGTTGTAGTTGTAGTACTAGTCATAATAGAAGTAGTAGGAATGGTAGTTGTGGTGGTAGTAGTAGTATTAGTAGTAGTTGTAGTAGTAGTAGCACTAGTAGCAATTATAGTAGTAGGTGTTGCAGTAGCTATAGCAGTAGTAGTTATTGTCATATTAGTAGTAGTAGTACTAGTAGCAGCAGTATTAGGAGGTGGAGTTGTCATACGAGTAGTAGTTGTAGTAGTAGTAGTAGTAGCAGTAGTCATGGTAGTACTAGTCATAGTTGTAGAAGTAATAGTAGCAGTAGTAACAATAGCCATTGTAGTAGTTGCATGAGCAACAGCAACAATAGCAGTAGTAGTCATAGTTGCAGTTGTAGTTATTGTAGTAGTAGCCGGAGTAGTATTAGGAGTAGGAGTAGGAGTAGTAGTAGTAGTTATTATTGTTATAGTAGTCCTAGTAGGTGTAGTAGTAGTAGTAGTTGTTGTAGTAGTAGTATTAGTAGTCGTAGCAATAGGAATAGTAGTAGTAGTAGTATTAGGTGTAGTAGTTATAGTAGTAGTAGTAGTACTCCTGGTAACTCTAATGAAAGCAGTAGGAGTTGTAGTTGTGGTGATAGTAATAGTAGTAGTTGTTGTAATAGTAGTATTACTAGTAGTAGTAAGAGTAGTAATATTAGCAGTAGTATTAGTGAAAGTAGTACTAGTAGTACTTCTAGTAGTAGAGGTAGTATTATTACTAGTAGTAGTAGTAGTAGCAGAAGTAGTAGTAGTAGTAGTAGTAGAAGTAGTAGTAGTACTAGTAATAGTAGTAGTACTAGTAGTAGCTACAACAGGAGCAGTAGCAGTAGCAATGGTAGTGGTAGTCGTAGTTGTCATAGTGGTAGTAGTGGTAGTAGTAGTTGTTGCAATAGTAGTACTAGCAGTAATAATAATAGTAGTAGTAGTAGCATTAGCATTAGTAAAAGTAGTAGCAGTATTAGTAGTAGTAGTAGTAGTAGCAGTAGTTGTTGCAGAAGTAGTACATGGAGTAGCAGTATTTGTAGTAGAGGTAACCATAAAAGTAGTTGTGGTGGTGGTAGTAACAAACGTGCTAGTTGCTGTACTAGTGGAATTTGTATAAGTTGTAGTATTGGTAGCAATAGTAGCAATAGTCATAGTAGCTGTAGTAGTAGTATTAGTAGTAGTAATAGTAGTCGTAGCAATAGTAGTTGTAGTAATAGTAGAAGTTGGAGAAGAAGAGTAGTAATAGTAGCAATAGTAGTAGTAGTTAGAGTAGTAGGAGTAGTAGTAGTAGGCAGATAATTAGTAGTTAGTAGAAGCAACAGTAGTACTAGTAATAGTAGATGTAGTAGTGGCAATAATAGTGTAACAGGGGCAGGAGTAGTAGTGGTAGTAGGTGTTGTAGTGAAAGTCTAAGTACTAGTTGTAGTGGTAGGGGAAGTTATAGTAGTAGTTGTTGTTGTTCTAGTAGTAGTAGTTGTAGCAGTTGCAGTAATTGTAGTTGTAGTAGCAGTACTATTAGTAGTAGTAGTATAGCAGTAACAGTTGTAGTGGCAACAGTGGTGGTAGTTGTAGTAATTATTGTACCAATAGTAGCAGTAGCCGTATCAGTAGTAGTAGTAGTAGTAGTAGAAGAAGAAGAAGTTGTGGTGGTGGTGGTGGTGGTAGTAGTAGTAGTAGTAGCTGTAGGAGTAGACGTATTAGTGAAAGAAGCAGCAGTAGTAGCAGTTGCAGCAATAGTAGTTGTAGTATTTGTTGTAGTAGTAATAGTAGAAATAATAATAGTAGTAGTAGTAGCTATAGTAGTATCAGCAGCAGTAGTACTAGCATTAGTAGTAGTAGTAGAAATAATAGTACTACTTGTAGATATAGTTGTGGTAATAGTACTAGTAGTAGTCGTGGTATGAGAGATAGTAACAAAAGTAGATATAGTTGCAGTAGTAGTAGTAATAGCAGTCATAGCAGTAGTAGTAGTAGCTGCAATAGTAACAAAAGTAACAGTAGTAGTTGTAGTAGCAGTCGTACTAGTACTAGTAATAGAAGTAGTAGTAGAAAAAGTAGTTGCAGTAGTAGTTGTATTAGTAGTCATAGAAAAATTGGTAGTAGTAGAAGTAGCTATAATAGTACTAGTAGCTGAAGTAGTTGATGCAGT
>RXID01022030.1:0-13126 GCA_005019695.1 Trichopus zeylanicus subsp. travancoricus
AGTGGTAGTAGTAGTAGTAGTAGTTGTTGGAGTAGTAGTAGTGGTAGTAGTAGTAGCAGTAGTAGTTGTTGGAGTAGTAGTAGTGGTAGTAGTAGTAGTAGTAGTAGTAGTAGTACTAGTCGTAGTAGTTATACTAGTTGGAGTAGTAGGAGTGGTAGTAGTAGTAGTAGTAGTAGTTGTTGTTGTTGTTGTTGTTGTTGGAGTAGTAGCAGTCGAAGTAGTATTAGTAGTGAGTAGTAGTAGCAGTAGTAGAAGTATTTGCTTTTGTCATACTAGTTGTAGGAGTAGTAGCAACAGTAGTAGCAGTAGTTGTAGCAGCAGTGGTAGTAGCAGTTGTAGCAATACTAGTAGTAGTAGTAGTAGTAGTAGTTGTTGTTGTTGTTGTTGTTGTAGTAGTAGTAGTTGTAGTAGTCATAGTATTAGTAGTAGTCATAGTAGTAGGAGTTCTAGAAGTTCCAGTTGCCGCAGCAGAAGTAGTAGTAGTAGTAGAAGTGGTAGTAGCACTAGTAGTAGAAGAATAAGCGGTAGTAGTAGTAGTAGTGGAAGTGGTGGTGGTAGTAGTAGTAGTCATAATAGTAGTAGTACATGGACAAATAGGAATATCAGTAGTTGTCGTAGGAGTAGTAGTGGTAGTTGTAGTAGCATTAGCAGTAGTAGCAATAGTAGGAGTAGCAGTAGTAGTTGTTGTTGTAGTAGTAGCCGTTGTGGTAGCAATAGTAGTAGTAGCAGAAGTAGTTGCTGTGGTAGTAGCAGTAGTAGTAGCTGTAGCAGTAGTAGTAGTAGTAGCAGTGGCAGTTGTACTAGTAACATAGCAAGTAATAGTAAAGTAGAACCATTATTTGGTTTTAGTAAAGTAGTGGTAGTACCTAGTTTTGTTAGTAGCAGAGAGTAGTAGTAGTCGTAGTAGTAGTAGTTTTTGTTGTTGTAGTAATAATAGTAAAGCCAAGTAGTAGTAATACTAGTAGTAGTTGTAGTAGTAGTAGTAGTAGTAGTAGTAATAGTAGCCGTGGTAGTAATAATAGTAGTAGTAGTAGCAGTAATTGGATTAGTACTAGTTATAGTACAAGCAGTTGTAGTAGTAATGGTAGCAGTGGCAGTACTAGTTGTGGAAGCAGTAATAGTAATAGTAGTAGTAGTACCTGTTGCAGTAGTGGCTGTAGTACTTGTAGTAGTTGTAGTAGCAGTGGCAGTCATAGTGATAGTAGTAGAATTAGTACTACTAGTAGTAGTAGTCGTAGCAGTAAAATTAGTAGCAATAGTGGTTCTAGTAGTAGTAGTATTAGTGGCGATAGGAGTTGTAGTCGTAGTAGTAGTCGCAGTAGTAGCAGTAGTAGTAAGAGTAATTATTGCAGGAGTTGTAGTAGTACGAGTACTAGCTGATGTAGTAGTTGTATAGAACTAGGAGCAGTAGTAGTAGTAGTAGAAGTTATAAAAGTAGTATTAGTACTAGCTGCAACAGTAGCTGCAGTAGAAGTAGTACTAGTAGTAATAGTAGTAGCAGTATTCATAGTAGTACTCGTAGTAGAAGTCGCAGTGGCAGTAGTAGTGGTGGTGGTAGCATCTGAATAGTAGTAGAAGTTGGAGAAATAATAATTGTAGTAGTAATTCTAGTAATAGGGGTAGTACTAGTAGTCGTCGCACCCACAGCAGTAGTCGTAATATCTGTAGTAGTAGTTGGAGTAGTAGCAAAAGTAGTAGTAGTAGTGGTGGTGGTGGTGGTGGTGGTGGTGGTAGTAATAAGTGTTGTTGTAGCAGAAGTAATAGTCGCCATAATAGCAGCAGTAGTATTAGCAATAATAGTTGTAGCAAAAGTAGTAGTAGTAGCAGGAGTAGGTGGAGCTGTAGTAGAAGTAGCAGTAGTAGTTGTAATAGTAGTAATAGTAGTATTAGTAGTAGTAGTAATAGTAGTAGTAGTAGAAACTACAGTAATAGTAGTAGAAGCGAGAACTGCAGAGATAGTAGTAATAGTTGTAGTAGCGGTAGAAGTAAGAATTGTTATAGTTGGAGTAGCAGTAGTTGTAGTAATACTAGTAGTAGTAGTAATAGTCAGAGTGTTCGGAGGAGTACTAGTAGTAGTAGAAGTAGTAGTAGTAGTAGCCGTAGTATTAGTAGTTGTAGTAGTAGTAGTGGTAGTAGTAGTCGTAGTAGTAGTAGTAGTAGTAGCAGTAGTAGTAGTAGTAGTAGTAGTAGTATTTGTAGTTGTAGCAGTAATATTGATAGTAGAAGTCATAGTAGTAGTATTAGTGGAAGTAGCAGTAGCAATAGTAGTAGTAGCAATAGCAGTAGCAGTAGGAGTAGTTGTAGTAGTAGAAGTACTTGTTGTAGCAACGGCAGCAAGAGCTGCAGCAGCAGTAATAGTAGTAGTAGTACTTGTAGTAGTAGTCATCATGGTTGAAGAATTAGTGGTGGTAGTTGTTCTAGTTGTAGTAGTATTAGTGGTGACTGCAGTTCTAGTAGTAGTAGCTCTAGTAGTAGTTGTAGTAGTAGAAGTGATTATAATTGTTGTAGGACTACTAGTAGTATGAGTACTAGTAGATGATGCAATATGTAATACAAGCAGCAGCAGCAGTTGCAGGAGTAGTAGCATCAGCAGCAGTAGTAGTAGTAGTGGTTGTAGTAGTAGCTACAGCAGCAGCAGCAACAACAGCTGTAGGAGTAGTACTAGTGGTAGTAGTAGTAGTAGGAGTACTAGTACTAGTAGTAGCAATAGTTACAGCAGTAACAGTAGTAGAAGCAGCAGTAGCAGCAGCACCAGCAGTAGTAGTAGTTGTAGCAACAATTGAAGTAGCAAAAATTGGAGTAATAGTAGTTGTAGTAGTGGTAATAGTAAAAAGAGTCGTAGTATTACTAATAGTAGTGGTAGCAGGAGTAGTAGTAGCAGTAGTAGTAGTTGTCGTAGTAGCAGTAGTAGAAGTAGTGCTAGTAGTACTAGCAGTAGTAGTAGTAGTAGTAGTAGTAACAGTAGTAGGAGTAGCAGTAGTTGTAGTAATAGTAGTAGTAGTAGCAGCAGCAGCAGCAGTAGTAACAGTAATAGTAGTAGTAGTAGTAGGAGTGGTTGTAGTAGTAGTAGTAATAGGAGTAGTCGTAGTAGTAGTAGTTATAGGAGTAGTAGTAGAAATTGCAGCTGTAGTAGTAGTTGTAGTAGTAGTAGGAGAAGTTGTAATTGTAGCAGTAGCAACTGTAGTAGTAGTAGTAGTAGTAGTGGTAGTAGAGAAACTAGTTGCAGCCATAGTCATTGTAGTAGAACTAATAGTAGTAGTAGTAGTAGTAGTAGTAGCAATAGCAAAAGAAGTAGTAGCAGCAGTAGCAGTAGTAGTATTATTTGTAACAGTTGTAGTATTATTAGTAATAGTAGTGGTGGTTGTAGCAGCAACAGTTGTAGCAGTAGTACTAGTAGTTGTTGTTGTAGAAATGTTAGCCGCATCAGTAGTTGTTGTAGTAGTCGTTATTGTTGTAGTAGTAGCAGTCGTAGCAGGAGCAATAGTACTAATAGTTGTAGTAGTAGCAGTACTAGTTGTTGTTATAGTAGTAGTAGTATCAGCAGCAACATTTGTAGTAGTATTAGCAATAGTAGCAATCACAGTAGTTGTTGTAGTAGCCACAAAAATAGTAGTAGTAGTTGCAAGAGTAGCAGTAGCTGTAGTATTAGTAGTAGAAATAGTAACAGTAGTAGAAGCAGCAGTAGCAATAGCAGTTGTAGTAGCGGTAACTGTAGTAGTAAGATAAGTCGTAGGAGTAGTCATAGTAATAGTAGTTAGATTAGTAGGAGGAGTAGTAGTAGTAGGAGGAGGAGTCGCTACAATAGTAGTGGTAGGAGGAGGAGGAGGTGCAATAGCAGTAGCAATGGTAATATCAGTAGTACTAGCAGCAGCATTAGTGGTAGAAGCAGAAGTTGTAGTAGCAGTAGCAGTAGTTGTAGAAGTAATAGTAGTAGTAGCAGTAACAACAACAACAGTAGCAGCAGCAGCAATTGTAATAATAGTAGCAGCACTAGTAGTAATAATAGTAGCAGCAGCAGCAGCAATAGTAGCAGTAGCAGTCGTAGGAGAAGTAGCAGCAACAACAACAACAGTAGTACTAGTAGTAGTAGTAGTAGTAGAAGGAGAAGTCGTTATTGTAGTAATAGTATTAGCAACAGCAGCAACAACAGTAATAGCAGCAGTAGTTGTTGTAGTAGCAGTAATAGCAGCAGCAGTAGTAATAGTAGTAGTATTAGAAGCAGCAGTAGTTGTAGTAGCAGTA
Source organism: Trichopus zeylanicus subsp. travancoricus (assembly GCA_005019695.1). Classification (NCBI taxonomy): domain Eukaryota; kingdom Viridiplantae; phylum Streptophyta; class Magnoliopsida; order Dioscoreales; family Dioscoreaceae; genus Trichopus; species Trichopus zeylanicus. The sequence continues at coordinate 4,243 of RXID01022030.1, forward strand.
GTAGTAGTAAGATAAGGAATAGGAGTAGTATTAGTAGTAGGAGTAGTAACTATAGTAGTAGTAGTAGTTATTGAAGTAGTAGTAGTAGTAGAAGCGGCAACAGCAGTAGTATCAGTAGTAGTAGCAGTAGCTTTACTGGTGAAGCAGCAGCAGTAGTAGCAGGGGTAGTAGTAATAGTAGTAGTAGCTACAGCAACAGCAGCAGTAGTAGTAGTGGTAGTATTAGCAGAAGTTTTAATAGGAATAGTAGTAGGAGTAGAAGTTGGAGTTTGTGTAGTAGTAATAGTAGTAGTAGTAGTGGCAGTAGTTGTAGTAGCAGTAATAGAAGGAGTTGAAGTAGTAGTAGTTGTAGCAGTTGTACTATTAGAAGTAGTAGTAGTCGCAGTAGTAGAGGTAGTGGTAGTGCTAGTAGTTGTAGTTGTAATAGTAGTAGGAGTAGTAGCAGCAGCAGTTGTATCAATAATAGTAGCAGTAGTAGTTGTAGCAACCGTAGTATTTGTAGTAGTAGTGTAGTAGTAATGTAGTAGTAGTAGCAGTAGCACCAGTTGTAGAGGTAGTAGTAGTAGTAGTACTAGTAGTAGTCATAGCAGTAGTTGTAGGTGTAGTAGTAGTTGCAGTAGTAGTAGTTGCAGTAGTAGTAGTTGTTGTTGTAGTTGTGGTGTAGCAGTAGCAATAGCAATAGTAGTAGTAGAGCTAGTAGTAGTAGTGGTGGTGATAGCAGCAGTAGTAGCAGTAGTAGTAGTTGCTGTCATAATGGTAGCAATACAAGGAGTAGTTGTTGTAGACGTAGCAATTGCAGTTGTAGTAGGAGTAGCTGTAGTAGTAGTTGCTGTAGTGGTAGCACTAGTAGAAGTCAAAGTAGTAGTAGGAGTAGTAGTAGAAGTCCTTTTAGTACAAGTAGTAATAGTAGTAGTAGTAGTAGTAATAGTAGCACTAGTAATAGTAATAGCAGTAGTAGTAGTAGTAGTAGCAAATATAGTAGTACTAATAGTAACAGGAGGAGGAGGTGTAGTAGTAGTCGGAGTAGTAGTTGCGGTAGAAGTTTTTGTGATAGTATGAGGAGTAGTAGCAAGAGTCATCGTAGTTGTGTTAGTTGTAACAGTAGTAGCAGTAGCAGTACCAGTAGAATAGTAGTAGTAACAAAAGTAGTAGTAGTTGTTGTAATAGTACTAGTAGTTGTAGTAGTAGTAGTAGTAATAATAGTAGTAGTAGTAGCAACAGTCATACTAGTAGGAGTAGCAGTAGTAGTAGGTGTTGTTGTTGTAGTAGTAGTAGTAGTAGTAGCAGTTGTAGTAGCAGCAATAGCAGTAGCTATAGTGCTAGTAGTAGTAGTTCTTGTTGTTGTGGAAGTAATGGTACTAATAGTAGTAGTAGTTGTTGTTGTTGTTGTTGTAGTTGTAGTAGTAGTAGTAGTAGGTGTAGGTTTAGGAGTAGTAATAGAAGTAGCAGTAATGGGAGTTGTAGTAGTAGTACTAGGAGTAGTAGTAGGTGTAGCAATAGATGTAGTGGCAGTAGTTGCAGTAATAGAAGAAACTGTAGTAGTTTTAGGGGTAGTAGTGGTAGTAGCAACAGTAGTAGCAGAAGTAGTAGTAGTGGTTGTTGTAGTAGTAAGAGTATTTGTAGTAGTAGTGGTAATAGTGGTAGTAGTAGCAGTAGTAGTAATAACAGTAGTTGTTGTAGTAGTAGTAGCAGTAGTAATAGTAGCAGTAGTTGTAGTAGTAGTAGTATTAGTAGTGGAAGTAGTAGTGGTTGCAGTAATAGTAGTCGTTAAAATAGCATCAGTAGTAGTAGTAGGAATACTTGTTGTTATAGTAGGGCTAGTAGTAGTTGTAGTAGTTGTTATTGTTGTAGTAGTAGTAGCAGTAACAGTAGCAGCAATAATAATAACGGTAGTCGTAGTAGTGGTTGTAGCAGTAGTTGTATTACGAGAATTAATAGTAGTACCAGTAGAAGTAGCAGCAGTAGTAGCAGTTGTAGTACTTGGAGAAGAAGTAGGTATAGTAGTTGTAGTAGTGGTAGAAGCAGCAGTAACAGCAGCATTAATAATAGTAGTAATAGCAGCAACTGTTGCAGTAGCAATAGTAGTATTAAGAGAAAATGTAGTTGTAATAGTAATAGTAGTAGTAGTAGAAACAGTATTAGTAGCAATGAAAATAGTAGTAGTAGCAAAAGTAGAGTAGTATGGCGATAGTATTCTCACAAGTTGTACTAGTAGTAGCAGTAGCAACAACAGAAGTAGTAGTTCTAGTAATAGTAGTAGTAGTCGTAGTTGTAGTGGTAGCAGCAGCTGCAGTAACAGTAGTAGTAGTTATAGTAGTGGTAGTAGTAGCAGTAGTAGTAGTTATAGTAGTCGTAGTAGAAGTAATAACAACAGCAATAGTACCGGTTGTAGCAGGAGTATTTGTAGTTGGGGAAGTACTAGTGGTAGATGTAGTAGCAGTAGCAATACTATTAGTAGTAGTAGTAGTAATAGTAGCACCAGTGGTAGTATAAGTATAACTATTGCTACTACTGCTGCTACTACTACTTCTACAACTATTACTACAACTCCAACTCCAACCTCCACTCCTACTACTAGTCCAACTGTAATTTATGCTAATACTGCCACTACAATAACTACTACTGCTACGCCAACTATTACAACTACCACTACTACTGTGGCTACTATAACTACTACTATAGCTAGAATTACTAACACTACTTTTGCTACTATTACTACCGCTACTCCAATTCCTACTCCTAATACTACAGCTACTACTACTACTACTACTACTACTGCTATTACAACTGTAACCACTACCACTAATCCTACTACTAGTACTACTACCGCTACAACTACTACGACTGCTACTCTGCTACTATTACTGCTATTCCTAATACTACTACTATCAGTACTACTACTTCTACTACTAGTACTCCTGCAACTATTACTACTATGACTGTCACTACCTATACTTTTGCTACTAATACTATTACAACTACAACTACAACTACAATAATTATTACTACTATTGCTACTTCTACTACTAAAACTACTACTACTACTACTACTACTACTACTTGCACTGTTACAACTACTACTATAACTACTACTACTGCGGCTACTAATACTACTACAACAACAACTACTACCACTACTACTACTGCTGTTGCTCATGCTGGTACAGTAGCAACTACTCTAGCTACTACGACTACAACAACTACTAATGCTACAACTGCTGCTACTACAACAACAACTACTACTACTACTACTCCTACTACTGCTACTACAATTTCTACTACTACTGCAACCACTATTACTTCTACTATTGCTACTACTACTACTACTACTACTATTGCTACTGAAGCTATTGTTGTTGTAGCTACTACTACTACTATTACTATGGGTTCTGCTACTACTACTATTAGCACTACTGCTACTACCTATACTACTACTCGAACTACAACTACTGCGACTACTGCTTTAGCTACTACTATTACTTCAACTACTACTACTACTGCAACAACTACTACTGCTACTACAACAACGATGGCTACTACTACGACTTCTGCTACTACTACTGCTACCACTTCTACGATTACTACTACTAGTAGTAGTTTTTCTGCTACTTGTACTACTACTTCAACTACTCCTACTACTTTTACTACTACTACTACTAATACTACTAGTACTACTGCTACTACTGCCAATATTATTATTACTACTACTACTACTGCTGCTATTGCTACTATTACTACTACTGCTACTACCACTACTTCTACTACTACTACTACTACCACTGCTTCTACAACAACTACTAGTACTACTACTACTACTATTAACACTACTACTACTACAATGATTATTAGTAACACTACTTTTACTACTAATATTATTACTACTACTACTCCTCCTCCTCCTCCTACTCCCCCCCCCCCTACTATAACTACCACTACTACAATTACAGCTACTACTATTATTACTACTACTACTACTATTACGACTACTACTACTACTATTACTACTACTACTACCACTATTGCCGCAACTGCGACTATGTCCACTATGACTACTGCTGCTACTACTACCACTACTACTACAACTCCTAGCACAACTAGTACTACAACTCCTACTACTACTCCTACATGAAATCCTACTGCTACTACTATAACTACTATAACAACTACTACGACTACTATAACAACTACTACTATTATTTCTGCAACTACTAGTGTTGGTACTTCTATAACTGTTACTACTATTACTTGTATAATTACTACCACTACTATTACTACTACTACTACTTTCGCTACAACTACTACTATTGCTACTGTTGCTAGTATAATTGCAAACACTACTGTTACTATTGCTATAATAACTACTACTACTATTGCTGCTATAACAACTTCTACTCCTACTCCACATCCTTATACTACTACTACTCCTCAGACTGCTACTACTGCTACAACTACTAAGACTCCAACTTCTGCTACTACTACTACAACTACTTAGACTCCAACTTCTACTACTACTACAATTACGCTTACTACTGTTGCTACTAATACTACTATTGTTACTGCTGCTACTTCTGTTCTTGTTGTTGTTTCTACTACTACTACAACTACTACTTATATTACTACTACTTCTTCTATTACAACTACTATAGTAACTACTACTGCTGCTTCTACTACTTTGGCTCCTACTCCTACTTCTGCTACTACTACACCTTCACCTACTTCCACTACTACTACTGCTGCTACTATTGCACCTATTGCTACTACTACTACTCCTATTGCTACTACTACTACTGCTACAACTGTTGGTACTACTACTAGTGCTACTTGTCCTACTACTACTACTCCTACTGCTACTACTACAACTTTTGCTTCTACTCCTATAGTTTACTACTATGACTAGTACTACTACTCCACCTATTGCAACTACTCCCACTCCTACTCCGACTGCAACTACCACTACTATGGTTACTAATAATCCTACTACTCTCACTAATACTCATTCAACTACTACTACTACTATTACTGTTACAGCTATGCCTACTTCTACAACTACAACAACAACAACTACTCCTCCTCCTCCTACTAATACTACTTGTACTCTGACTACTACTCCTATACCTGTTCCTATTCCTACTACTACTCCTACTACCGCTACAACTTCTACTACTCCAATTATTAATACTACTACTGCTGCTGCTGCTACTGTGGCAGATGCTGCTACTATTACTACTACTACTTCTATTACTAGTACAACTGCTACCACAACTGCTATTACTACTACTAATACCACTATTACTAACATTACTACCACTACATCTACTCCTACTACTACTATAACTACTACTACTACTATAACTACTACTACTACTACTACTACTATTACTGTTGCTGCACTGCTGTTGCTACTACTACCACTATAACTGCTATAACTTCTACAACAACAACAACAACTACTACTTCTACTACAACTACTACTTCGACTACTTCTACTACTTCTACTACTTCGACCACTACTACTACTTCTACTACTTCGACTACTACTACTACTACAACTAATGTTATTAATACTGCAGTTGTCACTACCACTACTACTACTCCTACTCTTGCTCCTACTCCTACTCCTACTCCTACTCCTACTCCAACTTCTGCTGCAGCTACTATTACTACTACTACTACCACTTCTACTACTACTACTACACCTACTCCAACTCCTACTACTACTTCCACTCCTTCTACTACTACTCCTAATATTACAACTAATACTACTATCACTACTACTACTACTTCTACTCCTACTACTACAACAACAACAACTACTACTACTATTACAGTTGTTGCTGCTATTACTGCTACAACTGCTATAACTACTACTACTACACTATTACTATAATAACTGCTACAACTAGTACAACTACTGTGGCTGCTGCTGCAGCTACTACTACTAGTAACACTACTATGACTACTGCTGCTGCTGCTACTACTACAACTATTACAACAATAACTACAACTACAACTACAACTACTACTGCAACAACTACTACTACAACTACAACTACGACTACTAGTACTACTAATACTACCAGCACTACTACAACCACTGCTACTACTACAAACCAACTACTACTAGTAGTAATATTATTATCACGACAACGATAACTACTACTACTACTACTACTACTACTACTACTAGACTACTACTACTACCACTACAATGACAATAACAATAACTAATACTACTACAACAACTGCTACTCCTACTACTACTATTACTACCACTTCTACTACTACTCCTACTACTACTACTACAACTACTATTGCTCCAAGCACGATTGCTACTACTACTGCTTCTACTCCTATTACTACTGCTACTATGATTACTACTACTATTACTACTACTACAACTACTATTACTACTACTACAACTACTACTACTCCTACTCCTATGTCCACTTCAATTACTTCTACTACTACTGCTACTACAGCTACTACTACTCCTACGAGCACCATCACGACTACTACTACTACTACTAATACTCCTATGTCCACTATAATTACTTCTACTACTACTGCTGCTACAGCTACTACTGCTCCTACGAGCACCACAACGACTACTACTACTACTGCTGCTATTGCTACTACTACTACTACTACTACTATTTCTAACACTTGTACTACTACCACACCACTACCGGTACTACTTCTACTACTACTACTACAACTACTACTACAACAACAAAAAGAACTACTACTGCTACAACAACTACTACTACAACTGATACTACCACCACTACTCCAACTACCACTACAACTACCAATGCAACTACTACTATAACTACTACTCTTACTTCTACTACTACTGCTTCTACTCCTACCCCAACTCCAACTCCTACTCTTACTACTACTACTATTACTACTACAACAACTACAACTCCCACTACTACTACAACAACCACAACTATTGCTACAATAGTTGCTACTACTACTAAAACAACAACTACTACTATCGCTGCTACTACTACTCCTAGTACCACCACCACTACTCTTATTAATACTACTACTACTACCACCACCACTACTACTAGCACTACTCCAACTACTATTTCTCCTACTACTACCACAACTACTGTAGTTACTGCTGCTGCCTTTGCTACTTCTACTATTGCTATTACTGCCACCACAACTACTGCTACTACTACTACTACAAATGCTACTATTGTTATACTACTGTTATAACTACTACTACTACTGCAACTACGATGATTTTTGCTACTACTACTACTACTTCTCCTACTACTATTGTATTGCTACTACTACTTCTACTACTACTCCTGCTGCTGTTGCTACTTCGACTACTGTCACTACAATCACTACTATTACTGCTTCTGCTACTACAACTACAAGTGCTACAGCTATAAATGCTATTGCCCTACTACTACATCACCAACAACTACTACTACTACTACTGCAACTGCTACTACTATTACTATGACCACTACTACTTATACTACTGCTACTACTAGTACTACTATTACTACTACTACTATAACTATTACAACTACCACTACTGGTACTACAAAAACTACTACTGTTATTACTACTATTGGTACTAACAATACTTCTGCTACTACTACAACTACTACTACTACTATTACTGCTACTACTACGAATACTACAGCTACAACTACTATTACTACTACTGCTACAACAACAACTACTACTACTACTACTGCAACACCTACTGCTACTATTGCTACAACTACGACTACTACTACTATTACGGCTACTTCTACTGCTACTATTGCTGCCCCTCCAACAAATTTTACTATTACTATTACTACTACTACTACTATCACTACTACTACACCTAGTAGTACTACTACCGTTACTACTACTATAAGTTCTATTACTATACCTAGTAGTACTACTACCACTACTACTGCTGCTGTTGCTGCTACTTCAAGTGCTACTGCTACTATTACTACTACTATTGCTATCACTACCACTTCTACTACCTATACTACTAATCCTACGAGTACTATCACTACTACTACTACTACAACTACTACTACTCCTATAGCTACCACTATAGCTACGTTTGCTACTACTATTACTACTATTGCTACTACCACTACTACAACAATTACTACTACTATTGCTGCTAGTACTACTGCTACTGCTCCTACTACTACTGCTACTGCTACTACTGCTACTACTTCTACTGCTACCACTACTACTGCTACTACTGCTACAACTACTGCTACCACTACTCCTCCTCCTCCTCCTCCTCCTCCTCCTATTACTACTACTACTATTACTACTACTATTACTACTACTACTACTACTACCACCACTATTACTACTATTACTACTACTACTATTACTACTATTACTACTGTTATTATTATGACAACTATTACTATCACTATTACTACTACTACTACTATGCCTACTATGACTACTAATAGCACTAGTACTACAACTCCAAACAAAATTATGAGTAGTAATAATAGCAGCAGCAGCAGCAGTAATGGTAGTGTTTGTAGCAGTTATTATAGTAGTAGCAGTAGGAGGTGGAGTAATATCTGTAGTAGCGGTTGTAGTAGTAGTTGGAGTAGTAGTGCCATTAAAAGTATCGGTAGTAGTAATAGGTGTTGTAGTAGCAGTAGTTGTGGCAGTAGTAGTCGTAGCAGATGTAGTACTAGTAAAAGTAGTCGTTGCAGTGGTGGTAGTTGTAGCAGCAGTAGTAGTAGTAGCAACAAAAATAACAACAACAGTATTAGTTGTTGTATTTGTTGTGGTAGAAGTGTTAGTAGTAGCTGTATTAGTAGTAGGAGTAGTAGCAGCAGTAGCAGATGTAGTAGAAGAAGTAGTAGTAGAAGTAGTAGTAG
>RXID01022031.1:0-51078 GCA_005019695.1 Trichopus zeylanicus subsp. travancoricus
TAGTTGTACAGTAGTAGTAGCAGTATTGGTAAGAGTAGTAGTAGTAGTAGTAGTGGTGGTAGTACTAGTAGTTGTAGTAGTAGTAGTAGGTGTAGTAGTAGTAGTACTAGTAGTAGTAGTTGTACTAGTGATTGCAGTAGTGTACTAGTAGTTTCCATAGTGGCAGTTGTAGTAGTAGTAATTGTTGTAATAGTAATAATAGTACTAAAAGCGACGGTAGTAGCAAGAGTAGTTGTTGTAGTAGTAGTTGTTGTTGTTGTAGTTGTAGTAGTAGTAGTTATAGTAGTAGCAGTTGTCGTAGTTATTGTAGTAGCAGTAGTAGTTGTTGAAGTAGTGGTAGTAGTGTTAGTAGAGGTAGCAGTAGCAGTAGCAGTAGTAGTAGTAGTAGGAGTGGTAGTAGTAGCATTACTGGTAGTCATTGTAGTAGTAGTAGTATTTGGAGTAGTAGTTGTAGTAGTAGTAGGGGTAGTAGTAGTAGCAGTATTAGTGGTCGTAGATGGAGAATTTGTTTTAACTGTAGTAGTAGTAGTAATAGTCATTGTAGTTACAATCTTAGTAGTAGCAGTTGGAGTAGAAGTAGTAATCGTAGGAGTAGTAGTGGTATTAGTGGTAGTAATAGTAGCAGTAGGAGTAGTTGTAGTGGTGGTAATATTAGTAGAGTAACAGTTGTGGTTGTACTAGTAGTAATTGTAGCACTAGTAGTTGTAGTAGTAGTCATAGTAGTAGTAATAGCAAGAGTAGCTGTAGTCGCAGGTGTTGTAGTAGAAGTCGCAGTAGTAGTCGCAGTAGTCATCGTCGTAATAGCAGCAGTAGCAGTAGTAGTAGCAGTCGTAGGACGAGTAGCAACGGTAGCTACAGTAGCAAAAGCAATAGTAGTATTAGCAGCAGCAGAAGAAATTGTCGTAGTAGTAGTAGTCATATTAGCTGTAGTAGTTGTTGTTGTAGTAGTTTTGGTTGTATTACTACTAATAGCAGTACTTGTAGTAGTAGAGGTATAAGTAGTAGTTGTCGATGTTGTAGTACTAGTGGTAGCAATAGCAATTGTAGTAGTAATAATTGTAGCAGCGGCAGTAGTAGTAGTAGTAGTAATGGTAGTAGTAGTAATTATAGCAGTAGTTGTAGAAGTAGCAGTTGTACTCGTAGTAGTAGCAATAGTAATTGTAGTAGTAGTAGTACCAATAGTAGAAGTAGTAGTAGTTGTAGTCGTAGCAGTAGTAGTAGGTGCAACAGCAACAACAACAGTGGTTGTAGTGGTGGTAGTAGTAGTAGTAGTAGCCACAGTAGCCGCAACAGTAGCAGTAGCAGCAGGAATGGTGGTAGGAGGAGGAGGAGTAGTGGTAGTAGTAGTAGCATTAGTAGTAATTGTAGTAGTTGTAGAATTAGTACTTGTAGTAGTAGTAGTAGCATTAGAAGTAATTGTGGTAGTAGTAGCAGTAGTAGTAATAGTAATAGTAGTAATCGGTGGAGTAGTGGTAGCAGTAATACCAGTACAAGCAATAATAGTATTGGTAGTAGTAATAGTAGTAGTAGGAGTTGGAGTAGAAGTAATAGTAGAAGTAGTAGTTGTTGTTATAGCGGTAGTAGGACTAGTAGTTGTAGAACTAGTTGTAGTAGTAGTAGCTGTAGCAGTTGTAGTAGTAGTAGTAGTAGTAGTAGTAGTAGTAGTAGGACTAGTAGTTGTTGTAGTAGTAATATTAGCAGTTGTAGTAGGAGGAGGAGTAGTAGTAGCAGTATAAGTTGGAGTAGGAGTAGTAGAAGCATTAGTAGTAGTAGTAGTAGAGTAGTAGAGTAGGGTAGGAGTTGGAGTAGTAGGAGTGTTAGTTATTATGGTAGGAGAATTTGTAGTAATTGTAGTAGTAGGAGTAGTTGCTGTAGGAGTAGGACTTGTTCTAGTAATCATAGGAGTAGTAGTTGTATTAGCAGTAGTAATAGCAGAAGCAGGAGTAGTAGTAGTAGTGGTGGCAACAGTAGTACTAGTATTAGTAGTGGTAATAGTAGTAGTTGTAGGAGCAGTTGTAATTCTAGCAGTAGTACTTGTAATAGTAGTGTAGTAGTAGCAGTAGTGGCAGTAGTAGTAGTAGTCATAGTAGTAGTAGTCATAGTGGCAGCAACAGCAGTAGTAGTAATAGTAGTAATCATATTAGTAGTAATAGTAGTAGTTGTAGGAGTAATAGTAGTAGTCATAGTAGTAGTAGCAGTAGTAGTAGTATTGGAAGAAGTAGTAGTAGTAGTAGTGGTTGGTGTAGTAGTAGTGGTTGGTGTAGTAGTAGTAGTAGGTGTAGTAGTAGTAGTAGTAGTAGTAGTAGTAGTAGTAGTAGTTGTGGTGGTTGCAATAGTAGTACTAGTAGTTGCTATAGTGTTAGTTGTAGCAGTCGTAGTTGTTGTAGTGGTAGTAGTAGAAGAATTAGTAGTATTAGTATAGTAATAGTAGTAGTAGAGTAGTAGTAGTAGTAGCTGTAGTAGTAATAGTATCAGTATAGTAGCAGTACTTGTAGCAGTAGTAGTAGTAGTGGGAGTATTAGTAAAAGTAGTAGCTATAAAAGTAGTTGTTGTTGTAGTAGTCATCGTAGTAGTAGTAGTAGAGTTGTTGTTGTTGTTGTTGTAACAATAGTATTAGAAGTAGTTGTAGTAGAAGTAGTTCAGTAGTAGTAATAATAGTAGTAGCGGTATTAGAAGTTGTGGTAGGAGAATTAGTAGTAATTGTAGTAGTAGTAGTAGTAATAGTCGTAGTAGTAGGAGTAGCTGTAGTAGTAGGAGTTGTGGTAGTAGTCGCAGGAGTAACAGTGGTATTAGTAGTAGTAATAGTAGTAGTTGGAGTAGTAGTAGTTCAAATTATAGTAGTAGTAGTTCAAATAGTAGTAGTAGTAGTAGTTGTACTGGTAGTAGTAGTCGCAGTAGTATTAGTAGTGGTAATAGTAGTAGTTGTTTGACTAGTAGCTATTCTAGTCGTAGTACTTGTAGTTATTGTGTAGTAGTAGCAGTAGCAGTAGTAATAGTAGTTATAGTAGTAGTAGTAGTCGTATTATTAGTAGTAGTGGTGGTAGTAGTAGTGGTACTAGTCGCAAAAGTAGTAATAATAATAGTAGTAGTAGTAGTCGTTGTAATTGGCGTTGTAGTTGTTGGTGTAGGGGTAGTAGTGGTAGTAATGAGAGTTCGAGTTGGAGTTGTAGTAGTAGTTCTAGTAGTAGTGGTAGGAGTAGAAGTAGTAGTAGTACTAGTAGCAGCAATAGTAGCAGTAGTTTTTGTTTTAGTAGTGGTAGTAGTGGTTGTAATAGGAGTAGCAATAGTAGTAGCAGTACTAGTAGCGGAAGGCATTACAGTAGTAGTAGCAGTTGCAATAGCGGATGACGTTACAATAGTAGTAGATGGAGCTGTAGTAGTAGTAACAGTACTAGGAGGTGTAGTAGTTGCAGTAGTAGTAGTTGTTGTAGTAGTTGTAGTAGCAATAGCAGTAGGAGTGATAATTGTAGTTGTAGTGGTAGTAGTAGTTGTTGTTGTTGTAATTATAGTATTAGTAATAGTAGTAGTAGTTCTTGCTATAGCAATAGTAGTAGTACAAGTTGAAGTAGTAGTAGTAGCAGTAGTAGTGGTAGTTGTAGGAGTAGTAGTAGCAGCAGTAGTAGGAGTAGTAGAAATAGTAGTAGTCGTAGTAGTAGTTGTTGTTGTAGTAGGAGTAGTAGCAGTTGTAGTCGTAGAAGTAGTTGTAGTTGTAGTAGTATTAGTAGTAGTAGTAGAAGTAGTAGAGTAGTAGTTGGAATAGTAGCCGCAGCAGTAGTAGTAGAAGTTGTAGAAGTAACAGCTGTTGTAGCAGCAGCAACAGTAGTAGTATTCGTAGTAGTTGTAGTAGCAATAGCAATTGTAGTATTAGCAATAGCAGCAGCGCCAACAGTAGTACTAGTTGTAGTAGTAGAAGCGGTAGTAGTGGTAGTAGTACTAAGACCAGTAGTAGATGTAGTCATATTAGCTTCAATAGTAGAGCAGTAGTAGAAGTAGCAACAATAGCAGCAGCAGAAGTAGTAGCAGAAGTTCTAGTAGTAGCATCAGCAACAACAGGATTAGGAGTGTCTGTAGTAGGTGCAGGAGTAGTAGTAGTAGAAGCAAGAGCAAGAATAGGTGTAGAAGTAGTATAGTAGCAGTAGTTGTGGAAGTGATAGTAGTAGCAGTAATAGGAATATGAGTAGTGGTGGTGGTGGTGGTAGTAGTAGTAGTAGTAGTAGTAGTAGTAGTCGTAGTAGTAGCAGTTGGAGTAGGATTAAGAGTAGTAATTCTGCTTCCACTACTACTTCTGCTACTGCTGCTACTACTAATGCTACTACATCTATCACAACAATAACTACTACTAATGCTATTAATGCTACTTCTACTCCTACTATTACAACAACAACAACTACTACTACTGCTACTACTACTCCTACTATTACTACTACTACTGCTGCTGCAACTACTACTACTATTTCTACTACGACTACTACTACGGCTGCTACTACTACTACAAGAACAGCCACTACTCCAATAACTACTACAATTACTACTACTACTACTACTACTATTAATACTACTATTATTACTACTACTACCACAACTACTCCTACTGCTACTACTCCTACTACTCCTACTACTAGTACTACTGCCACCACTACAAATTCTATAACTATTACTGCTACTACTACTCCTCCTCCTACTGCTAATACTACTACTACTACTACAACAACTAATCTTATTGCTACTACTACTACTCCTCCTACTACAACAACAACAACAACAACAACTACTACTACTACTACTACTTAAACTCCTACTCCTTCTGCTGCTCCTAATACTACTTTTACTGCTACAACTACTAACACAACAACAACAATTACTACTACTACTTGTACCACTACGACTAGTAATATTCATGAAACTACTGCTGCTACTACTACTATTACTAATACTGCCACTACTCCAACTACTACTACTACTACTACTACTACTACTAATGCTGCTGCTACTACTACTACTACTAATACTGCCACTACTCCAACTACTACTACTACTACTAGTTTACCAACTCCTACTACTCGGAATACTACTACAACTACTACAACAACTACTTTTACTACCGCTACTACTCTTACTAATGCTATTGCTGTTAATATTTCTGTTACTACTACTAATACTACTATAGCTACTCTTACTCCTACTACAGGTACAACTACTCCTACTCCTACTACTGCAACTACAACTACTACTACGTCTACTACTCCAACTACTACTACTCCTACTCCTACTATTCCTACTCCTAATACAAATAATACTATGCCTACAACAACAACAAAAACTACTACTACTACCACCACTACTACTACTATCTACGATTATTAATATGACTTCTACTGCTGATACTACTGCTACTACTACTACGACTACTACCTCTACTACTACTTCTACTATGACTACTTCTGCTATTAGTACAACTACTACTTCTACAATTACTACTACTACTACTACTACTACTACTGCTACTACTGCTACTCCAACTACTACTTCTATAATTACTACTACTATGACTATTACTACTACTACCGCTATTGCTACTACTACCAGTACCACTTGTGCTATACTTCAACTATCGCTACAACTGCTACTATGACTATGAGTAATACTCCTATTACTATTACTATTACTACTTCTACTACTACTAATATTACTACGACTACTACTACTATTGCTACTACTATTACTACTACCACTACAACTACTACTACTACTACTACTACTATGACTACTACTATAGTACTACGACACCTACTACTCCTACTGCTACTATTAGTACTACTACTACCACCACAGAAGCTACAACAATTACTACTACTGCTACTACGCTTACTACTACTACGATGACTTCTACTACCGCTACAGCTACTCCTATTACTACTACTACTACTACTATTACAACTCCGACTACTACTACTACTCGTACTACTAGTCCTACTATTCCTTCCCCGACACATATAACTACTACTCCCACTACTACTAGTACTTATACAACAACTACTACTACGACTGCTACCGCTGCTACTACTACTTTTAAGACTACTACTTCTGCAACTAGTAGTACTAATGCCACTACTACTACTGCTGTCGCTACTACTACTATCGCGGCTACAGCTAGTACTACTAATACAATTACTGCTAATACAATTGCTACTACTACTACTACTACTACTACTCCTACTACTACTACTACTACTACTACTACTACTACTACTACTACCGCTACTACAACTACTGCTGTTGCTGCTATTGCTGCTATTGTGATAATTATTTCTGCTACAACTACTACTACTACTCCTATTGCTACAACAATTACTGTTACTACTGCTGCTGCCTCAGCTAGTACTACTACCACTACTACTACTACTACTGTTGCTGCTACTGTTACTAATACAGCTACTAATAAGCCTGCTGCTACTATTACTACTACTACTACAACGACAACAACAATAACTACTACTATGATTACTCCTTCTACTACTACTACTACTATGATGTCTACTACTGCTACTACTACTCCTTCTACTACTACTAGTACTACTATGACGTCCACTACTGCTACTGCTATACCTACTACAATTACTACTCCTACTAATACTACTACAAGGACTATTACTCCAACTGATAGTCATTCTCCCGCACGTATTCCAACTACTACTCGCACTACCACCACTACTACTACCCCACTACCACCACCACTACTACTCCCACTACTACTACTACAACTATTACTACTACTACTTCTACTTCTAGTACTGCTACAATTGCTACTAGTAGTACCACCACCAGTGTTACTATAGTTATTGCTTCTACAACAACAACAACTACTACTACTACTATTCCAACTACTACTTTTGCTGCTACTATTACAGCTACTACTATTGCCACAATTGCTGCCACTATAACAAATACTACTAGTACAACAAGTACTACTACTACAACCACCACTACTACAACTGCTACAACTACTGCCAGTCCTACTACTGCTCCAACTGCCACCACCACTACTACTACTATTCCTTCAACTACTACTGCTACTACTACAACTACTAGTGCTTCTGCTACTACTCTTGCTGCTGTTACTACTACTACTACTATTGTTGCTACTACTACTACTACTTGCAGTACTATTGTTACTACCACTACTATTACTACAACAACTACTACTACTGCTGCTACTATTGCTACTACCACAACTACTCTTACAATTGCTACGACTACTACAACTTCGGTTAGTACAATTGTTGTTACTCCTACTAATACTAATTCTGCAACTACTAGTATTACTATTAATACTACTGCTACTGCTACTACTAATACTTCTCCAGCCACAACAATGGCTAATACTACTACTACTTATGCTACTACTTCTACTTATACTACTACTACGACTACTACTACTACGACTACTACTAATTAATAATAATAATAATAATATGGCTCAACGCACTACTACTACTACTACCGGAAGACGCTTGCTACTCGTCTACTAGGACTACAACAACTACGGCTTCTACTGCGACGACTACCTACTAACAACAACAACAAAACGACTACTACTACTACAGCGACGACGACTACTTTACTACTACACCCTTACTACAACGACGGCGACAACGAACTACTATGCCTATTACTACTACTGCTACTACGCCAACTATTTACTACACTACTATACGAATGCTACTACTACTACTTCTACTTATGCTAATATTACTACTTCAACTATGACTAGTACTACTACTACTACAACTACAACAAATACTACCACCACTACTACTACTCTTATTACTACTACTACTACTCCTACGACTACTACTACTGCTACTACTACTACTACTACTACTACTACTACTGCTACTACTACCACTGCTACTACTAAAACTTCTACAAATACTACAACTACTACTACTACCACAGTTGCTGCTGCAGCTACTACTAGTACTAGACTATTACTACAACTACTACTACTAGCACTGCTACTGCTCTGACAACTATAATTATTACTACAACAAATACTACTACTAGTACTACTACTACAATTCCTTTTGCTACTTCTACTACAACTCCTACAACTATTACTTCTGCTACAAGTATTACTACTCCTACTTCTACAACTAATAATACAACTACTACTAATACTACTAACTTGACTACAACTATTCCTGCAACTACTACAACTACCACTCCTAATACTCCTCGCACAACAACTACTACAACTACCACTCCTATCACTATGGCTGCTATGGCTACTACTAATACTATTAATTACTACTCCAACTCCTAGTCCTCCTGCTACTCTTACTACTACTTCTACTACTACAACGACTAGTACAACGACTACTACTGCAACTATTACTTAAACTACTAATGCTCCTACTATTACTGAAAGTACTGCTACAGCTACTGCTACTACTACTACAGTTGCTACTGGCATTGCAACTACAACTCCTATTCCCACAACTACTATTGCTACTACTGCTCCTACTACTAGTACTACTCTTAAGACTCCTACGACTTGTACGACTACTACTCAAACTACAAGCACAACTACTACACTCCTATTACTACTACTACTATAACTACTACAATTATTACTACTCCAACTACTGCTATTTGCCCTAATACTATTACTACTACTATTACTGGTCATACTAATACTACTACTCCAAACACACCTACTACTACTACTACTACTACAACTGCTACTGCTCCTCCTCCTCCTCCTCCTCCTCCTCCTGCTACTACTACAATTAGCACTATCACTGCTACTACTACTACTACGACAACTACTGCTACTACTACTAATACTACTTCTACTAACACTTTTGCTACTGCTAGTTCTACTGCTACAAATACTATTACTACTACTACTAGTCCTACTATTACTACTACTTCTACTACTATTATTTATACTACTACCACTACTACTATAACTCCAGTTATGGCTGCTACTACTACTATAGCTACTGCTGCTGCTGCTACTACTACTACTACTACTGCTCCTACTACTGCTGCTACTACTACTACTCCAACTACTTGTACTAATACTGCAACTACTACTCCTACTACAACTCCTACTACGACTACTATTACTACGACTGCTACTGCTGCTACTACTACTACTACTACTACTACTACGACTGCTACTACTACTAATGCTACTACCTTTGCTACTATTGCTACTACTACTACTTCTACTACTACTACTCCTCATGCTGCAGCTATCACTAATACTATAGCTACTACTACTACGACTACAACTGCTACTCCTACTCCTACTGCTCCTGCTCCTTCAAGTACTGCTACTTCTAATACCACTACTACTAATAAGGCGGCTACAACTGTTCCTATCACAACTTCTACTACTACTACGGCTACAATTACTACAAATGCTATGACTTCTATGAATACTATGGCTACTACGACTACTACTACAACTACTGCTCCTACTACTACTACAACAACAACTACTTCTACTACTTATACTACTACTCCTCCTCCTGCTACTGCTGCTATCACTAATACTGCTACTACTACTGTACTATTACAGCTAATACTACTACTACTGCAACTACAACTACTATTTCTACTATAACTACTACTATAACTACTTCTTCTACTACAACTACTATTTCTACTATAACTACTACTACAACAACTTCTTCTACTACAACTACTGCCATTGCTACTGCTATGCCTACTACTACTACTACTACTACAAGTTTGACTCTTGCTACTACTGCTACTACTACTACTATTCTAACTACTGTAGCTTCTGCAACTATTGCTATGACTACTAATACAACAACTACTACAACTACTACAACTACTAGAGCTGCCATGACTACTACCACTAATACTTCTACTACTATTGCTACCTCTACTATAATTTCTACTAGTACTAAAGCTACTACTACAACACTATGACTGTTACTACTGCTACTACTGCTATTATCGCTACTACTACTACTACAACAACAACAACTACTACTACTACTACTGCTACTATTACTACTACTCTACTACTACTACTACTACTACTACTACTACTACTACTACTAATACTACTATTACTACTACTACTACTACTACAATCGCTAATGGTACTACTGCTACCCCTGCTACTAATACTACTACGACTGACCCTACTACTAATACAACTGGTACTCCTACGACTACTGCTTCTGCTACTACAACTGCTACCACTACTCCTACCACTACAACTGCTGCTACTATTCCCACTATAGCTATGATAACAACTACTAAAAGTATTCCTACTACTACTACTACTACTACTTCAACTACTACTACTATAACTGCTACTCCTACAACTCTTCTGTTGCTCATACTACTACTACTACTACTCCTACTACTATTGTTACAACTACTTTTGCTACTTCCACGACTACTGCTACTACAACTCCTACTAATATAGCTCCAACAACTACTACTATTGACACAAGCGCTCCCAAAGGTACAGCTACTATGACAACAACTACTACAGTTCCTAATACCATGACTGCTACTCGCATAGCTACTAAAGCTCCTACTTATACTACCACTACTACCTCAATAGCTAGTATTCATACTCCAACTACTACAGCTACTACTACCACTTCTACTTCTACTGCTGCTATTGTTACTCTTACTACTAAAACTACTGCTACTACTTTTGCTATTACTCCAACTACTACTACTACTTCTACTACTGCTACAACTACTACTACTACTACTACAGCGGCTACTATTAATGCTCTCAATACTACTTCTACTACTATTGCAACCGCTATGACTTCTGGTACTACTTCTCCTACTACTACGAATGCTATGACTACAACAAATACTACAACTACTACTTCTGCTATTACTTCTACCACTAATGCTGCTACTACTATTACTGCGACTTCTGCTACGACTACAACTACTGCAACTTGTGCTACAATTCCTACTTCTACTAGAACTACAACTACTACTACTTCAATTATTGCTACTGCTTCTACTATCACTACTCGTTCTACCACCATAGCTACTACAGCTACTCCTACTACTACTACTGCTGCTGCTGCTACTGATACTACTGCTGCTACTACTACCACTAGTACTACTACTGTTTGCATAATTTCGGCTTTTGCTGTAACTACTACTTCTCAGACTACTACTACTTCAGCTACTACTACTGCTACTACTACAACTACTGCTGCAACTACTACTAATATTACTGCTACTACTGCTACTATTACGACTATTACGACTACTATTACTACCACTACTACAACAACTACTACTTTTACTACTGTTACTACTACTACAACAACAATAACAACAACAACAACAACTACTACTACTACTACTTCTTCTCCTACTACTAATACTTCTGCAACTATACCTACTACTACAGGTACTACTATGGCTATTACTATTGCTATGACTATTATTACTATGACTACTGATACTAGTGCTACTACTAGTACTACTTATACTTCTGCTACTATGGCTTCTTCTACTAATACTTCAACTATTATTATAGCTTCTACTACTATTTCTGCTACTACTACCAACACTACTGCTACAGTAGCTACTAATATTACTGCCACTGTAGCTACTACTTCAACTACTACTACTACTGCAACTGCTAGTACTAATACAACAATAACTATAACTACTACTGCTGCTGCAACTACTGTTACTTCTACTATAATTACTACTACTACTACTACTGTGACTACTACAACAACAACAACTGCTACACTAATAGTTCTGTTGTTGTTGCCGCTACTACTACTACTACTACAATTACTATTAATACTACTATTAATGCTACTACTGCTGCTGCTGTAACTACTACTACAACAACAACAACTACTTCTACTACAACCATGACTCCTACAACTTGTCCAACTGCTACTATTGCTACTCCTACTACTGCTATTACTATTGCTGCTGCTACTACTACTGCTACTACCACTACTGCTACTACCATTACTACTACTGCTACTCCTACTACTACTGCTACCACCACCACCACTACTACTACTGCTTCTCTTGCTACTACTTCTAGTAATACTACTACCGCCGCAAATTCTACTACTTCTAGTAATAATTCTATACACACTAATGCTACTGCTATTGTTGTTGCTGCAACTACTACTAATGCAACTACTACGGCTACCACTACTGATACTACTACAACTTCTTCTACTACTTTTGTTACTCCTGCTTCTGCTACTACAACTACTACTGCTATAACTACTACAACTATTGCTACTATTACTACTACTGCTACTGGTACCACTACTGCTAGTACTACTACTACTATTATGCTGCTTTTTCTACTACTACTTTAGCTATTGCCGCGGCAACTACTACTAATGCAACTACTACGGCTACCACTATTGATACTACTACAACTTCTTCTACTACTTTTGTTACTCCTGCTTCTGCTACTACAACTACTACTGCTATAACTACTACAACTATTGCTACTATTACTACTACTGCTACAGGTACCACTACTGCTAGTACTACTACTACTATTATGCTGCTTTTTGTACTACTACTTTAGCTATTACTGCGGCAACTGCTACAACTACTACCACCACAACTTCTCCTCCCACAACTACTACTGTTGCTACTACTACTATAACTAATACTATAATAGCTACAACTATTATAATTGCTACTACTACTGCTACTACTACATCTACTTCTACTACTGCAACCACTACTACGACTACAACTACAAATGCTACTACTACTACAATTACTACTACTGCAGATACTACTACCACTACTACTACTACTATTATTATTTCTGATAGTACTGTTGTTGCTGCTACTGCTAGTACCACTACTACTACTATAACTTCTACTACTTCTACTACTACTACCACCACCACCACCATGATTATTACTACTACTACTACTACTACTATGACTACTACTATTACTGCTACTACTGCTACAACTACTACTCTTACAACTTCTCCAACTAATACAATAATTGCTACAAGTATTATAGCGACTACTACAATTGCAGCTTGAACTACTACTACTTTTAGTATTACCTCTACGATTACTACAATAACAACTATTACTACTGAAACTAATACTACAATAACAACAACAACAACTACTACTACTACTACTAGTACTAGTAGTTCTACAAAAACTACTTCTATAGCTACTACTACTATTACTACTACTACTACTACTACTACTATTACACGTACTACTGCTCCTACTGCAACTACCACTACTATTACTATAACTGCTACTACTACTATTGCTCCTACCGTTACTACAACAACTACAACTACTACTACTACTACTCCTACTAGTACTACTACTGCTACTACTATAATAATAACAACAACAACTGCTACTACTGCTACCACTACAACTTCTAGTACTACTTCTACTTCTACTTCCACTCCAACAACTACTTCTTCTACTACACTACTACAGCTACTGCTACTACTCATGCTACTATTAGTATAATGACCACCACTACTACAACTAATAGCTCTACTACAACAACAACTACTACTGCTACTACAACTACACTATTACTAAAACGACTTCTACTATTACTTCAACTACTACTACTCCTTCAAATATTACAACTAGTACTACTACTACTACTACTACCTCTACTATAACTACTACTACGACTGCTATTATTACTACTACTATTAATATGGCAACTACTACTACTACTAGTACTATTGCAACTACTACCACTATTTCTACTCCTACTCATAAAATAATTTCTACCATTACTTCGGCTACTAGTATTACTACCGCTACTACTACTTATATTACTGCTGCTACTACAACTACTACTACTGCGACTACTACAGCTACCTCTTCTACTACTAATACAACTACAACTACTACTACTCCTACTGCCATTACGACTACTACTACTCCTGCTACTACTACTACAACTCCGACTTCTACTCTTGCTACTACTACTGCCTATACTACTACTAATACAGCTACTACTTCAACACTACTACTAAAATGACTACTACTACAACCGCTGCTGTTGCTACTCCAACAACTACTGCCATTACTACTATTAATACCACCATTGCCACTACTACTACTATTACAACTACTACAACTGTTTCTACTACTACTACAACTACTACTACTACAACTACTACTACTACCTCTAGTACGACTACTGCTACTACTACAAGTACTCCTACAGCTACTACAACTCTTACTACTACTACTATTAGTACTATTATTGCTGCTGCTAGTTAATCTACTACTGCTACTACTAATACAACTTCTACTACTACTAGTACTCCAATATGTACAACTCCTCCTTCCACTAATACTATGACTCCTCCTCCTACCATAATAACAATTATCAACACCAATACTACTATCGCCACTATTACTACTACTACTACAATTACTACTACTACCACTGCTGCTGCTACTGCTACTACTACTACTGCAAGTACAACAACTAGTAATGTTAATACTACAACAACAATAACAACTATTATTACTACAATCGCTACTTCGACAACTACTACAACTACTACCAGTACTACTACTACTCCAACTATGGCTACTACTACTACTACTACTACCCCTGCTACAACTACTACAACTACTACGGCAACTACCTCTACTACTACTAATACAGCTACTACTACTACAATACTACAACAACTACTACTAGAAGCACTTCTACAACTCAAACAACTACTACTATTATTATGACTATTACTTCCACTACTACTACTACCACTACAAATACACTAACTATTACTAATACTACTACTACTGCTACTACTACTACTACTATTACTACTGCTACTATGACTACTATGTCTACTACCACTACTGCTACAACTACTAGTACTCCTACTGCTTCAACGACTACTCTTACTAATACTACAACTAGCACTACTACTACTACCGCTACTTCTTCGACAGCTACTACTACTACTACTACTACTACAACTCTAACTGCTACGACTACTCTTGCTTCGGCTACTCCTACTACTACTAGTACTACTACTGCTACTAATACAAGTATAACTACTGCTGCTACTACTACTACAATAATAATAACTACTACTACCACTATGACTACAACTTCTACTACTCCTTCTACTTCTACTTCTAAAATAACTAGTAGCACTACACTATTACTGCTACTACTACACTCCTGCTGCGACTAGCATAATGACTACTACTACAACTACTACAACTACTGCTACCACTACTACCTCTACTGCTGCTACTTCTACTATAGCGATAACAACTACACTACTACAAAAACTACTTACACTATTACTTTAACTACTACTACTTCTACTACTATTACTACTAGTACTACTACAACAGCTGCTACTACTTCTACTTCAACTACTACTACTGCTACTACTTCTTCTACTACTACCACAACTGCAATTAACACTACTACTATTACTACGATAACTACAACTACTACTACTACCTCTACTACTACAACTACTATGACTACTACTACCACTACTACTACTACTACTACTGCCACTACAACTACTATTACTATTTCTAATCCTACTCCTAACATAATTTCTACCATTACTTCAGCTACTAGTATTACTACCACTACTATTACCTATATTATTGCTGCTACTACTACTTCTACTACTACTATAACAACAACAAGTACTACTTCTACTCCTCCTACTGCTACTAGTACTACTACTCATCCAGCTACTACTACAATAACTGCTACTGTTACTACTGGTACTAATATAGCTACTAAACACTACACTACTACTACAACTACTACTACAAGTTTTGCTACTACTCCAACAGCTACTACCATTACTACTATTAATACTACTGCCACCACAACTACTACTACTACTACTACTACTACAACAACTACTCCAACTGCTTCTACTAGTACTACTACAACTACTACTACAACTTCTATTACTACTACTACTACTTCTACGATGACTATTGCTACTACTACAAGTGCTCCTTCTGCTAGTACAACTACTCTTACTAATACACCTACTACTTCTACTGTTGTTGCTGCTACTTTGTTACTACTACTACTAATACTCCTTCTACTACTACTACTACTCCTACTTCTACAACTACTTCTTCCAATAATATTGTGACTCCACCTCTTACCATAATTACAACTACAAATACAAGTTTTACTACTGCTAATACTACTACTACTTCAACTATTACTACCTCTACCTTTACTGCTACAATTACTACTACTACTACTGCTGCTGCTACTATTGCTATTGCTACTACTACTACTACTACTGCTACTACTATAACTACCACTACCACTACTACAACAACAACAACTACTACTCCTACTTCTACAATAACTACTACTACTACTACAGTGTCAATAACTACTTCTACTACTACTAAAACTACTACTAGTACTAATACTACTCCTGCTACTGCAACTACTATTACTACTACTACTCCTGCTTCAACTACTAAAACTACTACCGCTACTGCTACTACTTCTATTACTACTAAGACAACTACTACTACTATACTACTACACAACTACTAATACAAGCGCTGCTACTACTCCAACCACTACTATTATTACTACTATTAATACTACCAGTAGCAATTGTAGTACAAGCAGTAGTAGAACCAGCAGAAGTAGAAGTTGTGGCAATCATAGGATTATTAGTAGTAGTTGTAGTAATAGTAATAATAGCAAAAATAATTATAGTAGTGTTAGTAGTAGTAATAGTAGTAGTAGTAGCGGAGTAGTGTTTATGGTAGTAGTAGCAACAACAGCAGTAGAAACAGTTATCATAGTAGAAACAGTTATCATAGTAGTAGTAGCAAAATTAGGTGTCATAGTTATAGTGGTAGTAGTAGTAGCAGCAGCTGTATTAGTAGTTGTAATAGTAGCAGTTGTAGTATTAGTACTGATAGTAGTAGTCATGGTTGTATGACTTGAAGTAGGAGTAGTAGTAGCACTAGTACTAGTAGTATTGTGAGTAATAGTGGTTGGAGTAGCTGTAGTGGTAGTCATAGTTGTAGTAGTAGTAATTATTATAATTGTAGTAGTAGGAATAGAATGAGTAGCAGTAGAAGTAGTTGTAGTAATAGTAGTAGTTGTAGTATTTACTGTAGTAGTAGTAGTAGCAGCATTTCTGACAATAGCAGCAACTATAGTAACAGTAATAGTAGTAGTAGTAGTAGTAGTAGTTGTAGTGGTAGTAGTAGTAGTAGTAGGATCAGTAGTACGCATAGGAGTAGGAGGAGGAGTAGCAGTAGTACTAGTCAGAATAGAAGCGATAGTCAGTGCAAGGGTAGGAATGGACTAATTGTACTAGTAGTAGTGGTAGTAGTAGCAGAAGTAGCAGTAGCAGTAATTATAGTAGTAGCAGTTGTAGTTGTAGTATTAGTAGTAATGGTGGTAGTAGTATGTAGTAGTAGTAGTAGTAGTACTAGTTGTTGTTATTATTGTCATATTAGTAGTAGCAGTAGCAATTATTGTAGTAGTACAAGTAGTAGTAGTAGCAGAAGATGTAGTTGTAGAAGTAGAAGTAGTAATAGTAGTAGCAATTTTTGTAGTAGTTGTCATTGTTGTTATTGTTGTTGTTGTAATAGCAATCATAATAGGAGTAGTATTATTAATAGTATTAGTAGTTGTAGTAGTCATTGTAGCATCAACAGAAGTAGTACTAGAAAAAGGAGTAGTAGTAGTAGTGCTAGTAGTCGTAGTAGTAGTAGTAATAATAGATATAGTAGTAATAGTTATTATTGTAGTTATATTAGTAGTAGTTGTTGTGCTGGTGGTGATGGTAGTAGTAAAAGAAGTTGCTGTAGTAGAAGTAGTAGTAGTAGCTGTAGTAGTAGTAGCTATAGTAGGAGAATTAAGAGTAGTAGAAGTAGTAGTTGTTATTGTACTAGTAGCAGTCGAAGTAGTTGTTGTTGAAGTAAGAGTTGGAGCATTAGGAGTAGTAGTTGTTGTTGTAGTAGTAGAACCAGTAGTAGTAGTAATAGTACTAGTAGGAGCCACAGCAGTAGTAGTAGTAGTAGCAATATGAGTAGTTGTAGTTAGGGTAGTAGTAGTTGTAGTACTAGTAGTAGTTGGAGTAGAATTATTAGCAGTAGTAGTAGCAGTAATAGTAGAAGTAGTAATAGCAGTTGAGTAGTAGTTGTAGTAGTTGTGCTTGTATTAGGAGTAGCAGTAGAAGTACCAGTAGTAGTAGTCACAGTCGTAGTAAGAAGAGGAGTAGTAGTAGTAATAGTGGAAGTTATAGTTGGAGTATTAGCAGCAGTTGTAGTAGTAGTAGTAGTCGTTGTTGTTGTTGTTGTAGCAGAAGTGGGAGTAGTAATTTGCAGAAGCAGTAGTAGCAGTAGTACCAGTAGTAGTAATTGCAGTCATAGTAATAGTATTAGTAGTAATAATAGTGGAAGTTGTAGTTGGAGTATTAGGTGGAGGAGGAGTAGTAGTAGTAGTAGCAGTTGTAGCAGAAGTAGTAGTAGTGGGTGTTGTTGTAGTAGTAGTTAGCAGTAGTAGTAGCTATCAGTAGTAGTGTAGTTGTTGTCTGTACAAATCGTTCTTATATTAGAGTAGTGTCTGTAGTCGTTCGTTCGTCAGTAGTTGTTGTTTGTTGTGTTACGGATAGTAATTGTATTAGAGTTGTAGTCGTGTAGTCGTAGTAGTAGTAGAAGTAGAACGTTGCAGTAGTAGCTGTAACGTCAGCCGAGAGTAGTAGTAGAAGTAGGAATAGTAGAGGAGTCCGTAGTAGTTGTCGTAGTAGTAGTTGTTAGTTGTTGTTTTATGAGTGGCAGTTTTAGTACTATGTAGTAGTATTGTAGTAGTAGTAGTAGTAGTAATAATAAGTTTAATATTAGTTAGTTCGTAGTTTAGTTCTCTGTAGTTCTGCTGGTAGTAGCAATTGTAGTAGTAGCAACAACCGCAACAGCAGCAGTTGTAGAAGTAGAAGAGGTAGTAGAAGTTGTTTCAGTAGTAGTAGGAGTAGTAGTAGCAGTACATGTAGTAGTAGCAGTAGTAGTAGTAGTAGTAGCAGTAGCAATAGGTGTATTAGTTGTAGTAGTAGTAGTAGCAGTAGTGGTAGGAGTCATAGAAGTTGTAGTAGTAGTAGTAGAAGTAGTAGCAGCAGCAGTAGTAGTAGCTATTGTTGTTGTAGTAATAGCAATCGAGGTAGTGGTTGTTGAAGTTATATCTGACATATTAGGAATAGTAGTAGTAGTAGTCGTAGAAGTAGTAGTAGTTGCGTATTAGTTGTAGTAGTCATGCTGGTATTAGGAGTAGCAACAGAAGTACCAATAGTAGTAGTCACATTCAAAGTAATAGTAGTTGCAGTAGTAGTAATAGTGTCAGTTATAGTTTGAGTATTTGGAGCAGTAGTTGTTGTTGTTGTCATAGCAGTTGTAGTAGAAGTAGTACTAGTTGTTGCAGTATCAGTAGTACCAGAAGTAGTAGTCGCAATCGTAGTAATAGTAGTTGTAGTAGTAGTAGTGGATGTTGTCGTTGAAGTATTAGAAGTAGTAAGTGTAGTAGTTGTAGCAGTTGTAGCAGTAGTAGCAGTAGTAGTTGCAGTAGTTGTTGCAGTAGGAATAGTAGTTGCAATAGTAGTAGTAGTTGGAGTAGTAGTAGTAGGAGGAGTTGTCATAGTAGTAGTAGTAGTAGTAGTAGTAGTAATAATAATAATAACATTAGTAGTAGTAGTATTAGTAGTACTTGTAGTAGCAGTTGTTGTAGTAGCAACAACCACAGCAGCAGCAGCAGTAGCAGTAGAAGTAGCTGAAGTAGTTGCAATAGTAGTAGGAATAGTAGTAGTAGTAGGTGTAGTAGTAGCAAGAGTAGTAGTAGGAATAGTAGTAGTAGTAGGAATAGTAGTAGTAGTAGGAATAGTAGTAGTAGTATTAGTAGTAGTAGTGATAGCAGTAGTAATAGGTGTATTAGTTGTAGTACTAGTAGTAGAAGTAGTGGTAGGAGTAGCAGAAGTAGTAGTAGTAGTTGTACTTGTTGTAGTAGTAGTAGTAGTAGTAACAATAGTAGTATTAGTAGTAGTTGAGAGAGTAGTAGCAGTGGTAGATGTAATAATAGTTGCAGTAGGAGTATTAGTTGTAGTAGTAGTAGTGGTAGTACAAGTTTTAGGAGTAGTAGTTGTTGTAGTAGTAGTCAGAGATGTAGGAGTCGTAGTAGTAGTAGCAGCAGCGGTAGGAGTAGTAGTAGTAGTAGTACTAGTAGTAGTAATAGTAGCAATAGTAGTAGTAGTTTGAGAAGTAGTAG
Source organism: Trichopus zeylanicus subsp. travancoricus (assembly GCA_005019695.1). Lineage (NCBI taxonomy): Eukaryota > Viridiplantae > Streptophyta > Magnoliopsida > Dioscoreales > Dioscoreaceae > Trichopus > Trichopus zeylanicus. Next base: position 20,327 of record RXID01022031.1, read on the forward strand.
TGGTAGTAGTACTCACAGCAGTAACAATAGTAGCGATGGCAAAGGCAACAACAGCTACAATAGTAGCGACAGTAGTAGTTGTACTAGAAATAGTATAGTTGCAATAGTAGTAGAAGCAGTATTAGTTGCAGTACTGGCAGCAGTAGTAGTATTAGTAGTTGTAGTAGAAGCAACTAAAGTAGCAGTAGTAGTAGAAGTAGTAGTTGTTGTAGTTGTTGTAGCAGTCGTAGTAGAAGCAGTATTAGTAGTAGTAGTAGCTGTTGTAGTAGAAGTAGTAGTAGCAATAGTAGTAGTGGAGGTAGCAATAGCTGTTGTAGTAGTATTAGTGGTAGCGGCAACACAAATAGCTGGAGTACTTTTAGTAGTAATAATAGCAGTAGCAGCAGCAGCAATAGTGGTATTAGTAGCAGTAGTAGTGGTAGCAGTAACAATAGTAGTAGTCGTAGTAGTAGCAGTTGCAGCATTAGTAATAGTAGTAGTATCAGATGTACGAGTTGTAGCGATAGTAGCAGTACTAGTAGTAATAGTGGTGGCAGTAGCAGTAGTAGCGGTAGTGGTAGTAGAGGTAGCAGGAGTCGCAGTAGTAGCAATTGTAATGGTAGTCATAGTTGTGTTAGTTGCTGTAGTAGTAGTAGCAGAAGTAGTAGCAGTAGTTCTAGCAACAGTAGCAGTAGTAGAAGCAGTCGTAGAAGTAGTAGTAGTAGTCATCGTAGTAGTGGTAGCAGTAGTAGTAGCAGTAGTAGTAGTAGTCATAGTTATTATTGTTGTTGTTGTTGTTGTAGTAGTAGTAGTAGCAATAGTTGTAGTAGCAGAAGTAGTAGTTGTAGTAGTAGTAGCAGTAGTAGTAGTAATAGTGTTAGTAGTTGTAGTAGTAGTACTTGTAGTAGCATAATTAGTAGCATACATTGTTGCAGAACTTGAAGTAGTAGTTGCTGAGGTAGTAGCAAAAGTGGCAGTAGTAGTAGTAAAAATTATAGCAGCAGTAGTAATAGTAGTAGCAGCAACAGCAATGATAGTCGTAGCACTAGTACAAGTAGTTTAGCAGTTGTAATAATAGTTATATTAGCTGCAACAGAAGTAGTAGTAGTCGTAGTAGTAGTGGTAGTAGCTACAACTGCAATAGTGGTAATAGTAATAGTAGTTGTAGCAGTTGTAGTAGCGGTAGTTGCAGCAGCAGTACTAGTTGTAACAGTAACAATTGTGGAAGTAGTAGCAGTACTACCAGCAGAAGTAGTAGTTGTAGAAGTAGTAGCAATAGTAGTAGTAGTAGTAGGAACAATAGAAATAGTAATAGCAGTATTATTAGTAGTAGTAGTAGTACCAACAGTATTGGTTGCAGTAATAGTAGCAAAGTAGTAGTAGAAACAGTAGTTGTAACAGTAATACCAACATCCACCTCAGTAGTAGTGGTAGTAGCAATTGTAGTAGTAGTAGTTGTTGTTGTTGTAGCAGTAGCAACAGCAGCAGCATTAGTAGTAGCTGTAATAGCAACTATAGTGGTTGTTGTAGTAATAGTAGCTGTAGAAATAGTAGTAGTGGTCGCCATAGTAGTAATAGTAGTAGCAGCAGCAGCAGTAGTAGCAGCAGTAGTAGTAGTAGCAGCAGCGACAACAGAAACAGTAGTAGTAGTAGTAGTAATAGTAATAGTAATAGCAGTAGAAGTAGTTGTTGTACTAGTAGTAGTAGTAGTAGCTGTAGTAGCAGTAATAATACTTATTGTAGTGGTAGTAGTAATAGCAGCTGTAGTTGTAGTAGTAGTAGTAGCGGTAGTAGCTGCTGCAGCAGCAGTGGCAAAAGTAGTGATGGTAGTAGTAGTAGTAGTACAAGTCGCAGCAGAAGTACTAGTAGTAGCAATAGCAGTTGTACTATTAGCAGCAGTAGTACCATCAAAAGTAGTAGTTGTAGTAGCCTAGCAATATTAGTAGTAATAGTAGTAACAATAGCAATAGGAATAGTAGCAGTATTAGTAGTAGTAGTAGTATTAGAGTAGTGGGTGCAGTAGTGGCAGCAGTAGTTGGAATAGAAGCAATAGTCATAGCAGCAGTAGCAAAAGTAGAAGTAGTTATAGTGATAGTAGTAGTAGTAGCGACAGTATTAGTAGTTGTAATAGTAGTAGATGTACTATTCGTAGCAGTAGTAGTAGTCGTAATAGTAGTAGTGGTAGTTGTTGTTGTACGAGTTGAAATAGGAGTAGTAGCAGCACAAGATGTAGTAGTATTTGGAGTAGTAGAAGTAGGAGTAGTGGTACTGAAAGTCGTAGGAGTACTACTACTACTACTACTACTACTACTAAAACTACTACTACTACTACTACTACTACAATGACGACGACGACAACAACAACAACAACAACAACTACTACTACTAGTATTACTAGTACAACAACAACTACTACGACGACAACTACTACTACTATTACTACGACTACTACTAGTACTACTACTACTACTACTACAACTACTACAACTACTACTACAAAAACTATTTTTAGTACTACAACTACTACTACTACAACAACTATAACAAGAACAACAACTACTACTACTTCTACAACAACAACAACTACTACTATTACTACAACTACTACTACTGATTCTACTACTATTACTGGTACTATTACTACAAGTACTACTGCTACTACTGCTACCATTACTACTACTAGAACTACAACAACAACAACCACTACTACTACAACTATTACTACTATTATAACTACAACTACCACTACTACTACTAGTAGTACTATTATAACTACTACTGCTGCTACTACTGCTACTACTGCTATTACACTAACTACTACAACAACAACAACTACTACTAGTAGTAGTACTTTACTACTAATACTACAACAACAACTACTACTACTACTACTCCTACTACTACCACTACTTTTACTGCTGCTGCTCCTGCTTCTACCACTACTAGTACTACAACTTTTAGTACAACTACTACTACTGCTACTACTCCTACTACTATACTACTACTACTACTACTAATATTACTACTACTATTATTACTGCTACTATTGCTATTGCTGCAACTGCTACTGCTACTACTACCACTATTATTACTTCTTCTACAACTACTAATACTACTACTACTACTACTACTACTACTACTACTACTATTACTAACACTATTACTATTGCTACTGCTACTACTACAACAATAACTACTACTACTACTACTGCTACTACTACTACTGCTACTACTACTACTACTACTTACTACTACACTACTCCGCCTACTCACTACAACTACTCAACTACAACTACTCCTGTGCTACTACTACTATTATAGTACTACAACTGGCCTACTATCCACTACTACCTATTTACTTACTTACTCCTATATTGCTGTACGCTACTACTACCCACAACGATTACTACTACTAAAACTACTACAATTACTACTTATTACTACTACTACGACTTGCCTACTTACTACTACAACAACTAACTACTACTACGACTACTTGCTAATATTCTACACACAACACTACTATCCCCTATTACTACGATTAACTACTACTACTATTACTTAAACTCTTACTCACATTTACTAATACTACTATACTTCTACTACTTATTACTTCTAGTACTATACTTCTACAACCCTCCTCTTCTCCTCCTCCTCCTCCTCCTCCTCCTACTACTTACATACTACTACTACTATTACTTCCTACTACTAATTCTATTGCAACTGTGCTTACTTAATACAACTACCCAAGTACTTACTACTACTCCTATTGCTTCTCTTACAACTACCCACGCTACCTACAAAACTACGGGGGCTTACTTACTCTCCTAGCCCACTACTACACTACAACTAACTGTATTATGCAACACTACCTATTCCCTACTACAACCCCAACCACTACTCTTCCACTTGACCAATACTTCTACCTACAACTAGACTTTTCCCACAACTTATTACTTTTATTCTACTACCCTTTATTTTGTTTTTTTTATTCCCCCTTTCTTATTTCTTTTATTTTTCTCTACCCTCTGCTCCCTCCCCTTACGTTTATACGGCTACACTTCACTAAGACTACTACACCTATTACTCTTACTACTGCTGTTGCTCCTACTGCTCTTCCTACTCTTATACCTACTACGACTATATCAACTACTACTATTACTACTGCTACTACCACTACAGCTACTACTACTTCCACTACTACAACTACAAGTATGATTCGTCCTACTCCAACACAAACTCCTACAAAAACTATTACTACTACTGCTACTCCTACTACAACTACTAGCAGCACTACTTTAGATATTACTAGTACTTCTGCTACTACTGCTACAGCTAATACTACTGCGATAATTACAACTACTGCTGCTGTTGTTGCTTCTCGTACTACTGCTACTACTACTGCTACAACTAGTACTACTATGGCAATTACTACTACTGCTACTGCTGTTGCCTCTCGTACTACAACTAGTACTACTACTACAACTACTCCTACTACTACGACTTCTACTACTAATACTACTACTACTACTACTACTACTTCTACTACTAATACTACTAATACTACTACTACTACTACTACTACTACTACTACTACTACTACTACTACTACTACTACTACTACTGCAACAACAACAACTACTACTACTACTACTACTACGACTACTACTATTACTACTACTACTACTACTATTACGGTAGTACTACTCCTAATACTTCTCCTCCATACATTCCTACTACTTCTACTACTATGCTTGCTGCTCTAACTATTACTACTACTGCTATTACTCCTGCTACTCGTACTACTCTGACTACTACTGCTACTACTTTTGCTACTGCTACTACTACTACTACTCATGCAACTACTACTCTTACTACCACTACCACTATTGCAACAACAACGGCTACTACTACTATTATTACTACTACTGCAGCTACTACTGCTGCAATTACTACTACTGCTGTTACTACTACTACTACTACTACTACTCCTCCTACTCCTACTACTACTACTATTCCAACTCCAACTCCTACCAGTGCTCCAACTGCTGCAACTCCTACTACAACTACAACTACTACAGCTCCCAGTATGACTGTTGCTACTTCTAGAACAACTACTACTACAAGGGCTACTACTACTACTATTATTATTATTACTTCCAATACTATTACTACTCCTGTTACGACTGTTGCTGCTACTATTGCTACTACTGCTACTACTACTGCTACTATTGCTGCTACTGCTACTACTACTGCTACTATTGCATCTGCTGAAGTTTCTATAATGACTAGTACTAGAACTACTTCTACTACTCCTACTCCCACTCCTACTACAACAACAACTACTACTACTACTAGTACCGCCACTACTACTCTCGCTACTCCAACTATTATGACTCCTACAACTACTCCTCCTTGTACTCCTACTCCCACTCCCACTATTGCTACTACGACTCCTACTACCACTAATACTACTACTACAATAGCAACAACAACAACAACTACTACTACTCCTCGTACTTCTACTCCTACTCCTACTCCTACTACAACTAGTACTACTACTACTACTAATACAACTATTACTACTATTATAACTACAACTATTACAACTACTACTTCTACTACTGCTACTACTACTACTACTTCTATTACTACTGCAACAAGTACTACAACTACTATTACTACTGCCTCTTACTGCTACTATTACAACAACAACTACTACTACAACAACTACTACTACTACAACCTCTACTACTACCACTACTACTACAACTACTGCTAACATTAATAACAATAATAATAATACTTCTACTAATACTATTACTACTACTCCTACTATAGCTACTACTACAATGACCACTGCTACCACTACTACTACGACTACTATGACCACCACCACTACTACTTCTACTACTGCTATGACCTGTACTACCGCTTCTACCACTACCACAACTTCAATGACCACTAATACTTCTACTACTACCACTACTGCTATTACAATTACTACTACTGCTACTACTACTACACTACAACTACTTCTACAAGTACCACTACTACTCCTACAACAACAATTATTACCACTAACAATACTACTACTGGTACACCAAATAATACTACTACTACTCTAACTGCTGCTACTACTTCAACTCTTCCAACACTACTACTACTCCTACTACTATTACTACTATCACAACTAGTAACGCTACAACTTATACTACTACTACTACTACTATAATTACTACTAGTACTACTACTATGACTACTACTAGTACTACTACTACTACACCAACTACTACTACTACTACTACTACTATTACTACTACCTCTACTACCACTACTATTACTACAATAATTACTACTACTACTGCTACAGCTACTGCTACTACTACTACTACCACAACAACTACTACAACAATAATTATTACTGCAGTTGTTGCTACTACACATCCTCTTCATCCTCCTCCTCCTCCTCCTCCTACTACTACTACTACTACCTCTGCTACTGCAACTACAACAAATATCACTACAACTTCTACTACTACTGCTACTACTACAACTACTACAGCTCCTACTATGGTAGTTGCTACTACATCTACTGCTACTGCTTCTACTACCACAACCACTATTACTATTATTATTATTACACCTAATACTACAACTACTCCAATTGCTATTAATGCTACCACTGCCGCTACCTCGACTACTACTACTACAACTATTGCATTTGTTGTAGTTGCTACAACTACTGCTACTGGTACTATCACTGCTCCAACTACTACGACTCCTACAACTACTCCTACTCCTACTGCTACTCCTACTATAACTACTACTACTACTACTAATACTACTACTACTCCTACAACAACAACAACAACAGCTACTACTACTACTACTCCTACTCTTGCCCCTGCTACTACTATTGCTACTCCTACTCCTACCCTTACTACTACGACTTCAGCTACTACTACTGCTACTATTATGACTACTAGTCCTACTACTAATACAACAACTGCTACTACTACTTCTACTTTTATTACAACAACAATTGCTAGTTCTACTACTACTATGACTAATTCAGTTATGACTAAAACTAGTAGTACTACTACGATTATCACTACTATTACAACTAATACTACTATTACTACTACTACTAATTTTGCTGCTGCTACTATTACTACTAGTACTAAGTTGCAACTACTATTACTAGTACAACCTCTATTACTACTGCCACCGTTACTACTACTAATACTCGTACTCATACTGCTACTACTACTTTTGCTACTGCTACTACTACTTTTGCTGCATCTAACACTATTATTTCTATGACTCCCACTACTGCTACAGCTACTACTACAACAACAGTTGCTACCACTGCTATAGCTCCTACTATTGCTACTTCTACTACTAATAATCAAGTACTGTTGCCACTACGGTTGCTACTACTACGACCACCACTTTTACTACTACTATTGCTTCTACTACTACTTCTACTGCTACTTCTTCCACTACTGCTTCTTCTGCTGCTGCTACTACAACTTCTACTATTACTTTTCCTACTACTACTAGAGCTACCACTACTACTACAGTTGTCGCCACTACAACTACTATTTTTACCACTGCGGCAACCAACACTACTACTACTACTACTACTACTACTACTACAACGACAACAACAACTACTACTACTATTACGATAGCCAGTACTATTACTCGTACTTCTACTACTACTACTACCATTGTTGCTGCAGCTATTGTTGCTGCTACTACTACCACTATGACTACTATTACTACTACTACTATTACTACTACTACTGCTACTACAACTACTAAGGCTTCTACTACTACTATTACTTATACTAGTACAACAACTACTACTACCGCTACCACTTCTGTTCTACTACTACGACTACTAGTTCTACTACTACTACTACTACTACTATTATTGTGACTTATGTTACTACTCATACAATTACAACTACTACTGGTACTACTGCTACTACTATTGCTGCTGCTGCTACTACTACTACTACTACTGCTACTGCAACTACTACTCCACTATTACAACTATTACTACTACTATTACTATTCTTACTACAATAACTACTACTGTAGCTACTGCTGCTACTTTTACCGCTTCTCCTACTACTTTTGTAACTACTACCTTAACTACTACTGGTACTACTACTACTACTTATACTACCACTACAACTACTACTTCTGCAATTGCTACTATTGCTACTACTATTGCTACTACTGCTGCTTCTGTCGCTACTACTACTACTACTACTAGTAGTAGTACTACAACTGTTGTTGCTGCTACTACTACAACTTCTACTACTACTTCCAATACTATGATAATAACTGCTACTACTATAACAACTACTACTAGTACTACTGCTGCTGCTGCTGCTACTACGACTCCTCCTCCTCCTCCTACTACTCCTACAACTACTATAACTTTTGCTGCTAGTATTACTATCACTACTGCAACTACTTATACTACACCTGCAACTACTACAGCTGTGACAACTGCAACAGCTACTACTATTACCTCAACTATGGTTGCTACTGCTACTGCACTACTACTACTACTACAACTGCCTCTAAGATTACTACTACTATTACTTCTACTGCTACCACTACTACTGCTCCTATTACTACTGCTACTCCTTCTGCTACCACTACTTCTATTACTACTACTAGTAGTAGTACTTCTACTACTTTCACGACCATTACTACTACTACTACTGCAGCTGCTACTATTATTACCGCTACTACTGCTACTACTACTACTACCACCGCCGCCGCCGCCACTACTTCTACTACTACTACAAGTACTACCACTACTTTAGCAACTACTACTATAGCCACCATAGCTACCATTAACACTACTAATACTACTACTGTAATGATTATTACTAACAATGCTTTTACTACAAAAACTACTGCTACTACTACTACTACTCTTCCTCTTACTACTGCGACTGCTACTCCTACTACTACAACCACTACCGCAATATTAGCTACTACTATTACTACTACCACTACTACTGTTACTACTATTATCGCTATTACTACAACTTCTACTATGCCTACTTCGACTACTGCAATTGGTACTTCTCCTAGTACCACACATACTCATATTCGTAGCGCTACTACTACTACTACTACTCCTACCACTACTACTGCTCTAACTCGTACTACTACTCCTACTCCAAGACCTACTACTACTACTATGACTACTACAATAACTACTACTATTTCTGCTACTACTACTACTATTGCTTGCATAATTACTACCACTACTATTACTATTGCTACTACTTCTACTACTACTGCTACTACTATAACTATTACATCTCTTACTGGTATAATTACTACCACTACTATTACCACAGCAACTATTACTACTCCTATTACTACTAATACTACTTCTTCCACTCCTACTCCAGATCCTGCTCCTACAACTACTACTTTGACTCATACTTCTCCTACTACTACTCTAACTCCTACTACTATTACCACTACTACTACTACCACCACTACTACTACTACTACGGCTGTAGCTACTGCAACTATTATTGCTGTTGTTGCTTCTACTATACCTATTGCAACTACTACAACTAATGCTACTATGACTACTGCTGCTGTAACTTCTATTACAACTACTACAACAACAACAACAACAACAACTACAACTACTACTACTAATACTAATACTCCTACTCCTACTTCTGCTACTACTACTTTAACTACTCCTACTACAACTTCTATAATAACTTCTACTACTACTACACTTCCTCCAAGTCCTCCTACTACTTCTAATCCAACTACTACTACTAATAATCCTATAACTACTACACCTACTACTACTAATCCTACTCCTACTCCTACTCGTACTTCTCCTCCTCCACCACCAACAACTACAACTGCTGCTGCTGCTATAGCTACTACTACTGCTACTACTGCTGCTACTCCTACTACTACTAATACTACTACTACTACCATTCCTACTATATACTACAAAATTCTCCTCCAACTATTACTACTACTACTACTACTATTACTACTACTATCATTCCTACTATCTACTAGAACTTCCTCCTCTAACTACTACTACTGTTCCTGTTGCTACAGCTACTACCAATGCTACTATCGCTGCTACTCCTACAACTACTACTATTACTACTACTACTACTACCATTCCTACTACAACTTCCACTCCTACTGCAACTACTACCATGAAAACTATTACCACTACAACAACTGCTGCTACTACTTCTACTACCCATACTATCATAGCTACTACAACTACTACTACCTTTGCTACTACTATTGTGACTACTACTACTACGACTACTACTACTACAACTACAAGAGCTACTACTAGTCCTACAACTATTACTACTCCTAATACTCCTCCTCCTCCTACTACTACTACCAATATTGCTACTACTACTCCTAAGACTCCTACAACAACTACTACTACTACTACCACCACCACCACCACCATGACCACCACCACTACTACTACTTCAATTACTAGTAATACTACTACTATAATCAAAACTACAATAACTACTGCTACTGCTGCCACTACTACCACTACAACTACTACCATTACTATTGCTACTACTTCCACTACTACAACTCCTACGGCTACTTATACTCCTACTACTGCAACTAATGTTGCTACTGTTGCTGCTACTAATACTTTTACTACTACAACTACAACTACAACAACAACAATAACTACTACCACTCCTCCTTCTACTACTACATTAACTACTACTACTACAACAATAATAACTACTACTACTACAACAATAATAACTCCTAGTTCTGCTGCTACTACTACTTCTCCCATTACTAGTACTACTTTGACTACTGCTACTATGACTATAACTATTGCTACTCCTATTGTTGTTGCTGCTACTACTATTGCTACTACTGCTACTTTTGTTGTTGTTGTTGCTGCTACTACTACTCCTACTACTACCACCACTGCTAGTAATACTACTACTACTATAGCTGTTGTTGCTGTTGCGACTATTACTGCTTCCCTACTACTACATTTACTATTGCTAGCACTACTATGACTCCTTCAACTAATACTATTACTACTACTACTACAATGGCTACTACTTCTACTATAACTCCTATTGCTACTTAGCTACTAGAACAATAACTAATGTTGTTGCTGATGCAGCAGTACTACTACTAATGCTGCCATAAGTTTTATTGCTACTGCTGCTATTGCTAGCTCTACTACTACTGCTACTCCTACTACTACTACTACTAATACAACTACTACTGTTGTTACTGCTGCTACTGCTAAAGTAGTAGAAATAGTAGCAGTAGTTATAGTAGTACTACTTGTAGTAGTAGTAGTTGTTATTATCATAGAAGGAGTAGGAGTTGGTGTAGGCGTAGTAGTAGTAGTAGTAGTAGTAGTAGTAGTAGTAGTAGTAGTAGTAGTAGTAGTAGTAGTAGTAGTAGTAGTAGTAGTAGTAGTAGTAGTAGCGTAGTAACAGTAGCAATAGTAGTAATAGTAGAGGTAGTAGTAGACATAGTACTTGAAGTAGAAGCAAAACTAGTAGTAGTAGTAGTAGTAGTAGTAGTAGTAGTTATAGTTGTTATTGTTGCAATAGCAGCAACAATAGTAGTAGCAGTGGTAGTAGTAGTAGTAGCAGCAGTAGTTGCAGTACTAGTAGAAGTAGTAGTAGGAGTAGTAGAACTAGCCATCGGAGTAGTCATAGTAGTCCAAGCAGTCATAGTAGTAGAAGTAGTAGCAGGAGTAGTAGTAGTAGTAGTAGTAGTTGATGTAGTAGTAGTGGCCATAGTAGTAGTAGTAGCAGCAAGAGTAGCAGTGGTAGTAGTAGGAGAAGTTTTTGTAGATGTACTAGTAGTAGTAGTAGTATTATTATTTCTAGTAATAGTAGTTGTTGTTGGAGAAGTAGTGGTAGTAGTAGTAGTAGTTGCAGCAGAAGTGAAGTAATAGTACTAATAGTAGTAGTAGAGGTAGTAGTAGTAGACATAGTGTTATAGTAGCAAAAGTAGTTGTTATAGTAGTTGTAGTAGTGTTAGCAGTACTAGTGGTGGTAGTAGTAGTAGTAGCAATAGTAGTAGTTATGGTAGTAGTACGAGGAGTAGTAGATGTGGTAATTGTTATTGCTATAGCATCAATAGCAGTAGTAGTACTTGTGGTAGTAGTGGTAGTAGCAACAATAGTAGTAGTAGTAGAGGTAGTTGCTGTAGTAGCAGTAGAAGTAGTAGTAGTAGTAGTAGTAGTAGTAGTAGATATTGTTATTGTAGTAATAGTGGTAGTAGGAGTAGGAGTTGTAGTAGTTGTTGTAGTGGTAATAGTAGTAGTAGGAGTAATAAGAGTCATTGAAGTGGTAGTAGTAGAAACTATAAAAGCCATTGCTGTAGTAGTAGTTATAGTAGTAGTAATATTTGTAGTTGTATTAGTAGCTGTTGTTGTAGTACTAATAGTAGCAGCAGCAGCAGCTACCGTAGTAGCAGTAGTAGTTATAGTAGTAGGTGGAGGAGTGTAGTGGTAGTAGTAGTTATTATTATAGTAGTTGTAAGTTTTGTAGTGTTAGTAGAAGCATCAGCAGCAGCGGTTGTAGCAGTAGTAGAAGTAGGAGTACAAGTTGTAGCTGTAGTAGTAGTACTAGAAAGTGTAGTTGCAAAGTAGTAGCTGTAGTAGTAGTTTGAGTAGCTATAGGAGTAGTAGCAGTAGCATTAGGAACAGTAATAGTAGTGGTAGTAGTCAAGTAGTAGTAGTAGCACTAGTAGTGGTAGTAGGATTTATTATTTTAGGAGCAGCAATAGTAGTAATAATAGAGTAGTAGTAGTAGGGGTAGGAGTTGTTGTAGTAGTAGAAGTAAAAGTAGTGGTGGTAGTAGCAGTAATAGTAGTTGCAGCAGCAGGAGTAGTAACAATTGTTGTAGTTGTAACAATCACAATAGTAGTAGTACTAGTAGTACCCGTACTTGTAGTGGTAGTAGTAGTTGTAGCAGTAGTAGTCATAGTTGTAAGAGTAGCAGCAGCAGTAGTTGTTGTAGTTGTAGTAGAAGTAGTAGTAGCAGAAGCTATAGTAGTAATTATAGTAGTACTAGTAAGAGCAGTAGCAGTAGCAATAGTAGTAGTACTAGTAGTATTAGTTGCAATAGTAATAATAGTGGTTGTACTTGTAATAGTATAATAGCCATAGGAGTAGGAGTAGCTGTAGTAGTAGTAGTAGTAGTAGTAGTAGTAGTAAGAGTACTAGTAGTAGTAGCAGCAGTAATAGTTATCGTAAGAGTAATAGTAGTATGAGTAGTAGTAGCAGCAGAATTAGTAGTAGCAGTAATAAGAGTAGTAATAGGAGGAGTGGTAGTAATAGTAGCAGCAGTAGCAGTAGTACTAGTTAACCGGAGTAGTGTAGGAGTAGGAGTAGCAGTAGGAGTAGTAGTAGTAGTAGTAATAGTAGTAGTAGTAGTAGTACTAAGAGTAGCAGTCGCAGTTGCAGTAGCAGTAATTATAGTAGTAGCAATAGTAGTAGTAGTAATAATAGTAATAGTGGTAGTAGTGGTAGTAGTAGTAGTAGTAGGCATTGTAGTGGTAATGGTAGTAGTAGTAGTAATAGTAGTTTGAGTAGTAGTAAGAGTGGTAGTCAGAGTAATAGGTGTTGTTAAAGTATTAGTAGCAGTTGTTGTAGTAGTAGTCACAAAAGTAGTGCTAATAGTAGTAGTAGTAGCAGTTGTAGTGCTAGCAGTAGCAATAAGGGTAGTAGTAGGAGTAGTAGTTGTAACAGTAATAGTGGTAGTAGGACTAGTAGGAGTAGGAGTAGTAGTAGGAGTAGTAGGAGTGGTAGTAGTAGGAGTTGAAGTTGTAGTATTAGTAGTAGTAGTAGCACTAGTAGTAGTAGTATTAGTAGTCGTAGGAGTACTAGTAGTAGCCGTTCTACTAGTAGAGTAGTAGTAGTAGTAGGAGTCGGAGTAGTAGTAGTAGTAGTAGCAGTTGCGGTAGAGTAGGAGTCATAGTAGTAGTAGTAGAAGTTGCAATACTAGGAGGAGGAATAGGAGTAGTAGTAGCAATAGTGGGAGTAATACAACTAGTGGTTGTGGTAGCAGAAGTAGTTGCAATAGTACGTGTAGTAGTAGTAGTAGTAGTATTATTAGTAGTAATAGTCGTGGTTGTAGTAGAAGCAGTGGTGGTAGTAGTAGTAGTAGTTGTAGTAGTAGTAATAGCAGCTGCTGCAGCAACAATAGTAGTAGAAGTACTAGTAGTAGTAGTTGTAGTAGTATTACGAGTTGGAGTAGTAATAGTTATCGTACGAGTAGAGGTAGTAGTAGTAGTAGTAGTAGGAGTAGCAGTAGCATTAGTACTTGTAGTTGTTGTAGTGGTAGTAGTAGCAATAGTAGCTGCAGTTGTTGTAGTAGCTGCTGTAGCTGTAGTAGTAGATGAAGTAGTAGCAGCAACAATAGTAGTGGCAGTAGTGGTAGTAGCAGTTGCAGTAGCAAAAGTAGCTATAGTAATAGTACTAGCGGTAGTTGCTATAGTAGCAGTAGTAGTAGTTAAAGTAGTAGGAGTAGTGAAATTGGTAGCAACAGCAGTAGTACTAGCAGCAGCAACAACAACAGGATAGTTGCAGTACTAGTAGTAGCAGCAACAACATTAGTAGTAGTAGTTGTAGTAATAATTATATTAGAAGTAATAATAGTGGTATTGACAATAATAGCAGCAGCAATAGTAGTAGTGGTAGCTGTAGCAGTAGTAGGGGTAGTAGTAGAAGCAGCAGTAGTAGTAGTAGTAGCAACAGCAATAGTAGTAGTTGTCAGAGTAGCAGCAGTAGTAGTAGCAAAAGTAGAAGTTGTTATAGTTGTAGTAGTAGCAGCATTAGCAGTAGCAGTGTTAGCAGTAGTAACAGTAGTAGTAGTAGTAGGAGGAGGAGGAGGAGGAGGAGGAGAAAGAGGAGCGATAGTAGTAGTAGTAGTATTAGCAACAGTGGCAATAACAGTAGTTGTAGTAGTTTCAGTACCAGTAGCAGTGCTAGTCGCAGCAGCAGTAGTTGTAGTACAAATACTATTAGTAGTAGAAGTAACAACAATGGTAGTAGAAGTAGTAGTAGTATCAGCAGTAGTAGTAGTAGGATAAGTTGTAGGAGGAGTAGTAGTAGAAGCAGCAGCAGCAATAATACTACTACAAGTAGTAGTAGTGGTGGTAGTAGTACTAGTAGTAGAAGCAGCAACAGCAGCAATAGTAGCAGTATCAGTGGTAGTAGTAGTTGTTGTATCAGCAACATTAGTGGTAGAAATAGCAGTAGTAGTAGAAGTAGTATTTGCAACATTAGTGGTAGAAGTAGCAGTAGTAGTAGCAGCAATAGTAGTAGAAGTACCAGTAGTAGCAGTAGTTGTAGTAGTAGTAGTAGCGACAGTAGTAGCAATAGTAGTTCAAGCAGTGGTAGTAGTAGCAGTTGTAGTAGTAGTAGCAGCAGTAGTAGCTATAGTAGTAGAAGGAGTAGTAGTAGGAGCAGTAGTAGTGGTAGTAGTAGGGGTAGCGGTAGTAGTAGTAGCAGCAACAACAATAGCAACAGTTGTAGTAGTAGCCGTAGTAGTTGTTGTCTAAGTCATCGTAGTAGTGGTAATAGCAGTTGTTGTCATAGTAGTACTCGTTATAGTAGTAGTAGGAGTTGTAGAAATAGCAAAAGTAGTTATTGTTGTTGAAATTGTATTAGTAGCAATATCATCAGTAGTAGTAGTAGTAGTTGCAGCAACCGCAATAGTAGAGGTAGTAGTTGCAGCAACAGTAGCAGCAGTAGTGGTAGTAGTACTAGATATAATAGCAAATGTAGCAGTAGTAGTAGTAGTAGTAGTAGTGGGTGCATCAGCAGTAGTAGCAGTAGCAGTAGTAGTAGTAGAAGTAGCAACAGTAGTAGTAGTACTCATTGCAGTAGTCGCAGTAGTTGTCGAAGTTGTAAGGGTAGTATTAGTAGTAGTAGAAGTTGTAGTAGCAATAGAGACAGTAGTACTACTAGTAGTAGAAATTGTATTAATATCAGTTAAAGTAGTAGCAGTAATAGAAGTATTATCATAGCAGAAGTATTAGTAGTAATAGTTGTAAGAGCAACAATAGTTGTAACGATAGTAGAAGTATTTTTGACACTAGCAGTAGTAGCAGTAGTTGTAGTAGTTGCAATAGGAGTGATAGTAGTAATCATAGTAGTTGTAGTAGCAGGATTAGTATTAGTAGTAGTTGTAGTAGTACTAGTAGCTATAGAAGTAGTAGTGGTTGTAGTAGTAGTATTAGCCATAGTATTAGTAGTAGTAGTAGGTTTGGTATCAGTAGTACTAGTAATGGCTGTAGTAGTAGAAGTGGTAGGAGTAGTAGCATTAGTAGTAGTAGTGCTAGTAGTTGTCATAGTCGTAGTAGTAGAAGAAGTAATAGTAGTAATTGTCCTAGTAGTAGTAGTAGCTGGAATAGTAGTAGTAGTAGCTGGAATAGTAGCAGCAGCATCAGCAACATCAGTAGTAGCAGTACTAGTAGTAGTAATAGTAGCAGTAGTAAGAGTACTAGTAGTAGTAGTAGCAGTAATAGTAAGAGTTGTAAGAGTAATAGTAGTAAGAGTAGTAGTAGCAGTAGTAGTAGTAGTAGTAGCAGCAGCAGTAGCAGTAGTAAGAGTACTAATAGGAGGAGTAGTAGTAATAGTAGCGGCAACAACAGTAATACTAGTTAACCGGAGTAGTGTAGGAGTAGGAGTAGCAATAGGAGCAGTAGTAGTAGTAGTAATACTGGTAGTAGTAGTAGTAGCAGTAACTATAATAGTAGCAATAGTAATAGTAGTTGTAATAGTAACAGTGGTAGTAGTGGAAGTTGTAGTAGTAGGAGTAGCAGTTGTAGCAGCAACAGTAGTAGGCATTGTAGTGATGGTAGTAATAGTAGTAGTAATATTAGTTAGAGTAGTAGTAAGAGTGGTAGTCAGAGTAATAGGTGTTGTTAAAGTATTAGTAGTAGTTATGGTAGTAGTCGCAGAAGTAGTGGTAATAGTAGTAGTAGTAGCAGTAGTAGTATAGTAGTAATAGTAAGAGAAGTAGGCGGAGTAGTTGTTGTAATAGTAATAGCGTTAGTAGGACTAGTAGGAGTAGGAGTAGGAGTAGGAGTAGGAGTAGTAGTAGGAGTAGTAGGAGTGACAGTAGTAGGAGTTGAAGTTGTAGTATTAGTAGTAGTAGTAGCACTAGTAGTAGTAGTATTAGTAGTCGTAGGAGTACTAGTGGTAGCTGTTGTACTGGTAGAGTAGTAGTAGTAGCAGTAGAGTAGGTGTAGGAGTTGTAGTCGTTAGAAGTTGCAATACTAGGAGGAGGAATAGGAGTAGTAGTAGCAATAGTGGGAGTAATAGAACTAGCGGTTGTAGTAGCAGAAGTAGCTGCAATAGTACGTGTACTAGTAGTAGTAGTAGTAGTAGTAGTAGTAGTAGTCGTTATAGTAAAAGTTATAGTCGTAGTAGTAGTTGTTGTTATTGTTGTAGTAGCAATAAAAGTAGCTGCTACAGCAGCAATAGTAGTAGAAGTAGTAGTAGTAGTTGTAGTAGTACTACGCATTGGAGTAGTAATAGTTGTCATAGGAGTAGAAGTAGGAGTAGTTGCAGTAGTAGTAAGAGTAGCAGTAGCATTAGCACTTGTAGTTGTTGTAGTAGTAGAAGTAGCAGTAGTAGCTGCAGTTGCTGTAGTAGCTACTATAGCTATAGTAGTAGATGAAGTAGTAGCAACAACAATAGTAGTTGTAGTAGCAAAAGTAGCTATAGTAATTGTCATAGCGGTAGTTGCTATAGTAGTAGTTGTTGTTGTTGTAGTAGTAGGAGTAGTGAAATTGGTAGCAACAGTAGTAGTCCTAGTAGTGGCAGTAGCAATAGTACTAGTTGCAGTACTAGTAGTAGCAGCAATAGCATTAGTAGTAGTAGTTGTAGCAGCAATTGTATTAGAAGCAATAATAGTGGTAGTAGTAGCAGCAGCAATAGAAATAGTAGTAGTGGTAGCCGCAACAGTAGTAGGGGTAGTAGTAGCAGCAGTAGTAGTAGTAGAAGTAGTAGTAGTAGCAACAACAGTAGTAGTTGTAGGAGTAGCAGCACTAGTATTAGGAGAAGTAGAAGTTGTTATAGTAGTTATAGTAGAACCAGTACCAGCAAAAGCAGTAGCAGTGTTAGCAGCAGTAGTAGTAGTTGTAGTAGTAGTAATAGCAGTAATAGTAGGCGAAAGAGGAGTCATAGTAGTAGTAGTATTAGCAATAGTGGCAACAATAGTAGTTGTAGTAGTTGTTGTACCTGTAGTAGTGTTAGTAGTAGCAGTAGTAGTTGTAGTCAAAATACTATTAGTAGTAGAAGCAACAGTAGTGGTAGTAGAAGTAGTAGTAGTATCAGTAGTAGTAGTCGGATAAGTTGTAGGAGTAGTAGTAGTAGCAGCAGCAGCAAGAATACTACTACAAGTAGTAGTAGTAGTGGTGGTGGTAGTAGTAGTAGAAGCAGCAGCAGCAACCATAGTAGTAGTACCAGTGGTAGTAGTAGTTGTTGTATCAGCAACATTAGTTGTAGAAGTAGTAGTAGTAGTTGAAGTAGTATTTGCAACATTAGTGGTAGAAGTAGCAGTAGCAGCAGAAGCATTAGTGGTATAAGTAGCTGTAGTAGTAGCAGCAGTAGTAGCAGTAGTTGTAGTAGTAGTAGTAGCGGCAGCCGTAGCAATAGTAGTTGAAGTAGTGGTAATAGTAGCAGTTGTAGTTGTAGTAGTAGTAGTAGCCGTAGTTGTAGCAGCAGTAATAGCTATAGTAGTAGAAGGAGTAGTAGTAGGAGCAGTAGTAGTGGTAGTAGTAGCGGTAGTGGTAGTCGTAGTGGTAGCAGTAGCAATAGAGGTAGTAGTAGTAGTAGTCGTAGTAGTAGTTGTCTAAGTAGTAGTAGTAGTGGTAACTGCTGTTGTAGTCGTAGTAGTACTAATTATAGCAGTAGTAGGAGTTGTAGAAGTAGGAATAGTTATTGTTGTTGTTGAACTTGTAGCAGTAGTTGTATCACAAGTAATAGTTGCAGCAGCCGCAATAGCAGTAGTAGTGGCAGTAGTGGTAGTAGTAGTAGATGTTGTAGGAATTATAGCAATAGTAGTAGTGGTAGTAGTAGTAGCAGTAGTAGTAGTAGCAGCAACAGTAGTAGAAGTACCAACAGTAGTAGTAGTAGTACCCATTGCAACAGTAGTACAAATTATAGCAGTAGTAGTTGTCAAAGTTTTAGTGGTTGTATTAGCAGTAGTAGAATTTGTAGTAGCAGTGGAGATGGTAGTACTGCTAGTAGTAGAAATTGTATTAATATCAGTTGATGTAGTAGCAGTAGTAGAAGTTATTGTCGTAGCAGAAGTATTAGTAGCAATAGTAGTAGGAGCAACAATAGTTGTAATGATAGCAGAAGCATTTGCGACAGTAGGAGTAGTAGCAATATTTGTAGTAGTTGCAATAGTAGTGGTAGTAGTAATCATAGTAGTTGTGGTAGCAGGATTAGTATTAGCAGTACTTGTAGTATTACTAGTAGCTATAGAAGTACTAGTGGTTGTGGTAGTAGTGTTAGCCATAGTATTAGCAGTAGTAGTAGTATTGGTATCAGTAGTACTAGTAATGGCTGTAGTAGTAGAAGTGGTAGGAGTAGTAGCATTAGTAGTAGTAGTAGTAGTTGCACTAGTAGTGTTAGTAGTTTTCGTAGTGGCAGTAGTAGAAGTAGTAGTAGTAGTTGTTGTTATATTAGAAGTAGTAGCAATATTAGTTGTAGTAGAAGTACAAGTAGCAGTGATAGCTGTAGCTGAGGTACTATTAGCAGAAGTAGTTGTAGCAATAGTTGTTGTAATATGAGTAATAGTAGTAGTGGTGGTGGTGGTATTAGTTTTAATAGGTACAGTAATATGAGCAATAATAGTAGCAGTAGTAGTAGCAACAGTAGTAGTTGTAGTATTCGTAGCAGTAGTAGTTGTAGTAGTAGTAGTAGTCGTAGTAGCAGTAGCAGTTATAGTAGTTGCAGTAGCAGTAGCATTAGTACTAGTGGTAGTCATAGAAGAAGTTGACATTGTTTTCACAGAAGTCATTGTAGTAGTACTCATCGTAATAGTAGTAGTGGTCATTGCAGTAGTAGTAGTTGTAGTAGTTGTAGTTGCAACAATAGTAGTGGTAGCCAAAGCAATAGTAGTCTCAGTAGTAGGTGTAGTAGTAGCAGTAGTAGAAATAGTAGTAGTGGTCATTGTAGTAGTAGTAGTAGTAGTTCCAATAGAAACAACAATAGTATTAGCAGTAGCCGGAGTAGCTGTAGTGGTGGTAGAAATAGTAGTTGCAACAGAAGTAGTAGCAGTTGTAGTTGCAGTTGTAGTTGCAGTAGTAATAGTAGCAGTAGTAGTAGAAATAGTATTAGTTATAGCAGTAGCAGCCAAAGTAATAACTGTAGTAGTAGTAGGAGTACTAGTAGTAGTAGGATAGGTAGTAGGAGTAATAGTAGTAGAGGAAGCAGCAACAATAGTAGTAGTAGCTATACTAGTAGTTGTGGTAGTAGTAATAGTAGTAGAAGCAGCAGCAGTAGCAATAGTAGTAGTATTAGTAGTAGTAGTAGTAGTAGTAGTAGTATTAGTAGCATTAATGGTAGAAGTAGCAGTAGTATTAGTAGTAGTAGTAGTAGAAGTCGCATTAGTAGCAGTAGTAGTAGTAGTCGCATTAGTAGCAGTAGTAGTAGCTGTAGTAGTAGTAGTAGCTGTAGCAGTAGTGATAGCAGTGGTAGCAGCAGTGGTAGCAATGATTGTAGTAGCAGTAGCGATTGTAGTAGTAGTAGTGGTAGTAGTTGCAGTTGTAATCACAAAAGTATTAGTAGCAGTAGCAGTAACTGTAGCAGTAGCAGTTGTAGTAGTAGTTGTTGTTGTAGCTATAGCTGCAGGAGCAGTAGTAGCAGTAGTAAAATAAATATTTATAGCAGTAGTAGGAGTAACAGTAGTATTAGTTGTGCTTGTAGTAGCAGTAATAGTAGCAGAAGTAGTAGTAGTAGTAGTACTAATTGTAGTAGTAGTAGCCTCTGTAGTAGTAGTAGTAACAATTGCAGCAATAGAAGTAGTACTACTTGTAGTAGTTGTAGTAGTAGTAGCCTTTGTAGTTGTAGCAATAGTAGTAGTAGTACTGGTAGTAGTAATAGTAGTAGCCTCAATAGTAGTAGTGGTTGCAGTAGTAGTAGTAGTAGCAACAACCATCAAAATAGTTGTAGTAGCAGCAGTAGAAGTAGTAGTAGTAGTAGCGGCAGCAGTAAAAGTTATTGTGCGAGTAGTAGTAGTAGTAGTAGTAGAAATCATAGTAGTAGTCGTAGAAACAATATTAGTAGTTGATGTTGCAGTCGTAGTAGTGGTAGTAGCAGCAGCAGCCGTAGTAGTAGTAGTAGAAGTAATAGTAGTAGCAGTAGTAGTAGTAGCAATAGCAGCAATAGCAGCGGGAGTAGTAGTAGTAGAAGTAGTAGTAGTAGTAGTAGTAGTAGTAGTAGTAGTAGTATTAGCCGTTGTAGCAGCAGTAGCAGTTGTAGAAGTAGTAATAGTAGTAGTAGTAGTAGTAGTGGTAGTAGTAGTAGTTGCAGTAGTAGTAATAGTTTGAGCGGCAGTATACTAGTAGCAATAGCAGTTGTAGTGGTAATAGTAGTAGTAGCAGTAGTAGCAATACTAGTATTAGTAGTAGCTTTAGCAGTACAGGTGGTATTATTAATAGTAATAGTTGTATTTGCTGTAGGAGTAGTAATAGCAGTATAGGTAGTAGTTGCACTTATAGTGCTAGTAGTTGCGGTAGTAGTAGTAGTAGCAGGGGTCGTGGTAGTAGTGATCATAGTAGTAGTCTTCGTAGTAGTAGTTCTAGTTGTAGTTGTAGTAATGGTTGTAGTAGTAGTAGTTGTTATTGTAGTAGCAGTAGTAGAAGTTTCGGCGTCAATAGTAGTAGTAGTAGTAGTAGTAGTAGTAGGAGTAGCAATAGTAGGAGTTATAGTAGCAACAGTAGTGGTAGTAGTAGTAGTAGTAGTATTAGTAGTAGTAGTAGCAGTACTAGTAGTAGAAGAAGTAGTAGTGGGAGTAGTAGTAGTAGTAGCTATAAAAGTAGTTGTAATAGTAGTAGTAGTAGTAATAGTAGTAGTCGTAGTAGTAGTAGTAGTAGTAGTAACAATAATATTAGTCGTAGCTGTAGTAGAAGAAGTAAAGTTGTAGGAGGAGTAGGAGCAGTAGCAATATTAGCAGCTGTGGCAGGAGAATTTGTACTAATTGTAGCAGTAGTAGTAATAGTCTTAGTAGTAGGAGTAGTTGCAGCTGTAGTAGGAGTTGTGGTAGTAGTCGTAGGAGTAGTAGTAGTAGTATTAGTAGTTGTAATAGTAGCAGTAGGAGTAGTAGTAGTTTAAGTAGAAACAATGGTAGTGGTAGCAGCAATAGTAGTAGTATTAGCAGTGGTAATTGTAGTAGTTGTAGGAATAGTAGTAATTGTAATAGTACTACTTGTAGTAGTTGTGTAGTTGTAGTAGTAGTAGTAGTAGTAGTAGTAGTAGTAGTAGTCATAGTAGTGGTAGTAGTCGTATTAATAGTAGTAGTAGTAGTATTATTATTAGTAGTAGTAGCAGTAGCTATAGCAGTAGTTGTAGCAGTATTGTTAGGAGTAGTAGTAATAGTAGTTGTAGTAGTAGTACTAGTAGTTGTACTAGTGATTGCATTAGTGGTACTAGTAGTTTCCGTAGTGGCAGTTGTAGTAGTAGTAGTTGTTGTAATCGTTATAGTAGTACTAAAAGCGATGGTAGTACCAGGAGTTGTTGTTATAGTAGTAGTCGTTGTTCTTGTAGTTGTAGTAGGAGTTGTTGTAGTAGTAGTTGTCGTCGTAGTTGTAGTAGTTGCAGTAGTAGTAGTTGAAGTAGTAGTAGTAGTATTAGTAGAGGTAGCAATAGTTGTTGTTGTAGTAGTAGTAGTAGTAGTGGTAGTGGTAGTAGTAGTGGTAGTCGCTGTAGCAGTAGTTGCCGCAGCAGTAGTAGTAGTAGTAGTACTTGTTGGAGTAGTAGTTGTAGTAGGAGGAGGAGGAGGAGGAGGAGTTGTAGTAGCTGTATTAGTGGTTGTAGTTGGAGAATTTGTTTTAACTGTAGTAGTAGTAGTAATAGTCATTGTAGTTGTAATCTTAGTAGTAGCAGTAGGAGTAGAAGTAGTAGTCGCTGGAGTAGCATTGGTATTAGTGGTAGTAATAGTAGTAGTAGGAGTAGTTGTAGTGGTAGTAGTATTAGTAGAGTAACAGTTTTGGTTGCAGTAGTAGTAATTGTAGTACTACTAGTTGTAGTAGTAGTGTAGCAGTAGTAGCATTTGTAGTGGTAGTAGTAGTCATAGTAGTAGTAATAGCAAGAGCAGCTGTAGTCAAAGGAGTTGTATAGAAGTCACAGTAGTAGTCGTAGTAGTCATAGTAGTCATAGTAGTAATAGCAGCAGCAGCAGTAATAATAGTAGTAGTAGTAGTAGTAGGACGAGTAGCAACGGCAGCCGCAACAGCAGAAGCAATAGTAGTAGTAGTAGCAGTGAAAGCAATAGTAGTTGTAGCAGTAGTCGTATTAGCAGCAGTAGTAGTTTTCATAGTAGTTTTGGTTGTACTACTACTAACAGCAGTACTTGTAGTAGTAGAAGTAGAAGAAGTAGTTGTTGGTGTTGTAGTAGTAGTGGCAGCGGTAGTAGTAATAGTAGTAGTAATTAGAGTAGTAGTTGTAGAAGTAGCAGTTGTACTCGTAGTAGTAGCAATAGTAATTGTAGTAGTAATAGTACCAATAATAGAAGTAGTAGTAGTTGTAGTCGTTGTAGTAGTGGTAGGTGCAGCAGCAGCAGCAGCAGTGGTAGTAGTAGTAGCAGTAGTAGTAGTAGCTATTGTAGCCGCAACAGTAGCAGTAGCAGCAGGAATGGTGATAGGAGTAGTAGTAGTAGCATTAGTAGTAATTGTTATAGTTGTAGGAGTGGTAGTTGTAGTACGAGTAGTAGCATTAGAAGTAATTGTAGTAGTAGTAGCAGTAGTAGAAATAGGAATTGTAGTAATCGGTGGAGTAGTAGTAGCAGCAAGTACCAGTGGAAGCAATAATAGTATTGGTAGTAGTAATAGTAGTTGTAGGAGTTGGAGTAGAAGCAATAGTAGAAGTAGCAGTTGTTGTAGTGGTAGTAGGACTAGTAGTTGTAGAAGTAGTTGTAGTAGTAGTAGTAGCAGTAGTAGTAGTAGTAGTAGGACTAGTAGTTGTAGTAGTAGTATTAGCAGTTGTAGTAGTAGTATTAGCAGTAGTAGCAATATAAGTTGGAGTAGGAGTAGTAGAAGCATTAGCAGTAGTAGTGGTAGAGTAGGAGTAGGAGTAGGAGTAGTAGCAGTATTAGTTATTGTGGTAGGAGAATTTGTAGTAATTGTAGTAGTAGTAGTAGTAATTATCGTAGTAGGAGTAGTTGTTGTCGGAGTAGGAGTTGCAGTAGTAATCGTCAGAGTAGTAGTCATATTAGCAGTAGTAATAGTAGAAGTAGGAGCAGTAGTAGTTGAAGTAGCAGTAGTAGTAGTGGTGGCAACAGTAGTACTAGTATTAGTAGTGGTAATAGTAGTAGTTGTAGGAGTACTTGTAATAGTAGTGTAGTCGTAGCAGTAGTGGTAGTAGTAGTAGTAGTCATAGTAGCAGTGGTAGTAGTACCAGAAGTAGTAGTTGTAGTTGTAGTAGTAGTAGTAATCATATTAGTAGTAATAGTAGTAGTAGTTGTAGTAGTAATAGTAGTAGTTGCAGTAGTAGTAGCAGTGGTACTAGTATTGGAAGAAGTAGTAGTAGTAGTAGTAGTGGTAGGTGTAGTAGTAGTAGTAGTACTAGTAGTAGTGGTGGTTGCAGTAGTAGTACGAGTAGTTGTTGTAGCAGTAGTAGTAGTAGTAGTAGTTGTTGTAGTGGTAGTAGTAGAAGCATTAGTAGTAGTAGTAGTAGTAGAGTAGTAGTAGTAGTTGTTGTAGTAGTAGTAGAATTAGTAGTAGTAGTATTAGTAAGAGAAGTACTTGTAGTAGTTGTAGTTGTAGTGGGAGTATTAGTAGCAGTAGTGGCTGTAAAAGTAGTTGTTGTGGTAGTAGTAATCGTAGTAGTAGTAGTAGTTATTGTTGTTGTTGTAAGAATAGTATTAGAAGTAGTGGTAGTAGAAGTAGTTGAGTAGTAGTAGTATTAGTAGTAGTAGTAGTAGCGGTATTAGTAGTTGTGGTAGGAGAATTTGTAGTAATTGTAGTAGTAGTAGTAGTAATAGTCGTAGTAGTAGGAGTAGTCACAGGAGTAGCAATGGTATTAGTAGTAGTAATAGTAGAAGTTGGAGTAGTAGTTGTTGAAGTAGGAGTACTAGTTATTGTACCGGTAGTAGTAGTCGCATTAGTATTAGTAGTGGTAATAGTTGTAGTTGTAGGACTAGTAGTTATTCTAGTAGTAGTACTTGTAGTATTAGGGTAGTAGTAGCAGTAGCAATAGTAATAGTAGTCATAGTAGTAGTAGTAGTACTCGTAGTAGTAGTAGTCCTCGTATTAGTAGTAGTAGTAGCAGTGGTAGTAGTAGTAATACTAGTCACAAAAGTAGTAATAATAGTAGTAGTAGTAGTAGTAGTCATTGTAATTGGAGTTGTAGTTGTTGGTGTAGGGGTAGTAGTAGTAGTAATGAGAGTTGGAGTAGGAGTTGTAGTAGCAGTTCTAGTAGTAGTGGTAGGAGTAGAAGTAGTAGTAGTAGGACTAGGAGTAGGAATAGTTGTATTAGTAGTATTAGTAGTTGTAGTAGTAGTAGTAGGAGTCGCAGTAATAGGAGTAGTTGTAGTTACTGTTATACTAGTAGCAGCAACAGTAGCAGCAGTTTTTGTATTAGTAGTGGTAGTAGTGGTTGTAATAGTAGTAGCAGTACCAGTAGTTGAAGGCGATAGAGTAATAGTAGAAGTTGCAGTAGCGGAAGGCGTTACAGGAGTAGTAGCTAGAGCTGTAGTAGTAGTAATAGTACTAGGAGGTGTACTAGTAGTAGTAGTAGTTGTTGTTGTAGTAGTTGCAGAAGCAGTAGCAGTAGGAGAGATAATTGTAGTAGTAGTAGTAGTGGTAGTAGTAGTTCTTGCTGTAGCAATAGCAGTAGTACGAGTTGAAGTAGTAGAAGTAGTAGAAGTAGTAGTAGCAGCAGTGGTAGGAGTAGCAGAAATAGTAGTAGTCGTAGTAGTAGTAGTAGTTGTAGTAATGGTAGCCACTGTAGTAGAAATGATAATAGTAGTAGTAGTTGTAGTAGGTGTAGCAGAAGCTATTGTCGTAGAAGTAGGTATAGTTGTAGTAGTATTAGTAGTAGTAGTTGTAGTAGAAGTAGTAGAGTAGTAGTTCTAATAGTAGCCACAGCAGTAGTAGTAGAAATTGTAGTAGTAGCTACTGTAGTAGCAGCAGCTATAGTAGTAGTAGTATTTGTAGTAGTTGTAGTAGCAATAGCAATTGTAGTATTAGCAATAGCAGCAGCAGAAGTGGTAGTAGTAGTCATATTAGCATCAGTAGTAGGAGTAGCAGTAGAAGTAGCCGCAATAGCAACAGCAGAAATAGTAGCAGAAGTTCTAGTAGTAGCATCGGTAACAACAGGATTAGGAGTGTCTGTAGTAGGTGCAAGAGTAGTTGTAATAGTAGCAAGAGCAATAATAGGTGTCGAAGTAGTAATAATAGTAGCAGCAGTTGTCGAAGTGATAGTAGTAGAAGTAATAGGAGTATGAGTAGTGGCAGTAGTAGTAGGAGTAGGAGTAGTAGTAGTCGTAGTAGTAGCAGTTGGAGTAGGATTAATAGTAGTAATTCTGCTGCCACTACTACTTCTGCTGCTACTACTACTACTAATGCTACTACCTCTATTACAACAACAACTACTACTAATGCTACTATTGCTACTTCTACTTCTCTTACAACAACAACTACTACTACTGCTACTATTACTCCTACTATTAGTACTACTACTACTGCTACAACTACTCTGATTGCTACTATTACTATAACTACTGCTGCTACTACTATTATTTCTACTACTACTACTACTATGGCTACTGCAGCCACTGCCACTACTAGTACACTACTACTACTATTGTTGTTGCTGCTGTTGCTACTACTGCTACTACTACTACAACTACTATTGCTGCTACTATTGTTGTTGCTGCTGTTGCTACTACTGCTACTACTACTACTACAACTACTACTGCGACGACGGCGGCTGCTGCTACTACTACTACTTATAACTACTGACTACTTCTACTACTATTACAACTACTACTACAACTAATACTATTACTACTACTACTACTACTTCTACTGCTATTACTACTTCTTCTACTTCTACTGCTACTACTACTATTACTATGACCACTACTACTTCTATAACAAAAAGAAGGACAATAACTACTACTGCTACTACATCTACTACTACTACTACATCTACTACTACTACTACTAATGCAACGACTACTACTCCTACTGCTACTACTATTGCTACTTCTTGTACTACTATTGCTACTTCTACTTTCACTTCTACGACTACTTCTTCCACTACTACTATTGCAACTACTACTCCAATTACTAGTACTACTACCTCAATTACGGCTTCTGCCACTATTACTACGACATCTGGTACTCCTGCCACTACTACTACTACTACTATCGCTATTGCTACTACTGCTATTGCAGCTAATACTTCTACTACTTATGTTGCTATGGCTACTCCTACTAGAACTACTTCTTCTACTACTACTACTACTACTGTTACTACTACTACTACTACTACTACTACTACTACTACTACTACTACTACTACTACTACCACCACTACTATTACTATTTTTACTACTAGTTCTACTACTGCTTCCACTGTTACCACTACTACTATTACTACTACTACAGCTATAGCTACTCTTACTACTGCTAGTTCTACTACTACTAACAACAACAACAACTACTACTACTACTACTAGTACTACTCCTTTACTACTACTAGTACTACATGTAGTACAAATACTACTATTACTATTATTAGTACGACTTCTACTACTGCTACTACAACTCCTACTACTACTACCGCTACTACTTCTGCTACTAGTTTACTACTACTACTGTTACTATTTGTACTGCTAAGAGTACTGCTACAAGTACTTCTACAACTACCCCTACCACTACTACTACTGCTAGTGCTATTACTACTACTACTACTATAACTATTGCTACAACTACTGCTACTCCAACCAATACTTCCATAATTACAACTACTGACTTATACTACTACTAGTAGTACTACCACTACTATACTACTACTACTACTGTTACTGCTACTACTACTATGAGTAATACTCCTATTGCTACTTCCACTACTACTACTACTTCTAAAAATATTACTATGATTGGTACTACATCTACTAGTACAATTACTATGACTATTACTACCACTACTACTACAACTAATAATCCTGCTGCTACTATTACTACTACTATTACAACAACAACAACAACAACAACAACAATAACTACTACTACTACTACTACTACTACTACTACTACTACTACTACTACTACTACTATGACGTCCACTACTGCTACTTCTACACCAACTACAATTACTACTTCTACTAATACTACTACAAGGACGACTACTACAACTAATATTCATTCTCCCACACGTATTCCAACTACTACTCGCACTACTACCACTACTACTACCCCCACTACCACCACTACTACTACTCCCACTACTACTGCTACGTCAACTGCTACTACTACTACTACTACTATTACTACAACCATTACTACTACTTCTTCTACTTCTATTATTGCTACAACTGCTACTAGTAGTACCACCACCAGTACTACTACAGCTATTGCTTCTACAACAACAACAACAACTACTACTACTATTGCAACTACTACTTTTGCAGCTACTATTACTGCTACTACTATTGCCACAATTGCTGCCACTATAACAAATACTACTAGTACAACAAGTGCTACTACTATAACCACCACTACTACAACTCCTACAACTACTAACTCTTAGCAATGCTACTCCTACTACTGCTCCAAATGCCACCACCACTACTACTACTGCTACTACTGCAACTATAATAGCTATTGCTGCTACTACTAGTGCTTCTGCTGCTACTCTTGCTACTACTACTACTACTATTGCCGCTACTATTGCTACTACTTGCACTACTACTATTACTACTACTATGATTACTACAACAACAACAACTACTGCTGCTGCTACTATTGCTACTACCACAACTACTCTAACAATTGCTACTACTACTACTACTTCGGTTAGTACAATTGTTGTTACTCCTACTAATACTACTTCTGCAACCACTAGTATTACTATTAATACTACTGCTACTGCTACTATTCATACTTCTATAGCAACAACTACGACTAATACTACTACTACTTCTGCTACTATTGCTACATATGCTACTACTACAACAACTACTACTACTAATACTACTACTAATAATAATAATAATAATAATAATAATAATATTGCCGCTGTTGCTCCAACTACTACTACTACCACTGCTACTACTCTTACTACTACGATTGCTTCTACTTCTACTCGTACTACTACAACTACTGCAACTACTACTACTACAACTACAACCGCTACTACAACTACTACTGCTACTACTACATTACTACTACAACTACTACTATTGCTACAACTACTACGCCTATTACTACTACTATTACGATTACTACTACTACTGCTACTGCTGCTGCTGCTACTACTACTACTACTTGAACTTGTACTACACTACTACTACTAATACTACTACTACTACTTCTACTTATGATAATAATACTACCTCTACTATGACTACTACTACTACTGCAACTACTACAGCTACTACTCCTACTACTACAACAACTATTACAGCTACTACTCCTACTAGTACAACAACAACTACCACCACTACTACTACTCTTATTGCTACTACTACTACTCCTATGACTACTATTACTATTGCTACTATTACTACTACGACTTCTACTACTACTACTTCTATTGCTATAGCTACTGCTGCAGCTACTACTAGTACTACACTACTGCTACAACTACTATGACTAGCACTGCTACTACTCTGACAACTACAATTATAACTACAAAAAATACTACTACTACTACTACTACAACTCCTTTTGCTACTTCTACTACAACTCCTACAACTATTACTTCTGCTACAAGTACTACTACTCCCTACTTCTACAACTAATACAACAACTACTACTAATACTGCTTACTCGACTACTACTATTCCTGCAACTACTACAACTACCACTCCTAATACTCCTCGCACAACAGCTACTACAACTACCACTCCTATCACTACTGCTGCTACGACTACTACTACTACTATTACTACTACTACTCCAACTCCTACTCCTCCTGCTACTCCTACTACTACTACTACTACAACAACAACTACTACAATGACTACTGTTGCAACTATTACTTAAACTACTAATGCTCCTACTATTACTGAAACTACTGATAATGCTACTACTGTTGCTACCAGCACTGCTACACAACTCCTATTCCCACAACTACTATTGCTACTATTGCTCCTACTACTAGTGCTACTCTTAACACTCCTATGACTTCTATGACTACTACTCAAACTACTACCACAACTACTACACTCCTATTACTACTGCTACTACAACTACTACTATTTCCCCTACTACTATTACTACTACTACTACGGGTCGTACTAATACTACTAC